>CM061046.1:76608284-77208284 GCA_030762985.1 Adelphocoris suturalis
TATCGGGTTCGTCTTTGTTTTTCAATACCTGATGGGGTATCGAAAGGGTCTCTCGAATCATGTTTATCTGGAGATCGGAAATCTATCAAGTGTTCAAATATTAAAATTAACCACCCTCTACCATCCTATAGGCTTCGTATTTGGTTGTCAATACCCGACAGGATATCAAATAAGATATACTAATAAAAAGTAGTATTAGTTGATGATAACCATGGTAATGACGATCTACAATGAACATTAAAATCCTGTACATTAAAATCATCATCATAGAATCTACTAGCGTTGCAATCTACTCTAAATGTTTTTGTATAGTTGTATTGGTCGCAAAATCATCTGTTTAAGAAACAGAACTGAAACATTTCAGTTTAAAAATGTGCGAAATTGATACCTTACTTATTAGTTTCAAATTTGTTTATGGGATAACGTTGGTCTGTTTTTACCAACACTAAGATGAATTAAAGGGTTAGGCGAATGCTAAAACTTCTTTTTCTATCATTAAACGACTTGAATGTTTTTGTGTTGGACGAGGTGTTTGTATAAACTTAGAATTTTATTTGGACGAGATGTATGTATAATAACTTAAACTTTTATGCTTCGGATTCTAACAGATGTAGGTATCTGTGTTGGTATTATAAATAGATGAATGCTTAGGATTTGTATAAAATCACTATTTGTGTAAATCCAGTCAGACAAAATTTGTTCCTTATGATCTAATGCTCAACATGCTTGGGGCAATATCGTTCAAAAATATTGCTAGACAACTTCATTGGTAGACTCGGAAGCCATACCAGTTGCGAATGAGTAAAGAAGACAACCAATCCCGAGAGATTCAGTTGCACCTTGGGTGTTCCATGAGTTCGTTGAGAAAAACTCAGGAAAAGATAACGGCAAGCACTGGCAGAGATAATCCTGGCATACTTGTTTCTTCCGCAACAGAAGTAATTCGAGCCAGGAGAGCATGATATGATAATGAAGGAGGTTTGTGACCTAACGTATGGGGAAAGTCACTTGAAGGCATCAGTGTCAAGAGTGGGAGATAAACAGGAGGATTTATGTGTCAAGAGGGAATTTCTCTGGGATATTTATAATCGGATTTCTGAAAGGATACCACGGCAAACATAAATAGTCAAATAAATAATTATAAAGTCATGACCAAAGCTTGCGACGACGCGACGCCGAATCACAAAGCCGTGTTGATTCTCGTAAATATATTATATTGATGACAAAATCATCCTTTCGCTTGACCATCACAAAATTGTGTGACGCGTGATCATTAAAGGTAAACCTGAAACTAATGTCTTTCAGAATCGACCTAAGGTGCTGAAATTTGAATGAAGCTCCTTTGGGATACCTACATTACAATTACATGGTATTGAGGAGCACTGGTCAGGAGAGGGACCTCAGAGCATAATTTCATTCTTAATCAACCTATAAGGTGCTGAAACTTGAAATGGAGGAACTTGATGGTGTTTGTTTTCAATGAGTTCACTCCCTACAAAAAACAAACAATGGTACACCAATAGAAAACAGCAACGAGGTACGGAAACGCATTGATCAGCTGAGGGGTCTCTGAGGCTAATTTCACTCTCATTTGATTTACTGAAATACATTAATTGTAATAAAGGATTGTTGTATAAAAAAAATCATACAATCACACACTGTGTAACAGAGATGGACAGATTCGTATTCGTAAATTCGAATCCGAATTTGATTCACAGCACCTTAACGTGTCAATCCGATGACGAATACATTCGTATTCAAAAGTGTGAGTTCGAATAGATTCATATTTGCAAGTGTGAATCCAAAAACCAAATTTGGATTCACACCAATGAATACGAATCCGATTTTATTCGGATTCACACCTATGAATCCAAATCAATTCGGATTCACATCTATGAATACAAATCCATTTGGATTCACACTTGGATTCACTGAAAAATTCAATTCAAAACGCCAATATAAATAAATAAATAATTGCTCGACTGTGCTTCGACCTTCATTCGTCTGTCTGTACCTCGCTACAGGTCGAGTTTTGGGTTTTTCACCTTGATATTTCAAAAGTATCGACTCCTCAGGACCTCTAAATTGTAGTTCATTCATCAAAATTGGATGTAGATGTAGTTTATTGTACAATTCAAATTCAAATAAATTCAAGAAAGTACCTCCATAATATATAATACAATTACTAAATTTGTATTGATCTTGTTCAAAAATGAAAAAATGAAGAAAGGAAAAGTTACTGAACACGGAAAATGAATTGAAGATTTGTATGACTTGATTATTTATTAATTTTTTAATTATTATTATAGGATGAAGCATTTGCTCGCAAAAAACCACACGTTGTTCAAACTTCTCGTCACTTAACCGATTTGATTTTGGTGTGTTGGCCATCGTCGCATATGAAAATAGTCTCTCAACTTGCGCACTCGACGGCAGTGGGGTATTGTATTTCTTGAAAATTTTGTCAATGATGGGGTAACTTCGAAGCATCTCCAAACTGGACTTCTTATCTTCAAAGTACCGTTTCATAATAGTGTCAGCTTTGTTCATAAGGTCGTCAACATGAGATGGAGCGTATCTCTCGTTCTCCCCAAAATCATAAAAGTCTCCTAAGGGCGGATCTGTTTCCATGCTGTTGTCCTCGTTTTCGTCTGGGTCGTTCGCCAAGTATTCGTGTATAAGACAAATGAAATGGATCAACAACTCTTCAACTCGACCACTGTCACAAGGGAACCATACTTTTTTAAATGTGGGATAAGAAAGAGCTGCAATAGCTGCATTTTTCCCTTCCACCGTGTTCAATTCGAAAAGCGTGGCGAAGCGGCGGCTCACACTGTTCAGGTAAGCTGTTGCAAACGGGCCGCAGTATTGAAGATCATACGTGGCCAATTTCTGCAGTTTCAACCTCACAGTTAAAATTGTCGGCAATAATGACCCATAATACGCTTTTTTGTCCCCTTGCAATATATCTATTGCCGTGGCCACTGGCTTTGAACATTTTACAAATTCTTCGAAATAGGTGAATTCCTCGACGCTAAAGGAACACGTCATATGCAACTTCTGATTAATTTCCTCCATGTGGCATTTCACAGCCACAATCCCCTACTATTTAAGGCATACACTGACGCCTCACGATCAAGCACGGCAGTTGGTATTGGAATTTATAACTCGGAAATCCAACAATCATTACCCTACCGTCTTCCCTATTCATTTCAAATAAACAGTGCTGAACTGCTGTCCATAAAGGTTGCTGCAGAAGAAATAACCTTTAAAGTCTGTAAAGAACTCTCCCGAATCCATTTAGGCACGGTTACAAATTTCATTGTGTATGACATAGCCAAAATCCTCACCTCCAGCCCAGAAGATATAACGATACAATGTATCCCTGGACATATTGGTCTAGTACGCAATGATCGAGCCGACTATGCTGCCAAAATCGGAGCCAGTGGATATTGTCAACGTTTACCAAAACGCCTCTTCCAGATGCTCTACAGGCCATGAACAGATTTTAATGGATGAATGGCAGGATTGGTATGACAAGTATTCCCTCGAAAAAGGAATCCACCACTACACGTTAATGGGGCGAGTGGAAAAACGGCCCAAACTCCTCAACATGCGACTTCCACGAAGAGAGTTAATCCAAATAATCCGCTTGAGAACTGGACATGGACAACTGAACCGATGCCGCTTCCTGATCAACCTCATTAATACACCACATTGTGATTACTGCGAAGATACAGTGGACGACGTTGTTCATAGAGTGGAACATTGCCCTCTTTATGCGTAAAAATGAGCAGCATTGTCACCCATTAAAAATGACCAAAACCTCACACTATACCTTCGGCAAGCTACAAACAGTGACTACAAAAAACTGATTACTTATATGAAGACAGCGGGAATAGTTTTGTGACAAGTGTAATTTTATTTCATGATTTGATTTGATTTATGAAGCGACTAAAGATGTAAATAGCAAATGTCATCTCAACTTGTTATATATATGTTACGTTGTAGCACACACAACCAATAAAAAAATTAAAAAAAAAAAAAAAAAAAAAAATACGTCTCTAAATATAAGTGAACGATAATGGTCTTCCTCAAAGGATTGTTGCAATATTGGTACCGTGAACCTTATAGAAACTTCTGAATAACAAATAGTACGTCAAGATTATATGTGTGTAAATTCTATGTAAGCACATAGATGTTATGTCGGTCCACCTACATCTATGAGGAATGGATGCATCATCCGAGAGAAACTTTCGACAGGGAAAGTGAAATCAATCCATCATTTCAGTAATTTACTTCGTACTGTCACCTAAAACGTCCAAGCAATTTTCCACGAAGGTTGATTATTCAAGTTGACACGTAGGTACCGTGAAAACTTTCTAGGAACTAAAAATAAAAGGGGACGTGATGGATGGAACCTCCACTCAAGCGCTTGGCACGAGGGAAACCAATAATTTCCAATCAATTGGAACTCTCCACACTGCACTCCAACATTACAATTAGTTCTCTGCGTTCATACGGCAATTCGCATCGCATCGCAATAGTCGTCGTGATGATAGACCACCTCGTCGCTTTCCCTTTTATTTTGCATTACCACGACAACGGGAAATATCCGGATTTATAAGACACCGCGAATACGCTTACCTACAGTAAAATGTATTAAATTTTTAGCATGGAAAATGCTTTAGCCTTGAGCTAACTGCCCGAAAACGTTACGCGTAAATATCACGAAATTGGCATATGATTTTCACGTCAACCAAGCCGTTGCTGGAGAAATGAAACTTCTGTTGTTTTCACCGGACAAAAATAGTTCTCCATTCGTTGAAAAGCTCTCGATTTATCACGCATTTCTTTCGTACTTGTTCTTCTATTCATGTCGTAGTTTTATATTTATTTATGTCATATATGGATATACTAAACAATACCGCTTGTTTTGTTGTCACTTGGTTGAGAAGTTAATCTTGGTTATAGTAATTGTAGACAAGCACCGTAACAGTAAATTACCTGCCTAGGTACTTCCTTCTAACTTCGATCAGTAAAACATTTATGTCGAAGTTATAAGTTTATTTACATTTACGAATTAGCAGGAAGAAAGCATGTTCCATGTTTTCGCATTTTAGCATAAGGCTCAAAGTGGAAAGCAACGGGGGGGGGGGGGGGGGGTTCAAAGCCGAAGGGCCGAGTTTTTTCATTTTTATCATTTAATCATTAACATTTAATAATTATTATTTAATAATCAATAATAATTAATAATTATCATTTAATGATTAACAGGACGTTTCCATTTGTTTTCGTCCGTCACGAGCGTCACGTCACGGTGGGGTTTTCTATTGATTTTCACGTGCAACCAATGCAGGGAAGTGTAACTCCCTTAGTTTTCATAGCAGGAAAATCGTTAGCCACTTTTTGGAATGCTCTCATTTTATCACAGCATCTCATAATCCCTAAGCCTCTGTAGTGACAAGGAAAGCTGATTTATTACGCTCGGTTATAAACTAATGAACCAATATTGTTATAACCATTACTCAGTTATAACCTAAGTAACCATAATGAACTAATATTGTGTAAAATTAATCATTATTAAATGATCTGACTGTAGAACCGTAGGTCTACCGTCCGTTTTTTTTATTAATTTGAAACAATTTTGTGCTTGGCACAATTATAATGTATGCAAAGATAGTGTTGAATAGCATGCTTAGAGACATGATTCACATGTATTCGTTTGCTAGGACTCCATAAGGATTTGGAAATCCCCGCAGTCCACGATTCGCTAACTGCAGCGTACCATAAAATGTACATTCAAGGGTCAACTCATCCAAATCCACTCGTTTCTACGATACACGACCATCGTCCTCCACCAAGACACATGAGACGCCTCAAAAGGAGACACCATTCGGACAATGCTGGCTCGATAGCTGAATCCATGCTGAATCGATGGCTTCGATTGAAATCGTGCACAATATTGATGCACCTCTAAATCTGTGATAACGAAATTACCATCTCTATCACCATACTTCGTTATATTGTTATTATTACTCCGTTTATACCAAATCATCTTATATATATATATATATATATATATATATATATATATATATATATATAGTTTTGATGAAGGATGAAAACACTCTCGCGTGTAATATTATTTTGAGGTATTACAGACGGTTGGAAAATTTAGGAAACACATAAATATAACTTACGAAATTGAGAGAATATTTCGCCGTATCGGCGTCGTCAGTTCTAGTCAATATATATGTATGTTTAATATTTTGTTAACAACTATAAGAAATCTACAGAACCATGCTCGGTTCTCAACACCCACACCTAGGCTAAGTGAGTGCACTAAGTCCTAGCAAACGAATGTATTAAATATTCATAGAAGAACGAGTTCAAATTTCAAATTTCCATTGAACAAAATTACTCAGCTCAATTTAGGATCAATAAGATCAATGCTATATCACGGTCACTCAATCCGATTCAATCTGTTAACTTTTTTCAAAAAAGTATTAAAAATCTTTGACGGCAATAAGACGTCGTCGTCACTGACTTCGACTTCAGTCATTGTCAAATCTCAAAAATCGAATTTGGTATCGTTTTTAATAGTTTCCGTCACATAGAATCGATTGGAATCCTTTTAGGTGATTTAAAACGTAACCGACGCCATACAGTGGTGATATCAGTAAAGACGTGGGATGGAACATCTCAAAACCGTAATAAATAGTTCGTGGTCATTTTAGTTGTTTATAGTACATTGCATCAAATCAGATAACGTTGTTAGTTAGATCCATCATCTTTGTCGTAATGATAATCTATTCAGTATTACAGCGTTAGTAGAAATGTCAAATATTTCATAAATTACAAATTAATATAACATTTATTACTAATTCAGATTTTTCACTTATAAATATTGGAAACAGCAATAAAATAAAACACACAATGAACTTCATAAATAATTCCAAAAACATTCAAGCAGTTAACGTAGGCAGTATATATAAGCGAGTTAATCCTTCAGACAAACAAATATAAATTTCTCAGTTTGCAAACTTCACTTAAGAAGAAATATAGCCTTTTTATGTCGAATTCACTTGGTACTGATACAAAATTTATCAAGTTTCCGGTACCCCACACTAATTCCGGGATATGTCGTTTTCTGATCCAGTTATACAAAGGACACTCAAATAGAATGGAATGAGTATTCAAGAAGACCCGCATCGCAGGCTGTACATACAGTATTTGGAGAAATTTCGTAATTGTAATTCCTAATTTTAATTGTTTACTTTAATTGTTAATTTAATTGTTTACTTTAATTGTTTAATTGTTTACTAACTTTAATTGTTTACTTGCCAATCTTATTAGTGCAAATAACTTTTTAAATTGAAAAGGGACATTATTATTCATTTAGTAATTTGGTCAAAGAAAGCCGTACTGACACTCCGCACTGGGTTTTGGGTTAAAAATTTCGGTGGAATAACACAACTTACTAGGAAGATTAGCATTGTGGCGATGGAATCGGTTGAAACGATTAAATTAGCATCTCCAGAAATACTAAACCTCTGGTCTCATCTACCGCTTTCGAGCTAAACCTACCTAGTTTACGAACGTGATTTATTTTAACGGGGTCCTTTCGGCAGTTGAGTAACGGGAAGAGATTTCAAGTAAGATGAACCGCCATATTAATTAACATAAAGCCATTCATCTGGCAGAACTTCGTCCGGTTTCGTTGCCAAAGTTGTTCTTTGACGTTTCGATGGGATTCTGCAGCTAATGGTTCACATTCACGATTATGATCCTACAATAATGGAAGCTATGACATTTTTAACACAGATTTGTCAATAAACACTGACGAATAATCGGTATTCAATTCCTGGCCAATCTTCTCATCTTTGTGAGCAGTTCCCACACCAATGACACAGTTCACTACTATCACCATTCATTCATTCAGTTTATTTATTTTTGTATCTCGAACCTGAATTTCTAAGTATTGGTCAGTTTACAAAACCTATTTACATTGAGGATGTAGCTTGTGTTGTTTCAAATGAATTCCCGATTAACTCGATGTGAATATACCACCAACTAATCTTACTCGAATAGATTATATATATATAGGTGTTCTGGAATGAATTGAGGAGTCACAGATCGCTCTTATTTCATGTTCTACCTACCAGTTTGAAATCTGGGATAATTTGAATTCCCAGAGAACCCAGTTTTCTAACAATAAGTCCATTTTTTCCACGATCAAGTGATCAAAAGCGTATGGACTCATGACTGCCCCTTATGGTGTTGCACCAAGAAGATCATCCTGAAAATCATTCAAAAAGCACAGAACAACATACTCAGGAGCATAGTTGATGCTCCCTAATATGTCAGATTATCTCCATAGATACCTTAAAGTCAAGATGGTAAGGGAAGTCATTACGGATCAAGAAATCCGGCGTCTCCGCTAACACGTAATGTCGAAGCACTGAAGCTCGTGGACAATAGCCGAAATTTGCGGAGACTGGAGAGGACCAAAGCTCTGGACGTAGTCACAGCCCACTGAAGTGGTGTGATGAGTGGTAGTAGGTAGTGATTTATAGACCACAAAACGCTAAATACATAGACATCAAAGTGAAGTTAAGTAGTAGATGTGTACACAGTTGTGACAATAAAGACTATTAATTTTTTAACATGGAATCATGTTTTAGCGGTGGATCTCCCGCCGAAAAGTGAGACTATAAAGTGAGATGAAAGTAGCGCCAATAATTGTGATGATTTCCGCTTACAACCGAGTCGTTGCTAGGGATGTGATACTTCGTCGTTTTTCATCCCACAAAATTCGTTGACCATTCGTTCGAAAGCTCTCGATTTATCCAACCATACTATATTAACTACTGCGAAGTGCGTGGCCAACAAGCTGAGTTATGAGCATGGTTATATGAATAATTGTTTACACACAGGTGATCATTCTCAATTATTGATATTGTGAACATGATTGCAACCGCTTGTTAATTTCTGATGATTTCATTGAGCTGGTGTTTCGATTATGTGATTCATAGCAGGTGATCCGAATATTGCGAGAACGGTTTGATTTGTGAAGCGGTGGTTAAATCATTTTAATAGGTACCTAATTTCTATACTTTACACTATAGGAAGCTGTAATTTCGTATGTAGCCTCTTTCTATAATAAAGTGAATGTTTACTCGCGAGTTTCTTTTAGGAGATCATCATCTCACAAGAGCTCAATCGTCGTGATCATTTCTATAATAAAGTGAATGTTTACTCGCGAATTTCTATTAGGAGATCATCATCTCACAAGAGCTCAATCGTCGTGATCATTTCTATAATAAAGTGAGAGCGAGGAGCTAAAACATGATTCCAGGTTTTTTATATTTTAGCAGTCAGGCTAAAAGTAATAACATCCGGGGGGGGGGGGGGGGGGGGGGGGGGGGGTCCAGGGGGGCGAATTTTCTTTCAATATCTCAATTTTCCAAATTGAATGTCCCTTTTATCTTGAATGGTTCGCAGAACATTTTTTACATCTCTGCCATCTTCTTATGAACTTATTATTGATGAAAACTGAATGAAAGTCTTATAAATAAATCAGGGAGGCATTAATTTGACAAGTTTCATTCCGACAATGCTGAAATTTGAAAGGAAGCCTCTCTCTTATAGGTAGAAAGAAATAAAACGTACGAACCAGCGTAATCAGCTCTACACCACCTTCTAACTGCTCCACAAGGTTGAAATGTGCAAAGTTTGAAAAATATAACATCTTCTCCATTTTTAATACCCTACAAAATAATCCTCTTTGGTGAATTCTTGCTAATTAATTTGCCACCCCACACCTCATGCAGCCGATATCTCTCGATTTTAGGAAAAATTAAAGATTTGTAGTTGTATGAAATGTTTTAAGAGTATAATCAACAGCATCTTAATAATTTATTGAACATCGATCACGTTGGTCAGCTGACCAATTTTCTCACGATGTTTGAACTATTCACTGGTGCCACCAAAAACTACACATCCAATTTTGTAGTAGATATTATGGAAATGGCGCCATTCGATTTACCGACCTGAATACCATTAAAAATTATATCAAGCACGTTCTTTTCGACACAAATTTAGTGCCGGAGATCGTTTGATGCAGTTTAATAGAATAAAAGGATCGTTTAGATGCAGTTGGAAAGCCTGTGGTCTTGAAATGTCTACTTATGAAATGATAGTGACGCCTCCATTTGGTGCCGTGGTGCCACCAAAAACTATACAGCGGATTTCGGACGTCTGAAGAGCCTACCTACCAATTCTTGAGTTGATAGCTCGACAATTGCGGCCTATAACGATAACGTTGAACACACACGCACGAAAACACGTTGACAAGAGCTATCCGAGTCAAAGTGGAGTCACTCAATTCGTTAATAATTAAATGTAATACTATATCATACTGTAAATGTAATGTAACTTTTTTTACTTTAAGAAAGTATTTACGAAAGTGTAAAATCAACAAAATAATACGGAATACAAATAAAACTCTAACAAATACATGTTCAAGGACTGTATGTACAACTACAATGTTTTTGTCAATTTCGTTTATTTATATATTCTCTTCTGAATGAAGTAACATATTCATTCCTCTAGTATCCCTGTATCTTACTAACTTTTTCTCATTATTCAAACATTTCAATGAGGTAGCTGCTGGTTTTCTACAAATGAAAGAAATGAAGGAAAGTGTGAACTTTTTTGTTTTCAGAGTACACGCATAAAAGCACCCATATTAGGATAAGATAAGCCTATATGAATAAGCATAACCGCATGAATAAATAACTTCTGTGGCGAGATAGGATTTACACAATGGTCCCTGTTAATTAAAGGGATGATGAATTAGAGCCTACCTGAGATATTACTCCCGCTTCGCTGTCATTGACTCCAGTTAGTGAGATTGACAGGGGGCAACTGTGGCGCATTGGGGATATCTTGAAAGGACTCTACAGCACTCAGTTCGGTTACCGAAGCCATAATGAGCAAGTCTCACAATGGTCTGGGATGAAAGCCTGATAACGAATCCCCTTTGCAAACGTTTCTACTGTCTGAAGGCACATTAGCAGAGGGCCGTTTGCCCCTGCGGGAGACCTTGATTGCGTTTAATCAGTGCTGTTGCCTGAAAGAGAGCTGCCGATACTGAGGGAAAATCTTGTGGTCTTCGACTCGCCCGGTGAGATCATTGACGGACACGGTTTAGGTTTTAATGCTATCAGAGACCACCCACCTCTAGAAATGTAAATACGGTAACTGAGTCTTGGAGGGGCGTAGCCAGCTTGACTGTGTAATTGGTATGGAAATAAGCTCAGGGGATTTCAGCTCATCGCGTACTGTGTACTCGGAGGTCTCGAACACAAACGACTAAATCTCGTGGATAGATTCTCAGGAACTAGGGGATTTACGTCAAATGATGTGTGAGAAGGACTACTTCAGTCTCTTCCAACGTAGAATGGCAACGAAGCGGACATTTCAGTATATTAAGAAGCTCAACAATCTCTACACCATTCGGTGTAAAACACCTAATTATTGGCTCATTATTTTGAAAAATTAATCTGTATTATCTAAAAAAAAAGATAAATAATAGTAGTAATATGTTGTTGAAATGTATATTCCAAAAATAGAATTAATATTAAAAAAAGTTATATGAAAAACCTGCCGAAGCCTTTTTTTTTTTGGTGAGGGGGAAAAATCAACAAGGCAGTCAATTGCAAAGCGATGATTTGGCACAACTCTACTTTAGTTTGACAGCCCTGCAACTTTAAATCAAAAGATATATGATTGTGAATAGCATTCTCATAAAGTTTATTAGTGACCCGCGTATCATAGAGGCGGCGTAAATAATTAAATTTATGTAGATATACAGTTATTTTCTTAATTAGTTTTCTGTATTAGATTGCCCATTGGTAATTATTGAGAGAAGCCGTGCATCATCATCATCTATGTATAACTAGATAGATTTAGGCAACTATAGGTACCGAAAGAATATATTGATGAGGTACAATGAAACACCAATCCACTATTCACTGGTTCGCTAGTAGGCAACAAATGATATAATACATCATTATCTACGCTCTATGGTAATTCATTATCTAAGGAAGTATATCTTGAACGTTGCGAATAGCCATATAACATAGACCCTCTTAGTATTTATCTAGTAATGAGGTAAATGATGGAAATCCTTCCCAGTTACCCATTGGCTGGTATGTATATATCACTACATGTCTTTAGATTAAGTAATTGTTGACATTTCCAAGTCTTTACTATAGCCCCCCTCGGTAGGGAATTATTACAATTTGCGTCACACAAAGCGTAACGGAAAAGCTTAACGTAAAGGAAAACTTTCTGATCATTTTCACATACAACGACTCCGTTGTTACGTTTGTTCACCTTCTTCCCTCTTTAACCCACAAAAATCGTTCACCACTCGTTGGAAAGCTCTCGATTTAACTAACATTTTCCTGTTCACTATAACTCTGTGACTGTTCGACTAGCAGAGCTATGGGCATAACAGTTCCCATGTTTTGTTTACAAACTAATGATCTTGAGTGTATAGAAGCATCTAGCATACATATCTATTGGAATTGAACCTGTGGAGAACCTGCGTTTCTTTGTTATTCAACCTATGAAGCTAAAATTTGGAATGGAGAACCCTTGGGACGTCTAGAAAGGAATCTAGAACCCTCAAGATAAGCTGAGTGAGATCCAGAGCAAATTTCTTAGGTATTCAACATATGAAGCTGTAATTTGAAATAAAGGCTTCTTGGAACATCTAGGAATGAATTATAAAGTCTGAAGCTTTCTAGGTCAACTGAATGAGCTCCAGAGCTAGCTTATTTGCCACATATGCTGCTAAAATTTGGAATGGAGGTCCTTTGGTCCAACTAGAAACGAATCATAAGGTCTGATGCCTCTTAGACCTGCTGAGTGAGCTTCGAAGCTAATTCTACCTACTATTCCACCTGTGAATAGCATATTTTTACGTCAAATACGTATTATACGCTCATCACTCTTTAGTCTTCGGGCGTGAGGAGGTAATTTTTCTTTTTGTTTGCTTGTAATAATCTTCCTAGGTAACGAAAGGATATGACCGAACATAACAGCAACGTACATAAACTAGATTACTTATAACTTGAGAAAAAAATTAAAAAAAAAAGTTAAATTCTACTTTACGTCGTCGATAAATAAGCAACACCAGGGAAGATGATGATGGGTGTTGCGGAAACATGGAAATTTCTCGTGGTGTTGCGAATTTATCGGCGAGCTGTTTTTTGATTGATTTTGACAAATCTCGATCACTAGTTTTAGATTTTATTTAGACTTGAATAGCTAATAATTACTTAGTTAGTAATGGTTTCACGGTGATCCAATCTACCGATCATAGAAGATGAGTCCGGAATTTTAATGTGTTGTATTTAGCTTAATGTCAATTAATCTGATGCCAATTTTTAGTTTGACGTCAGTTGTCACGATAGTCACAAGATCGATCGGAATCCCAAAATCAAATTTTGAACCGATTTGGAAATCCTGAAAGGACTGAAGGGAATAACATGTTACAGTTTACGCGTTTGAAGGCCCCGTTTCGATGTTGTTATTAAGATCGACCGATCAATAATGTTGTGCGATCGTTACTCCCATAAAAATAACACGCTCCGCCTTACGAAAGGCAGGATATGAATAGAGAAAGTTCCATCAACCTCAAGAATTCGGCCTTCACACATAATAGCGCTGTCCTCCGGTCCCAGAGAACAACATAACATGAGGCGGCTTCGATTGAGCTCCCGTACTCCCCCGCTGGCGCAATCCTAACGACTCGGTCACGTCGGCTACCGACTGAGAAAAAGGATACCAGTTACAAAAGACATTCATTACCTACCATGTGAGGTATCGCTGATTGAATTACCATTGTCTGTTCTCTTCCCAACCCAATTTCGACGTAAGGCATACATGTCGAAGACTACCTATTACTTGAACTGTCGCGCTTCGTCACGGTTCTTCGATGAGCCAATAGACAAAAACGGAAGATTCGTCACCATTCAGTTTTTCATTTACTCAGGCTCACGCAATGAATTTAGATCCAACAAGAGAGGGTATATTAGTCCTGTAGTCACTGTGTGTTACTATTTAATTACCAATAAATTTAACCAATTGAAAATAAATATATACAAAGATGAAAAATAGGTATAATTTCGTACCTTATATTTCCATTTTTAATTTCAGGTGGGTACATTCACATTTTGTAAATTAAGTACAGGACTACCAAAATATCACAACCTAATAACTTTATTATCATAACTTAAATAATTCATTTCATACCAGCATGTTTCCACTTAACCACGTAAATGATTAAACATGTCATACTTCTAAATAATAATTTAACATACATCCTACTTAACTGATTAACCAATAAGTGTTGCGAATTATAATGCCTTCCTGTTTCACTGCATTACGAAGTTTGTGCTCAATATCGCCATTTTCAATGCGTAGACGTTCATCATTCTCTTTCTCTTTTCACCAACTTCAGCCGTGAGCTGGAGATATAATTCTTCGAATGATGTTGATTTCACATTAACTGGTAGGAAATAACGCTGTGAAACATTATCTGGAACGATCTTCACTTTCTCGTCACTTGGTTATCTCATCAGTTACACGCATGTTGTGCATGAATACATCATCACACAATAAGGGTAGGTACATATATATGCCTTTGCAAGGAGAGCCACTGGTGATAACTCTATTGATATGTTGCCTATTTGCATTGAGGATCGAATCGAATTGAGGATCTTCTAAATGCAACACAAAGCCAATTCCATCTGGCATGAGTAGTGGCAGGGTGAGGTCACTGGTCACCGTGGTGAGCTTCAGGACTTGTGCCCGGCGAGCCCTTTCATAAACCTAATCCCAAGGAGGGACCGAATAGTGGTCAACCAGGTTGCTACTGGCCATACCCGTCTCACTCACAGAGGCACCTGCAGAAGCTTGAGATGTTGTGTGTGGGAGGTGTGGGGGTGATCTGTCCATCCGCCACTTCCTGGAGAACTGGTCTAATCCCTGTTGTTGTACCTGAGTGCCGCTGAGCTCTACTACGAACTGTGATATCTGATCTTTGAGATATTCATGTACATCTAGCCATAGTTTTATTTCACTTTGCTGATTATACATAGTAACATGAAGGTATTTAGTTATACCTAAGCCTATTCTACATCTCGTCTTAGTTGCATTATTTTAATTTTGGGTTTTTTCCGCTTTAGGGGCTGAGCAGTGGTCATTACTGTCCCCTCTCCCTCCAATTTGCCAGTGGAGTCCATGATGGCACTCCGTTTAGTCATGGGGGACAACATGGCTCCCCTTAGAATCGTGCCACTTGCTGTGTCCCTATAGACACCTTGTTCAATGCCGCTAATGACCCTTCTGGTTAAGGTGCGACTTACAATTAAATAAAAAAAAAATAAAATAATGATAAGGTTATATGCGTATTAAAGGGCTGATATTATGATTTAATCATGATATATTGTGCAAGTTTTGTTTAGAGGGGTTTCTCAATTTCACCTTGCACTATTGCCAGACCTATGAAAATATAAGTTACTTATGATTCAGTTAGGATGGTACGTATTGCCTCATTACGGGGATCAATTTTCCGTGAGGGCTTGAGTTTCCGTCTGTTGGTAAAATTTTCAATATTGCAGAATCCCTTTCATAAGGTTTGTAAAACGAGGGGGGAAGATGTTGTAATTGAGGTATAAAATCCAATTTTGAAGTTCGTCGGGTTAAAAGGTGCTCAAAGATATCATTCATAACTTGCATAATGATTTTCTGGGCAGTTAACTGGGTAGTAAGAGCTTAATTCGCGTAATCAAGGGCCTAAACAACGGCTGCCTTAATATCAGGGGTTCTTTCTGAGCCGGAGTGGGCAGACGAGTAAGGCTGGCAAAAGCCATTCCATTTAATTATAGGTTGGTACTCAATTTGGGTCTGCTTGCTCACGCTTAGATACAGGCTAGAACTTATCAAGAGAATGGGTGGCAGGAGCCATTTCATTCGAAATATAATAGATGACAATGAAAATATTGGTATATCTAATGATTCATCATAATTAATAATGATTGTAAAACATCGTTAAGGAATCAGCAACACAAGCAATCATAAACGAAGACCTTACCTGCAACCGTTCAGATGAAATCCGCATTCCTCCATTCCACCACCTCATTATATCACTTCACCTACACCTATTTTTTCCTTCATAATATCCGTTTTTTCATCACTCCACACTCATTCAATATATTCATCAAGTTCAATAAACATCTGTTGATTCATTGTGGAAAATACAATAACAATGATAAGCCGTTATCTTTTCAGTGCCTACGGGATCCATTTCTTGTGGTGGCAGTTCGTATTCTTCCTCCATATATCTCTTGTAGGGTCAACTTGTGCAAATTATTTACATTTATCTTAGTTTATAATATATTAAATTCATGTAGGAAATTTTGTACGCCCTTTTTTGTATTATATATATTATCAAATGTTACTGTGAGTGAGTTGTGATTTTGTGTCTTCACCATCTGTATCAGCTGCTTCACCGTGCATCACTGACTGGAACCTGCCATATTCTAGCCGCCATTACACTTCTAGTTCAGCCGTTGCAAAATTCAGACCTTTTACCATTTTCAAATCGTATCCTATAACATCTGTGCGTTAATAAAAATTATCCAGTTCGATTTTGGTACCAAATCACTGCATATTTCGACAACCTTCCTGAAATATCACTGGGAATTGCTGCCGGTGTGGATACTGCCACATATCAACTTGGTTGGTTCACTGCCACTATTTGTACTTGGTTGGTTCATCATTTCTAATCAGTGCCACCTGCATGCTGACCAATCTCCAGCTCAGGATTAAGAGATAATTGTGGTGAGATCTTTCTTTATTTTCATCTCTATCTTCATTTCACCTCAAGGTCTGTTTTGGCTGTATAAATTCTTCTACCTATCTTCTACATCTACCTATCTTCTACCTACCTTACTTGGAGTTGGGCCTTCATTCTTTATCTACCTACTTCTTCGGCTATGGGAATGAACTTTTCTTAAATTATCTACTATCTGTGATACTTCTGTTACCTATATCTTCTTTCTTCTGTGGCCACTCTATAGGTAGAAAACTTCAGCTCAACAAATTACCTCACGTAGGTACATACCTACTCTTCAATAAATCCTCAGAAGCTTACTTCTATCCACATATTTATTTACTTATCCTAGTCAAATTATCATATCTAGTCATTGGTTATTATAGTGCAATAACATTTAAAAATACAGTCCACTTTAGGCACATGAGGTAGTATTAGGAAACTAGGGTACCATAGTTACCAGGAGCCTCATTGTGCTATCATTACCATTTTACCATTCGTACTGTAGGGAGGGTTTTAGCTGGAAACAAACAGCAGGCTCTTGCTTAGGTACAAAACAAATAATTAGTCTCAAGTTCGAATAGATTTATGAATAGCTATCCAAGTCTTTAACTCGTAATGTCTTGTCGCATTCAAAAAGCATGAAAATCAACATACCTCCAGAAAATCAGCATATTATAAAGAAACAATTCTGCAAAGTTCGATGGACAGCATAACTTCCTCATTTATTATGTTATTATAATTTATTAGACGACATTGATGCTTGTAGGGGACCTAGTAAGAGATAAACTGCACAATCCCGCCCTTCCACTATCTCTGAAAAAATAACTGGATCCTCTTGAATTTTATTAATTATTTTAATTTTAAATTAATTTGAGGTATTCGTGAAAAATAACTGGGTTTGGAAATTTTCTGTTGCCTATGCGCTTACACTTATTGGTCCGATGGTGAATCAAATCTTTGTGACATTCAGCACAATTTCCGAAAAGTCTAGCGAAATTGGACTGTCATTTAGTGAGTGTTTCGAACTTTAGTTTTTCTGGTACAACTATTCAGAATCCAGAGAAAAAAATCGAGTAGACATTTTGCATTTGGTGTATAACTTCTTTTTTTTAAATCTCCAACAGGTTCTCCTACGAAGAAAGTAAAATACAGCATTACCTATATGAATTATCAGTTAGGTAAGTTGATTGATTAGATCTGCCTGGATTCCAAAGCGTGATTGATTAGGTAGGCATTGGCATTCATGCTACAGAGTTTTTGGCTAGTGTCGCCTTCGAATTTTCTTACTCCACTCATTTAGAATACTCTTATTTCTATCAGAACAATTTCATTATTTTCGGTCAACTATGTTAAAAATTGAGATCTAAAACCTGCTGAGTCAAAAATATAGATCTAAAGTCAACTTTAGAAAAAAAGTCGTCTCCCATCAATCCCTCTTCTAAATTTGAGCGAGGTCAAACGACTGAAAAAAAGTGAAAAGTTCCAGTCATGATTGTATGAGCAAATTTTCGTAAATTATCGTACTATATTATGTTACATTGTTTTGGAAATTAAGGACTTTGAGGGAAAAGAAATTGTTAACTACCAATTGAATGGCAAAAAAACTCTTTCTTAATAATATTCTGCGATTCAAAATGAGATTTTGGATTTTAAACTTTTTTGGAGTTTTTATTTGTATAAAAAATGTTAAATTCTGGGATTCGTTTCAGAATGTATCAAAACGGATTTCAATAGAAAATTTTGATTTTAAAATTTTTCGAGCCGTTACAATAGCTTTATTTTCAACGGAAATTCGAAAAAAAAAAAAAAAAAAAAACAAAGTTGGAGGCAGTATACAATAGCTTCCTCACGTATAGTAACATGGAATTATAGAACTAGTTAAAAGAACCAATTGTGTTCAAAAAGACGTAATAAAAAAATATTGGTTGCGTATGCGCATACGCTACACTTTTGATTCCACGACAAAGAAATTTGTACACCACCATCAAGGAGCAAGCCCACACAATTCCTGAACATTGAATCAAAATCGGTTCATTAGTTACGAAGTTTCACAAGCGTCAACCCAATCTTGTTTTGCGCTTGCGCAATATCTATCAGTCAACCAATTGCCATAAAATTAATAGGAAACATTTCGGAAACTCAGAACCAACAACCCCCCGAGTTTGAATGGAATCGGACCTATAAATCGTAGGAAATCAATCAAAGAAACTCACGTTCGCTCATGCGCACACGCCAATATCGATCCGACGAATTATTGAGAACCGCATAATCCCTGAAAATGTTATCGAAATCATTCATTATTCACCCATACATTATTCCAATCCATTATTCTCGCGGTTACATGTGTGTCAATAAACTTAAGTTTTGCGCATGCGCAATAAGGATTTCTTAACCAATCACGATAAAACTCAAGAGTATTTCTTTAAAGCCTATACCTAACTCTCCAAGTTTGAACGATATCGGACGACTAGGGCGTGAGAAAATGATGCTTGATGGAATTAACGTTTGCGCATGCGTATAGTGAAGTATAGATTTAGAAGCAATGAAATTTATAGAGGACCATCTGTAACCTAACCCGCACATTCCCTGAAAATGTCATTAAAATCGAATAAAAACTGTAGAAATTAGGCTTGTACAAGGACTACACATTAGCGCATGTACAGCAGCTACTAATGATACAATTACGTTGAAATTGATATGGGTTGATCAAGTCGTCTACTTTCAACTATCCTATAAATGTGAGTGAGATTGACGACTAGGGCGTGAGAAAATAATGCTTGAGCAGGGTGGAGTATTGATTTGGGAACGATGAAACCATTAGGGTATCACATGCATACAAACTTCCATAACCGCTGAAATTTTCATCAAAATCGGTTGAAAATTGAGGAAATTAAGCTTGTTACAAGGATTTGCGGACGCACGAACAGACATACAAATTGACAGACACGGCACAAAAGTTATTCAGAATGGTTTATAACGTAAAATGTGAGTGGAAATTTTGATTTTGGAGACAAACAATTCTTTATTTTTTTCACTTTCATCTCTCGAAAGCGAAAACAATACATCCGCTACCTATAGGTTGACTCGGAAGGGATATGGGTTACCATGGAATGCATCACTAATTTTCTGTAAATAGCTTAAATTGTAATGATTGATTTCAAAGTTTAGTATCGGAGTGGAAACTATAATCAATTAAAGCATTTCTCACTAATGAAAAACGATTGATAGTGAAAAATTACAGTAATAATAAGTGAATCATTATTATATTACAGAGGAACCTGGATAATTCAAACTTCTTTAATTCGAAATCTTCTTTGAATCGAATATTTCTCTTGGTCCCTATCATTTTGTATTTAAACAATGCTAAAAAATCGTGGATAATTCGAATTTTATTTTGTATAATTCGAATTTTCGGCGTGCTAATTATGGTATAAATTTTAAGCTGCGACTCAAAATAATTGTAAATTTATTGGGAAATACGTTTTAGTAACGGTATTTGGCAAAAGGTTTTCGTTGGACCAAATGCATGCAAGTCAGTGCCATCGTACAGTCTGATAACTCCCCTTCCCCTCCCGCCCATCAGCAGATGAAGTACCGGTGCCGAGTGCAGCTGACGCCATGAATCACGTACAAGAACTTGAGACTTTTTTTTAAAGCCAAATTAATGTAAGTGATTCATACTTCAACTCTTTGAATGCGTTGGAATCTTTTATAATGGCCGAGAGACTTAATTCAAGGAAACAGGCCAAAATATCATCCTTTTTTGAAAAACAATAGATTGTTTTGGTTTATTATTTCCAATAATAAGCCTATGTGATCGTGTAGCAAAAAATTTTTATAACCCCCCCTCAAACTTTGTCACTTTACGTTTCAAGGTGCGTAGAATCCAAATTTGAAATGTCCGTTCGCCGTCCGCCGTTCGCCGTCCGCCGTCCGGGCCATAAAAGGCCTAAGAATTTACTTTAAAAACCCGTTCTTTCGCACATAGACTCCATTTGGGGTCTAGTTGGTCCTAACGTTTAACCATCCCGATCGCTTTACTCGCATAGATGCTATGGGCCAAAAACGGGCGAAAAAGTGTCTTTTTCGACGCGCGCACGCCTGGCACGCTTGGTAAGGGGTCACAGTGGGTGGAGAGGGGGGTGGGCGGGGGGTGGAGTGAGAGGAGACGTCGGCGCCGCGGCACCTTGTGGTGGGTACAGCGCCGGCGTTCCTTCGAGGCATGAATATGTTTTTTTCAAGGTCATATTTGTGTGTTGATACCAAAGCTTTTTCAACGCATATTTAATAACATATCCTCTCGACTTTTCGTACGTACTTAGATAATGATATTATTAAGGCAATAACTATTTGAATAGATAGGAGCTCAAATCGAGAAATATAAAAATGCGTATATAATTATAGAAGTATAGGTTATGGCAACTCGAAGTAGGACACGCCGAGGAGTCTGGACGGGTCTTATGACGTACGCTAGACAACTAAAACTACGATCATACTCAATAGAAAAATAATAAACCTTTGTGAAATAATTTGCAGCGTTTTTTATGGTTTCAGTTAAATACAGTACCATTCCAGGTGTCTTTATATTTATTGTTCAATATTCTGTTGGTCAATACAGTATTCAATGTTACTGTATGTACTTTACTTCGTGCTGTAGTTTGTTGAAATATAATTTATTAAAAACTTCATTAATTCGAATTTTTGGTCAATTCGAAGTTTTTGACTGGTCCCTTGAAGTTCTAATTATCCAAGTTTCACTGTATTTGTGATTAGGTATAGTGTTTGAACTATATTCCTAAACTTCGCTATGCCTACCCGTCAGTCATGGAGGAGGAAAGTCTCAGTTTCCCCCACCTCTGAGGAAACTTCGATATATATGTCGGGTTGAGCTGAGGGATAGGGGGCACTCAACTCTCGGAGCACTAATGGTTGGGACACTTTCTTAATCACCTCCGGACTTGAGTCGCTCAGATAAGGTGAGCTCCTTCCTGATGAGACCCGCCTGCCACTTACCCTGGAAAACCGGCGAAGAAAGTGGGAAGCATCTGGTTCAAACCCTCTTCACCTCCTATCCGTCTTTTTTTTCGCTCTTAATGTTCCCTTTCAGACAAACTTGGTATGATTAGATTTTAATTTCTTCCGGATCTGACTACTCTTCAGAGAAATCCCTGTCCTCTTCAGCATGTAAGGGTAGGCATGTCAGCTCAAATCCGCGTTATTGATCGTCGAATTAAAACAAGTGTGTACACATATCACGAAAATCAACACTTTCTACGGTAATTACATTAAGGGGAGGGGGGGGGGGGGTGGTATATGGATATTTCGTAGGTCTGGGGGTCATTCCAAATTTTCCTTCGACAGTTAAAAAAAAAGTCAAGGTACAACTTTGTAGCTTGTAACTTTGTAACTTTTATTCACTGAACAGATGGTTTTTTTTCCTTAGCGACATTTAATCGATGTGTAAGTATCTTGGGTAAACATTTCAACGAGATACGACGACAAATAAAGTTCTGGCACTCGAAAAACCAAAAAAGTGGCACAAAGTTGTATGAGTTTATCGTTCACATATCACGAAAATCAACACTTTCTACGGTAATTACATTAAGGGGAGGGGGGGGGGGGGTGGTATATGGATATTTCGTAGGTCTGGGAGTCATTCTAAATTTTCCTTCGACAGTTTAAAAAAATTCACGCTATTTTCCGCTTACAACGGAGCCGTTCCTAAGGATATGTAACTCCCACAGTTTTCATCCGAAAGAATTGGAGAATTGGTTGACCAAAAAGGATCTCAGTATATTAAGTTAAAATCTTACGTCGCCTATACCGGTCCAACAATAAAATCAGCTGGGCTACACGCATAGTGGATGATTAAATAAAAACAATCCTCGATGTTAGCGTAATTTTGCATGAACAAGAATTACTTGTGTCATTAACCCAGAGAAAAAACGGAGGCAAATGTAATTGGAAATATTGTTGTACTTGGAGGTTTTTGGTATATTAATTTCAATAATGAACCTTTGTAACCGTGTAATCGACCAAAAGAAAACATTTTTAACCCCCCCTCCCCCCCCCCCATTATTTTTTGTTTTACGTTTCCAAGATGCGCGCCGAAACAACTGGACCAAACTCCATGAAATTTGGCTCAAAAATCATGCATCGGCCTGGGATGTGCCTGTTACATCGGCATCAACTTTGACCAACCCTAAAGGGTAGTAATTAAAGGCTCAAATAATGAAAAATCGAAATCTCAAAAATTGTCAAGGTAACAGTAATGTTTTTTGGGGTCTCATTTATAGACATTGTCCCATAGAATAGGATAAAGCACCCTGGTCCCTGTACATTAAACCGTTTGCTCTCCCTAGAGGCAGGGAAAAAAAAAGAAAAAATCAACAACACCGGAACAATTTATAACTTGTGGAGCAGTGAATATTGCCTTGTAACTAGGGCGCTCGTATCAGCTGATATAACTCCAATGGAAATTCACTTCACGAAACCGGGCTTATTATAACTTTGATCACCTGTGGATGGACTTCTGAATCGTAGGTAGGTGATTTATTTTTTATGCAGGATATTGAGAAGTGTGACAGAGTTCCCGTCAGAATCCCAGAGAAAGCGCTGCCGTCGTTCCGTTGTTACCCAACGGGCGTCGCACGCCTCTTCTCATATTTTCGAAAGGCTGTGTTTGGCGTTGGATGGGTGATCCAAAATCTGGAAAACCAATCTACTCCGAACATAGCGCATTAATGCTATTAGTAGGAGTGGGTATCTCTCTTTCGGGATACTGTCACTCTCCTCTACCTCTTTCTCGAGGATTTAGGGCCCCATTGCACCTCTGGGGGGCTACCTAAGTCCTTGATATGGTAGCAGAGCGTGGTTAGGATTATGCACGGCTAACGCCTAGTAATCCGATCCACTATTTTTGGGGCGTTAATGTTTCAGAAGAAACATGGCCCGGGTTTTCCAGAAAGAATTCCCATTATCACCCTTTGGTATATAAATAATTTCAGTGGTCTTTGACTTATAGTTTCTCAATTTTTTCCTCTCCTATATTTTCAATTTCATACCTATAGTATACCTGGTCTTTGCCATTTTTTATTATTCTTCATACCCAGGCATTGTTCCCAATTATTAATTCAAGGGGATTGTTCTAAATTATAATTTCCTGGGCTTAGTTCCCAATTTAAGTCCCCGACGTTGGGCACATAATTTTTATATCTATTTTATTTTCCTAAAGGTATAAGTCTCCATAGTTGAGCCACTGTTTATTCCCGATTGTTCCAATCTTTGATTTCGGGTTAATTACCTAATGAATATACTTCTGATGAAGATTCATTGACAATCCATCCTGTTTTAATTGCTCTTTTCTCATCCTCAATCGCCTATGCAGCTATTTATTGATGAGCAACAGTTCTCAGCCAGTAAACTATTCCACCTGGTTTACATACTTGCTCTTCAATCAAGTATGTCTTTAAGGGGGGGAGTGTGACAGAGTTCCCGTCAGAACCCCAGAGAAACCGGTGCCGTCGCTCCGTTGTTACCCAACGGGCGTCGCACGCCTCTTCTCATATTTTCGAAAGGTTGCGTTTGGCGTTGGATGGGTGATCCAAGAACTGGAAAACCTATCTACTCCGAACATAGCACATTAATGCTATTAGTAGGAGTGGTATCTCTCCCACGGGATACTGTCACTCTCCTCTACCTCTTTCTCGAGGATTTAGGGCCCCATTGCACCTCTGGGGGGCTACCTAAGTCCTTGATAGAAGGCAGTGAGTTGAATAGTTGAACCTGTATTTTTTGGCCACTCCTGGCTCTTACATACAGGTCGGCCTGGATGAGGGGGCTGCAGTCCACTGGTCAGGCGCTCATCACTAAACCTTTGTGTAATAAATGTGAGAAGACCGATCAAACCAAAACAACAACGCATTCAATAATACCTGCCAAACTCGGATGGGTCACATTCCTATTGTTATACTTAGGTTGGTAATTAGAAGTATTATTATGAAGCTGAGCTGGCAGGAGGTACATACACGCCGTGGTACCTACCAGCTTCTTGCGGTTTATAATTATTAGGACGGCTCACTAGAGCTTGAGATTGTATTTTTACATTCGGTGATTGCGGCCTATGATTATAATTAGACTTAAAGGTTTTCGTGGTGCCATATTTATATAAATTGGAAGTGTTGAATTGCCTGTGCATTTCTTCATTCATTTTCTTCCAGTTAGCGTAAGTAATTCCAGCGCACAGTGAATCGTACTGTTGGAAACACACTACACATAAAATCGGATTGTCCTGTAGTAGTTATTCTCTTCTGTGTTCTCTAGGAAGTTGAAATTGGATAGCGAACCTAACGAATGAAGTGACGGGTTCTATCCAGCAGAGTTAGCAGCATTCTCTTCTGTGTACCCTAGGAAATTGAAATTTAATAGGAGCCTCTCTGGGATATCCATGAACTCCACTACTTCCCACAATGGAAGTTTTTATAATTGAGTTTGCCACGATTTTCAGCCCTTAAGAAGTGGGAGACTCGTGGAAATTTGTTTTTTAAATATCTTCAAATAGACACGGAAATAATTACGACTCAACCAAAAATGGGTCTCATTACAAATCGTTTACCTCCACTATAAAATCTTGAGTAGGTATGTCAGTCAGTGCATTGATTAGATTCATAAAACTGTTTTTCTTCTTACGAATTTTCATATTTAATTACGATATTGTAGTCGCTTTAAATACTCGTATTATAATAAATCACAGTCGTGCTTCCACTGTACGCTGTTCACTCAGTTCTGCTGTTGATCGTTCCCTTTTATAAACAACTCAATATAAACTTTGAAAGAATCCTTACTATAATCATTCTGGTATTCAAGTGCTACCAATTGTGACTCTGACTTCGTAGGTACTCAGTTAACGTCTACACCATTATTATACTCTTTATTAGAAAACTCGCGAATTTTGTTTGTTTTTGAAACCATCAACATAAAATATTCTACAGGAATCAGTAATTCATCACATTAATTTAGACTTTTTCTTACGTTCCTCAGTTTATCCCTGTGGTACCAACATTTTGGTACCAACACCGAAGCGCAACATAGTACGTAGTAAATCAGCTGATTACGTCAACAATACTTCACAATATATGCAGGCCAACTGATATTTTAACTGATTCAACATTTAGATATGAATTGAACTTCATAATGACATCCTCTCTTGCCTCAAAGTTTGTGAATCTCACAAAACGCCCATACTAATATTTCAAACGGGTTGTGTAGATGAGAACTAACTAAACTTGCGGTGTAAAAAATATTCCCCATGGGAGTAGTAGACAGCGATGAGTGTTGCTCAACCGTTCAGTTTTAACTGGTAATAAATGATAAATTCCGATCTGCACATTATAACACCATTTTCATATGATGTGTAGTTCACAAGGGCGACACTCGACTCAGTCCAGGCCCTCCCCAACTCAGTCCCGCTTAGAAATGGAAAGGTCGGTCCGCTCTCCCGACTCAGTCCCGACTCAGTCCCGCTTGTGGAAAATTCCGTGAAAAATGCCAAAATTCTGATTGATATCGTCGTGGTGTTTATTAAATCTGTGTATTTTTAATTTTCTTCAGGCATATCCAACAACCATTCGCAAAATACATCCCCAACGTCTTCCGGCTGTAACAGTGGAAGTCCGGAATTCATTTCAGCCACCTCCCAGTGTCGGATTCGTCGTCTTTATATGCAGGCACGAATCTAAAAGATCCACGTAGGTACATACCTCACAACATGAAAAAATGGCAATGTCCGAAGACTCATCAGCATAAATCAAAAAATCTTCCCCTTTGCTACTTTTGATATCCATTACCTGGAGAGTGGTAATGACGCTGCTCCTACTTTTAGGAAGGCAGGGTGTTCTCTTCCTTTTAACTCGGTAGGCCACTATTTGAAATCAATGCAGCACACAGTACACTGCAGTAACTCTACGGAGTACTCTTATTGCTTTCATGTTCCAACGGGACTGAGTCGTCTGACCGCTCAAAGCGTAGCGGGATTAAGTCGGGCAATTGCAATATCCCCCTTTCACCAGATGGGATCGAGTCGGGTGTCGCCCGTTCACAATTTGTTGTTATTCAATTTATGACGCAATTATAGTAGGAGATTACTTTGATACAGACATAAGTAAAAACTAGTGGATCGGCTGCGAAGTGTGTCACGAAGTTAGAGGTAATGTATAACTACCCGCTGCCAACGGTGGTTTTGATTGTGAGTAATTCATGTAACTGGAAAAAAACGGAAGTTAGTGAAAAACATTGTCAATTTCCACGAAAAATAATGAGTTACAATGTGAAATCGATTTCAACGGCTAGGCCTCATCAGTAACAAACAATAACTGAATACACATTAGAAAGAACACATATTTTATAGTCACAGGTGAAGGGAGATTGAATCACATTGGAGTGAAAGGGGGATAAATAACTAAACATGGTTTCAACAGGGTGAAGGGATAATTCCAAGCTTTATAAAAATGGACCTATTAGTGGTGAAATATATTGAGGTATATCCTCATTTAAACATTTACCAGATCTGTCACTTTTGATAATTTCGAATTTTTCAAGTACATTCAACATACCCAAAGAAACGATGAGTTCACAAGAAAGCGATTCAGAGTACAATAATGCGTTAAATTTCATTGCTTTAAAATGAAATCGAAATCCGTATTAAATACATATTATAATAAAATTGAAATAAAAATTGATATAAAAAACGCTGAAAAACAATGGTTTATTATTTATGTGTTAGATAGCCCTTCTATTCAGATCATCGGTCTATAATTGTTAAACCCCGTATGTAATATATGATCAGATCATGGCGCATCATACCTCTGAGAAGGGTTCACACTTTTACAGTTTAAAGACGCCGCAATTTCACGCTTCACAGTAAAGATGTTTAAAAAAACGAGAAGATCATGCTTCAAGTAATTTACGTTAGCGCACACGCAGAATGGAGTAGGTAGTGATTTGAGAAAAATGAAATTTGTCGGTACAATCTACAGCGTAACCCACAAATTCCCAGAAAATGTAATCAAAATCTGATGAAAACTAGATCTTGTTCCTGGGAGTACACTTTCGCGCATGCGAAGGAGCTAATAATGATGCAATCATGCTGAAATTAACAACAAATAATTAAACCAATGTCCCCCAACTATACAATAGTTGCAATAGTTTCATCGAAATCAGATGAAAACGCTGCAAATTATTTCACAAAGGTTTATTATTTTTTCAATTGAGTTTGATCGTAGTTTTAGTTGGCGTACGTCATAAGGCCCGTCCAGACTCCTCGGCATATCCTATTTCGAGTTGCCACAACCTATACTTCTATAATTATATACGAAAGTTTACATTTCTCGATTTGAGCTCCTATCTGTTCAAATAATCATTGCCTTAGCTTAATAATATCATTATCTAAGTACGTACAAAAAGTCGAGAGGATTTGTTATTAAAAATGCGTAGGCAAAGCATTGGTATCAACACACAAATATGACCTAGAAAAAAAAAAAAAAATTCATGCCTCGAAGGAACATGAAATTCGAAATTAATACAAGTGTAGGAAGTTTTCCACGCCACCCTGGAGGTACTCCCTAGGTCTCGTTACCTCACGACCGGAGGTTCACCGCCCTATTACGCTTACAATATCATATCACTCATATTTTTCCATCAATATTCATTTGAAAGTTGTGCATTTTGAGATGAGTGAATTTTTAATATTAGCTTGCGCAGTTGTGGTCAAAGCTTCGAAAAAGACACTTTTTCGCCCGTTTTTGGCAAATAGCATCTATGCGAGTAAAGCGATCGGGATGGTTAAACGATAGGACTAACTAGACCCCAAATGGAGTCTATGTGCGAAAGAACGGGTTTTTTAAGTCAATTCTTGGGCCTTTTATGGCCCGGACGGCGGACGGCGAACGGCGGACGGACATTTCAAATTTGGATTCTACGCACCTTGAAACGTAAAGTGACAAAGTTTGAGGGGGGGTTATAAAAATTTTTTGCTAAACGATCACATAGGCTTATTATTGGAAATAATAAACCAAAATGTTGAAATTATGCTCGTTAAAAAAAGAATACATATTCAAGCATGCGCAGTGGCTACTAACGATAGGACTATGTTGAAATTGCTAAGGACTGCTCAAATTAATCTGTTTCATTTATCCTCCAAATTTGAGCAAGATCGGCCAACAAGGGACCCATTCCATGAAAACTTAAAAGGAATCAGTTGAATATTGTGGAAATTAAGCTTGTTACTAGGATTTGCGGACATGCACACACAGATACACACACTGAGACAGAGAGAGAAATACGGAACGAAAGGAGTTCAGAATAGTATAAAACGTAAAATGCGAGTGGAATGATTACCACTGGAAAAAAAAGTTTGATTTTAGTAGAGACCACAACATTTAAATCTCTCGAAAGTGAAAACTTGAGAGCAATTTAAGAGATGAATTTCAGCATTTGGGTACCAATACTTCACTAGTAGGTGCATCGCATGGATAATAGTTGATAAACTCGATTTCGCAACGTTAGAATAAATTCTATTGGAACTATACCTACCACCTGATAATTCCAATATTGGCATTATATCAGCTGATATTTACAAGGCAATTTTTATGTATTCCAGTATCACTATCTAGCGATCTTTGATGGAATTTAAAGCTTGATCGTCTATCAATTGATCCGCTAGGGAAAGCGAACTATTCTACGTACAGCGTTGTGGCTGGTTTTAATCGATTCTTTGGGATCAAATTTATAATTGACAAGCAAAAAATTATTACTGTGACTTAAAAAGATTTCGAGATCTCGATTTTTTAAATGTTTAGCCCTTTAATACAACCCTTTAGGGTTGGTAAAAATTGATGCCGAGCTTCTAGGATCATCAAGGCCTCAAATGTGATTTTTAACACAAGTTTCATATAGTTTGGTCTAGTATTTTCGGAGAAAAACGGCGGACGGCGGACGAACGGTTTTTTTTTCTCTTTTTTTTTAAAACGATTTTTCGGTTCTACGCATCTTGAAACCTAAACCAAAAATATTCTGAGGGTGTTGAAAATTTTTTTTTCTTGGTCGATTACAACAGTTCATTATTGAAAATAATAAGCCAAACAACAGGCGCGACACAGAAATAGATAGTTCTAGCAAAGTATTACTTGGAAAATCTTACAAATCTTACAATCTTACTTTTTCAGTTACAAACGAGAATCTTTATAGATATGTCGACACGATTCTGGTGAAAAATGCGCAAAACCAATAAAAATGGTGAACGATTGTACCTAATCAGTTTTCGGGCATAAAATTGGTGAATAAATACAGTTGAACAAGAAAATTAACATAAATAAATGTTTGAAAAAACTGATTTAGTCATGAAGTACGACTTGATTATTATTTATATCTCAAGGGAAGCTTGGGAAACGATCCTTTTGCAACAGTTCTTGATATTATTATTTACCATTGTGTACCGTGGTATGTTCTTACTTTTATGTTATACGTTTTTATTGGTGCCCAAAGTCGTCTGGATTCCTCCAAGGAACAAATAACATGAAAGTTGTATACCACTGTGGCCAGACTGGCTGAACAAATAACCCTTATAAGGGAGTTGCTCACCGTTTCGTGAACTTCGAAACTCTATAAGGACAGCCCTTCCTGAAGAAAGGACGGCCGAGCCTAAAGAGCGACCATGAGAGTTTTTTTTTTTTTTTTTGAATCGTCGAAAGGAGAAAATAAATGGGGGAAAAAGAGGTAAGAGCCAAGCCAAGAAGTAGCCTCAACTCGATTAGAAAGCCGATTCTGAGACCTGCAATACCAATCTGTAAATTTCATTACCACTGGAATGCTTTAGAATGAACTTTGGATCGCGCGTCACTTCAAAGGACTATATAATTATGTTAAGGATTATTTTTAAGGGTTTAACGAATGATGGTTAACATTTTTAATTCTCAGGCTTTCAGAAACTGTTTGTTTTGTTCGTCAGGAGATGATGAAATAAATTTAACAATGAAATAAATTAATGAAATAATTTCATGCATTTAATGAAAAAATTAATGAAAATTCAAAAATTGGTTTGTCTAGTAGAATAGTATTTTTTAAATTTTGTATGTATTTCTGCCATAATGAAATATATGGTTTCATGCACCTAAAGTGCTCCCACAGAACAATTCAACATCAATATGATAAGGAAAAATAAGAAATTTGCTCATAAGGCCATGCTGCATGACCGAAAATATTTTGTTCTCCAGACAGTCTGTTATATTACATTGGAATGTAAACCATATGCAACCCCAACTTACGTACTAGTACTAGTACTAGTATTTATTCATAAGGGGTAGTTACTACATGAATTTACATCCTACATCTACATGATATTCATCCTACATTTACATGATGTACCTATTAATTATTCTAAGATTGAATTTCAAATGAAGTTTTACCATAAGTTCTGATGCATATATATCAAGCTAACGTACTTTAGATATATCGCAACTACAGCGACTCTTTTAGGTGTCAGCATTCTATGCCTTTCTAAGTTAGCATTCCATCATCTAGAAAGAATGGCGTGATCTCGGTGTAGGCTACTCAATATTCCAGTCACAGCTTAATTTATTGTGCGGTAGCACCACACTCGTACTTCAACCATCGATTATACTCTTAAGGATGAACAATGCAGACTGTAACTCATACCAATTAACGAATTAATTGGCGACTCCGTGATTGTTCGAAAAGGAAAAAGCTAAGTGTTCAGCTTACGCCTTTGTAAGATTCTTAGGTATGGTCTCAGGCATGAGCGTACATCCTACTCGTTTCTTCTTGGATTCCTCGAACGAAGGAATGAGATCAGGTCATTTTTTCTCAAGTCATATATCGGCTGGTCTCTGAGTAACCGAATGATTTTCTCTCAAGTCAACTAAGAGTTATAATTTTTTGTTATAGATCTTCAACTTATTTGCTAAAACTTCTTAAATACTTTTCGAATACTGTGAGTTTTGTTTATGCAAGTTTGAAAAGGTTTCTATTCAGCTAATTTATGTTTAAAAACTTTCAAATAACGTGGATTGTTATTTCCAATTATGAATCTTTTTAATCGACCAAAACAAAATTTTTCTATTCTCGACTCTTTGAGACGTCGAGATACTAATCAACTCAGGGGGTTTTCCTGATCGGCTGTGTGAGCAAAATTATCTCCTGTTTATTCTAGGAAATTGAAATTCGATAGGAAGACTCGCTGGGACAATATGAGATATGAATCGATTGGATCTATTTTGATCAGCTGTTAGCTAAATTACCACTTATTCACCCTGGGATTGTGAAATTTGAAAAGGGAGCTTCTCTAAGGCATTAAGGATGAATAAAATTACGGGTTCTATCCTGGTCAGCTATGTGAGCTAAATTCTCTCCTGTTCACTCTAGGAAATGTAAATATGACAGTATTGCAAAGAACAAGCGAGAATGATTCTGAGGTACCTACTGTCAAGATAAAGCTAGTGATAGAACATGAAAATGTCTCCTTTGTGTTACGAACTTGTAGGCAAGCGTTTTCAACATGTAGCGAAGAATATCTAAATATAATAGTAGATAGGCTCACAAGAAATCCTCAATTTCGGCTTCCCATTAACAGAAGGAGGGAAGCATTGTGCTCTGCGAAAAATCGAATTTTCTAAGCGCCTTCTTAGTAAAGCAAGTGTTTTCTGTTGCCAGGTTCTCTTTAAAGGTTGATAATACTAACGTACACATTTTGTCCTCATAATTCACTAGCATTTTTTCTGTTCCAGGTATGTCATTACTGCACGCATTCCTTATATTGCGGTAAGTTTTTAAATGTCAACATTGCGTTTTAGTTTTCTCAAGAACTCATTCTAAAAATCTAATCCCAGATGGCGGCAACGTTCCGCGGTGTCTTTCAATGATTTCCGCTTACAATGGAGCCGTTCCTGGGGAAATGAAACTTCGTCAGTTTTCATACGGTTGAATCGGTTCACCACTCGTTGGAAATATCTTAATTTAGGTAGAAATCTCATGTTGCGTAAACCGTTCCGTGAATGAAAGCAGCTGAATTACGCGTAAACTCGTAAATGAACTATTAATAATCCTCAAGGTATAGGTAGATGATATTCTCGAGACTTCGACACTAGCGCATCCTTACATCGAGACAAGGCGAAGTCAAAGTTATTTCACGTTGATGTCATGGTGAGGAGTACAATGTGAAAATGCGCCATTTGTCGACAAGGCTGGACATACTTTATAACATAGTCATACCTAGTTCCTAATCAATATTTTCATTATTTGTAATATGCAAGGTAATAAACTGTATGCAAATTACATCAAGTTATTATCAAGTGATAACCTCAAACGCAACGAAGGTAAGATTAATTTGTGCGGTCGAGATCCATATGAAATGTGTGTTGTGGAGTTGACATACGAGTGTCAGAAGTTCCAGACACTAGCCGCGAAGATGTTGTGGATTTTAAAATAGGTACCTACTACCTAGGGTCTGTTCTTTGTAGGCATCTGCATGTAAATTTCGTACAGCAAAGTTGAATCTGCCAACATAATTATTCAGAAAACGAGCAGGTTTGTGTTTAAATAATATGGTTTTATATAAAAGCTGTTGTCATTTCAATAACAAATTGAGTAGGTTAGTAGTAGATTTTTTGTGCTAGGTATCAACCCAGATCATGGATTGGACCGACGATTTGATAAAACGAAAAGGCACTCAAAACGAACTATTTCATGAGGCCTGATTAAGTAAACTTGAGCTCATTGCTATTGTCTAAGCACTCGAGTACGTCGAGCAGTTGGTCGTTCCACCGAAAACTGTGCTGATTGTGTCAGATTCGAAGAGCACCATGCAGGCCTTACAAAGTGGCAACATAAAAGCGAAGACCTGTTATTTAATTTGTCAGCTAAAACGACATATTTTCAGTTTATCCCATTCCGAAGTCGTAGTGAAATTTGCGTGGATTAAAGCGCATATTGGAGTGCTGGGAAATGAGGAGGCCGATAGAGCAGCGAAGCGAGGCTGCCATTCTGGTGAGGAGTGCGATTTCTTGCTGATGTACACCGACTTATTCGGATTACTTCAAACATCTCTCGAGAGACACTGGCAGGGTTTTCATGATGGAGATCCAGCAGGAAGTAGATACCGTCGCATGTTCCGGAAATTCGAAAACGACCATGGCATGCCCAAGCACCTGGACTAGACAAACGATTTTACTCGATTACGCACTGGACATGGAGTATGTAATGCATATTTACATAAACTACATCCGCAGACCTTGGAAAATTGTGTCTTGTGTGGAGAGAAGGACGACCTCGAACACGTGCTACTAAATTGTAGAAAATTTGACAGGCAGAGGACTATTTTGTTTGATGAGATTAGTAAATATATAAAATCTCCGTTTGATTATTGTACTATCGTTGTTAACGAAAACTTGGAAGTGTACAAAGTGTTGAACAAATATTTGAATGAGATAGAACACAAAATTTGACGTATGCATATATTTAAGTAAATTTATTGTATACATTGGAAATTATCATGGCTGTATGGAGAAATCCAATGCCCAATAAAATGAAAAAAAAAGTAAACTTGATGTAGATAGATGAAAAATTAGATGAAAAAATAGATGAGAAAATAAAAAAGATGCCGAAATTGCGGCACTCCTGGACGGTTACCCATCCAAGTACTAACCAAGCCCGATGTTGGTCAACTTCAGTGGTCAAACGAGAACCGATGTATTCAACGGCATGAGGGCGTTGGTGAATACAATTTTTTTCTTAGGTCGTAGGTCTGTACTCGAACCTAGCTATAACTGAGAACAGAGCTGGTAAAACAGCGTGTAAATGTAAAAGTCCAGTCATGCAGCATGACCCCATGAGCGAATTTTTGAAGAAATCTTCGACATTTCAGTCGCTATTGATCGTGTAGAGAAATTTTAGTTTATGATTTTGATAGACGAACATGGAATCAAATTATTAAAAATAATTAGGAGGTACTCATACTTTATTATTCAGTAGTCATACTGAATTTGGACAATGTTTCATGCAAATATTACCGATTTTTACAATTAGCGAACGGAATTATTCCAATTTTTGACTGATTTTTCAACTTTGAAATTTTTGAAAACTTGATACATATTCTTATAGGAAGTTTTACGCTGATTCCGAATATACCACATGTCAGTATGCTGAAAAAATTATTTCGCACAACAAATCGCAAAAAACAGGCTATTTTGAAATTTTTGACTACATTTTTGAAAATTTCAACCCGAAGATGTAATCCGATCATGCTGGCCAACAAACTTGAACTTTCGTTTTGTGTCCTTAACATTTTAAAATTTGTTTGAAGTTTCTAGCACAATTCTACGGACAGTTATCGTCTGGAATGACACATACATACATATGTACATACATACATACATAAAAAAATGCGTTAAACTTCAGAATATGATTCAGAATAGCCTGAAACGGATTTCTGCATAAAATGTTTTCAAAAATTCACATTCTACAAATTTTGAGGCGAGAGCAATAGCTTAATTTTCTTCAAAAATTCGCTAATGAATTCAATCTTCTTCTACTCGATCTTGAATTCAAAAGAATCGTTGACATTCAAATACTAAATAGACTTTAGCGTGACTATAGCCTTTGGTTATTCGTGTACATACGTGTATAAATACACGAAGAGAGTATGCTATTGACGCTGCTCTCTCTACGCGTTAACGGGGGAAAATCGTACGGGAAGAACAAAAACTCTCTATTGATTGATTGCATTGTGAAACAATTGGAACAAAGGATTCTATAGTCACCTCAAATTTAGAAGCGTGAATAAACAATCGGAGGTTTCACGGAAATACCCCACGCAAACAATGGCAGTAGGGGAACTTGCGCTTTTAACACTTCAAATTCATTTGAATGCTCTTAATTCTCTTCAATTTCAAACAATAGATAAAAGTCGTTTCTGTACTAACTATAATTGAAAAGCTCTGGGAAAAAATTAAGTAATCTTATTGTCTGCACTGGACGTGGCGAATCCTTAATTGGCTCACTTTAAATCTCTGCCAAAACGGCTCCTTTTATTGTATCGATACCCCTTTCTTCCCAGTTAAAATCTCTTTTCTATCTGCTTGAGGGGAGCCCATCTGAAACTAATTTGGCTCTTTACCTTTGGACGAACCCGAGTTTAAGGGAACTTTTGAAATCAAAGGGCTTTATTTAATCTAAAAACTTAATTTAAATTTTCAATTACGATCGCCCTTCCTCACTCCCCTCCATGTATTCCGCAATTTCTTTCAGGACCGAGGCCGGATTAATTTCCCTCGCGCTCGGTGCTTTTAAGGACGGCTCGGTAACAAAAGCTTTATTCTTATGAGGCTTGCGCTCGAAAGGATAGTGGTAAATTAGTTTCCTTTTATTAGATATGTTCCAGGAAGTAAACAAGGCTGAGCTGTAATATGTAAAAATATATAATTAATTAATATTCTTTCAGATACCCATGAAGTTTGAAAAATGATGAAATGACCCCTATCAAAAATGACTCGTATAATGAGTTTTGACTTGGCGTTACTAACGTTTTCGGGATGGGTTTTGGTTTATTTATTATCATTTTTTTTTTTTTTTTTTTAAAGATTTAAGCCGTACCTCAACCAGAAGGCTCATTAGTGGCATTTAACAAGGTGTCTAAAAGGACACTGGAAGTGGCACGATTCTAAGGGGAGTCATGTTGTCATCCTTGACTAAAAAGGAGCGCCATCATGGACTCCACTGGCAACCAGAAGGGGGAAAAAATGAGGGGTACAGTGGTGACCACTGTTTAGCCTCCAAAGTAGATTTAAAAAACCACAAAAATGAAGTAATACAACTAAGACTAGATGTAAAATAGGCTAATAACTATATACAATCAGCATAGAGAAATAAAACTTCTAATAGATGTATATAAATATATCACAGTTCGCAGTAGAGCCAGTGGCTCTCAGGCTTACAGCAACAGGGATCGGACCATGTCTGGTCCGGATAAAATGTCAACTCACTGAGGAGGCCGATACTCGGAGGTTTGTAAGGTATAGGCAGTCCTCCAGAAAGTGGCGGATGGATAAATCCCCCCCACACCTCCCACACACAACATCTCGAGCTTCTGCACTAAGCAGGTGTCTGTGAGTAAGACGGGTATGGCCAGTGGCGACCCGTTTGACCACTATTCGATCCCTCCTTGGAAGCAGGGTTACGAAAGGGCCCACCGGGCTCAAGTCCTGAAGGACACCACGCAGACCAGTGACCTCACCCTGCCATTGGTCATGCCAGATGGAATTGGATTTATGTTGCATGTAGGAGATTTGATTCTCTATGCGTATGGGCAATCAATGGAGTTATCACCAATGACTCATCTTGCAAGGGCATCTGCACACTCATTGCCATGAATACCCAAATGGCTCGGTACCCACATAAAACTTATGGTTGATTTTGGTTTATTATTTTCAATAATGAACCTTTGTAATCAACCAAGAAAAAAATTGTTTAACTCCCTCAAAATTCGTTGGTTTACGTTTCAAGATGCGTAGAATCCAAAAATCAAATTTAAAAAAATCCGTCCGTCCGCCGTAAGCCGTCCGAAGCTTTTCTCAAAAATAATTGAACCAAACTTTAAGAAATTTGGCTTAAAAATCATTTATCGACCGGGGATGTGCCAGTAACATAGGCATCACGTTCGATCAACACTAAAGGGTAGAACCTTAGGGCTGAAATATTAAAAATCGAGATCTTGAAATCTTTCTATGTGACAATAATATTTTTTGAGTTTCATTTATAGCTATCCCCCCAAAGAATCGAACGAAACTACCCCGGTCGCTGTGCGTTTATTCGTTTGCTTTCCCTAAGGGCTAATGCATCGACAAGAAAAAAAGACATCAACACGGGAATGAATCGTAACCAACCTATCAAAAATCGTCTTGAAAACTGTGGTATTACGAGACGTTCTTGAACAATAAAGTCGAGTCACGAAACGCTAGACTCTGACCAACTAATCTTAATTTTTTACTATGGGATTGACTACTTGATGTTATGTATTTTGAGGTCACTGATCTAAGCAAAAAACTGATCTGTGTAAAATCTCATGGCGACTGGAGCGCTGGGAATGCCAAACGGTGGGTAGTCGAACTAAAGCGCGAGTCAGCGTCTAGAGTCTCGTGACTCTACTTGATTGGTATTCTGACTTCCCGAAATCGAGTTTATTATAACTTGTATCCTACTGGGCTTGTAAATTGTAGTTAGGTAACTACCTACTTCAATTATATAAGTTTATTAAATTATTGATTAGTAAATACTTAGGAATTACTTTTAATTTAATTATTATTTCAATTCCAACAACAGAAGGTTAATTACTTCCGAGTCTACCAAGGTTGGAACGTTTTAGCCAATTTTCTAAGAAAATTAAGCTATTGCAATGAATCCAAATTTCCTTCATGGAAATTAGTTTTGAAATTCTTTAAGTTTAACACTTTTTGGTATGTGTATGTAGAGTTCGATCAAAAAGCTCTCGTTCTTTTCAATTTTCGCGCAAACGGAGTCGTTGAAACTTCTCGGTGGTCTCAGCGTTACTCTTTTTGAGTCACCTGGTAATTTTATATTGCTGTTTCTCAGTTCTCGTGTTAATCTGATCAGCTTTGGAACTCTTGCTCATGCACACTCGCCGACACATAAACTCACGAGTACATTACATTCCTACTTGGCTCACATGCATGTATAGATGTTAGCATAAGTTCTGGAGCTCTGGGAGTGAAATTTCATTCTGTAAAGCAGCATCATGTAACTGAGAAGTTTTAAAAGGTTCAAGGTGCATTTTAGATAGAATATATTTTAATTTTCAAACATAAAGAGAATATAGAAAGAAGAAATCTATATATTTAAACGTATTTACCCCTTTGCTGAAAATGGCCAATTTCGAGGGCAATCATGCTCATGAAATATTAGGATTTCGGCGATCAGGCTTTTTTTGTTCAAGTGTTTCCCCAAATCCTGACAAATCGCAAATTTTACGGCACCGTAGCCAAACCTATTTTCTATTCCAGACACCCGTGTAATGAGCAGGAAAACCACGGATGAACGCCGGTTTGGTGGATTGAATGATGACTGGGTCATAAAAGTCATATTCGAAGATCGATATTATCGATGAGTTTTTGCGGATTCGAACAACCCATTGATCACCATTAAGCGAAATTTGAATCAGGGTGAGGGGAATCTCGTCGGACCCAGCGGCCCTCTCGACACCAAAAGAGTGCTCTCATAAATTCCTAAAACTGTCAACCACACTGACGCAGTCCTCCCCGGCCTCGATGAATAACAGGCCCAGCCCCTGGAAGCCGACTCTTGTTTCGGCCAAAGTAAATGAAAATTCCAACTGTCGGAGATAATTGAGAAGCATCAGTCATTTTCTAGGGGGAAAATGCGGGAGAGCGACGATTCGCGAGGGAGCACCGGTCCAAAAAAAGAAACTAGCGGGATTGACTTTTCCGAGCCTTGTTTGGAAAAGGACGTCGAGATCCAGGACTGAACTAACAGACGCTTTCAATTTATTGAAAACACGAACATTTCCAAAGCGGGTGTTACCCTAAAACTATTGTTTCCCGGAGCTTGGCAATGAGGCGGTTTTGTTGACCGAACGAACCTTATTTACTTCGCTTTTTGTTCCTGGGCGACCCTCCCCAACGCTGCACCAAAGGTTTTCAATTCCACGTCGCAGACTCTCCCAAATTCCGAGTGTTGACAATAGCTTTGGATTTATGTGCAGTGAAAAAATAAACTTTTCATCAGGTCAGCTGGATGAGTTTAGAAAATGTTGATTCCAATACTCCAATGTAAACTTTCCGTTCAAATAGAAATCTCTTTTAGCGAATATTGGCTGATAATTAATAAACCACTTATAGCAATACCATTAAAAAGTTTGAACAGGATTTCCGAAACTTCCCATCAGTTATACATCAGTTTTGAAGTATTCTAAAACGATTCCAAAATGTTACTTAGTCTCTTCTAATTATTCATTTTTATGTATGATTTTTTAACTCAAGTTTGAGGGCCCTGGAAGATTTCGAAAATCGATCTCGGAAACAGTAGCCTTTCGTTTCCATGTAATGTATTGCTTCCTCACTACCGAAGTAGGAAAGCATTGTGTTCGTGATTGAAGTTGAAACAATTTTCGTAAGTATTATTTTTGTCCTCGAAAATCAAAATTTCCACTCGTTTTTTGTGTTTCAGAGCTTGCTGATCAATTTCGGTTCCGTCTCTGTCAAAACGGAAGTTAATGAAAATAGTCCAGTTATGCAGCATGACCCCATGAGCCAATTTTTGAAGAAATCTTCGACGTTTCAGTCGCTATTGATCGTGTAGAGAAATTTAAGTTTCATGATTTTGATAGACAAACATGGAATCAAATTATTAAAAATAATTAGGAGGTACTCATACTTTATTATTATTAAACTAATCTTGTAGATTTAAAGACAAATGTAGGTAAATATTCATAGATTTCGATGTCCAATGTGGTCAGTATTGAAGGCAGTTGAAATCTTAACAGTATCCTATCATAACATCATCAAATCTTGACATAAAATAAAAAACAAGCACCTACTACCTACGTTTTAAACAGCATGGTTCTAGGATTGGTTATACAGGGATACTTCCATAAGAGTAGTTCAATCTGAATTTTGACAATGTTTCATGCAAATATTACCGATTTTTACAACTAGCGAACGGCATTATTTCGATTTTTGACTGATTTTTCAACTTTGAAATTTTTGAAAACTTGATACATATTCTTATAGGAAATTTTACGAAGATTCCGAATATACAACATGTATACCTACTGAAAGTATGCTGAAAAAATTATTTCGCACAACAAATCGCAAAAAACAGGCTATTTTGAAATTTTTGACTACATTTTTGAAAATTTCAACCCGAAGATGTAATCCGATCATGCTGGCCAACGAACTTGAACTTTCGTTTTGTGTCCTTAACATTCTAAAATTTGTTTGAAGTTTCTAGCACAATTCTACGGACAGTTATCGTCTGGAATGACACATACATACATACATAAAAAAATGCGTTAAACTTCAGAATATGATTCAGAATAGCCTGAAACGGATTTCTGCATAAAAATTTTTCAAAAATTCACATTCTACAAATTTTGAGGCGAGAGCAATAGCTTAATTTTCTTCAATAATTCGCAAAAAGACAACTATTTTCACGAAAAAAATCAATAAATTAGATCCCTTCATCAAATTTACCCTCAAATTCGGCGGGAACAAACTCGATTTTTTAGATCTGTCATACGGTATATTCGGGATCAGCGTAAAATTTCCTATAAGAATATGTATCAAGTTTTCTAAAATTTCAAAGTTGAAAAATCAGTCAAAAATCGAAATAATCGGATTTCTTTAAAAATTCGCTCTTGGGGTCATGCTGCATGACTGGACTTTTTCGTGTATTGTTGTCTTTTTGTGCCCTTCCATAGAATGATTCGAAATTATCAAAAGTGACAGATCTGGTAAATGTTTAAATGAGGATATCCCTCAATATATTTCTCCTCTGATAAGTCCATTTCCATAAAGCTTGGAGTTATCCATTCAAACTGTTGAAACCAGTAATTCTTTCTCTCCTTTCACTTCATCTGATTAGCTATAATCCCCCTTCACTTTGCTCGCACTTAATTGGTTGTACCTCCTGCCTTCTTCCCTTTATCTCGACCAATGGTATTCAATCTCCCTTCACCTGTGACTATCTTAGCTGTGTCCTTTCTAATGTGTGTTCAGTTATTGTTTGTTAGTGATGATGGCCTAACCGTCGAAATCCATTTAACATTGTAACTCTTTATTTTTTTGTAGAAACAGACAACGTTTTTCACTAACTTCCGTTCTGACCCGGAATTGGCTGTATAGTTTTTTTGTGGCACCATTTTGAAGTTCAAACTTTGAAAGGAACCTGGTCAGCAGACCAACTAGTTAACAGTAACAAAAGCATTGGCGAAAATCAAAAATTGGCATCGTGATGAAATTGATATGGGATGATTGCTGTTTTTTCTTGAATATCCTCAAAATTTGAGCGGGATCGGACAACAAGAGAGACGTTTGATGGCTTTTATGTTTGCGCCTGACTCGCACGTTTTCAGAAACATTTCTCAAAACCTGATGGAAACTGTAGAAATTGAGCTTGTTGCAAATATGTGAGGTCACCTGGACCGCTCGGGCACTCGGAGGGCAACTTTAAAGAAGAAAATCTCAACAAAAGTCTTAAGCGAGATCGCAGCATTTTCCAGAGGTCGTATGAGAAGTTTCCGAAATGATCTCCTACTATTTGCATAGTTCCCTATCAACGTATCTTTATACCGGTACTTCACAGGTAGAGGCTGGAGAAATCGGACGTTCCAACCCAGTACAAGAAAACAGAGGGAAAATAAGAAAGAGTATTGTTGCACCAGAAAGGGAAACCATTTCTGCAACCAATAATAAATGTCGTACTTTTGACAAAGCCGGCTTTTTACAACAGCCACCGAATTACCAAGAGTTGAAGGTTTGGGTGGGGAGAAGAGGGTCCAACCTAATTGGTTGTTAGTACAGAAGTAATGACGCTGCTCCAAGATTTGTTTGACTTTCGTAAGATTATGTTGTTTTCATTACACGTGATTCAATGAGGCCTTTGTGACAAGTATTGTGTATTTCAAGTCCACCCTTTGTTTTCACACTACCCATAAGTAAACATTACGAGTTTCATTGATCTTATATTCGGGATATTTACCGTGAAAGTTCTTAACTGAAAATGCTACATATTATTATTTCCAATAAAATCTCCTATGATTTGTATCAATTTTACGTTGGTGACAAAGTAAAATCTCGAGAACACGATTATGCTGATTAAAGTGATGATTATCTACGATTAAACGAGAGATTGATTCTTGCCGAAATGTAATATATATATATATATATATATATATATATATATATATATATATATATATATATATATATATATATATATATATATAACTTAATTTGATATGAATTTCACAGATAAAAAGAAAAAAGAATGATTTGATATATCATGTTAAATATATTAACCGTAAATTATGATATGGTAAAGTATTTTGGCTTGGATTCATTAAAATTCGAATACTTCTTTTGTTGCAACAAGGTCACAAATATCGTCTTGGTTTCACGGTCAGCGTACGATGCTGAACTTTCAAATCGGAGCTCTGAGTTTTTTTGTTAATTTTGGTTGGGTAGAGAGATCCCTGATCAGTTAAATGAGCTCTGAAGCCAATTTATTTCCTGTCAAACGCATGTTGCTTATACACGATCGTAAGGGAAATATTTTGTAATACATTCATTCATTCATTACAAACATACCCATGTTTTCAAGTTATATATTGTCATAATTTTTTGAAACAAGCTTTATAAAAAAAGGCCTTCTATCCTTAAATTGGTTTTTTCTTTATTAAACTCCAACGTTTCTCCCCAGGAACTGGGGCTTCTTCAGGTTTTTTTGGCTCTAGCCTGGCTTGTAAGCTCTAGCGATTTTATGAGGTTTATAAAACCTCCTGTTTTTGACACTGTCCTCTTTGAGGGCAAAGATTTTAACTTGTCTGATAATGGTCACAGAATGGTGACCAAATCTTTATTACGATGATTACAAATATTTTGTAATTATTTCTTTCTCCTTGGGCCGAATCCCGACTATATACAACTATAAACAACATCACGGCCGACAACACCTCTATCACAGAGATTATTTTTAATGGAGTTTGGCCAATCTCCATTAAATAAATTTCTGTTGCTTGTTTGTGTCATTTCCGACGAGAGACACATGGATCGCATCAGACCTACCAAATAAACGGATCAACTACGTGCCAGCCTTCCTTGACAACAAGGCGATTCCTTATGCCAATGAAGCTAAATATATTGGGATGACACTCGATGCCAAACTGAGGTGGAAATCACATGTTGAAAAGAAAAGAAAAAGTCTTGAACTAGTTATCAAATTCAGGAAAATGTACTGGCTTATGGGAAGACACTTAAAACTGTCTATCCACAATAAGCTCATATTGTACAAGCAAGTCCTCAAACCTGTCTGGACATATGGTGCGCAACTGTGGGGGTGCACTGCACGAAGTAACCGCAACATTATTCAGCGCTTTCAGAATAGCGCGTTGATGCATACAGATACTTCAGAAACGACAGATTACACTATGAGTTGAAAGTTGAATCTGTCAATGAGGTTATCCGCAAACAAGCCGTCAATCACCTTTTGAGGCTCAGAGATCATGTTAACGAGGATGTCGTTCAGCTCCTTGACACCGAAGATCTACTTAGAAGACTTAAAAGAACTAAACCGCATGAACTAAGTGAAATAAATTAAACGTCAGACTAGTGACTCTATTATCAGAACAGTAAGTCTAAAGTGAAGTATATTAGATCTTAAGCAAATGTATAATAATTTATCATATGAATATTGCTTATAAGTTGTTATTACTTGGCGCGATAAAACTTGTAAAAAAATAAAAATATGTTTATATAAAAAATAAAAATAATTAAAAAAAAAAAATTTCTGGCAAAAGTGGGCCTAAATCTACTGCAGTTTTGAACCCCTGCGTTCCCATAGTGTTTGAAGACTTTTCCACGGCAACATCAGCTGGTGTGGAGGCTGATTCACTGAAGTATCGGTATCTCATTGATTTAACAGCACCGCTTTCACAAAATATATGTTCTGCTGTTTTTACATCGTAGGTAGCACTATTTCATTTATTGGGGTAGCCAAAGAAGAGGATATATGAATTAATTTCCCAAGATTTTACTAAATTTTGAGACATTTCATACTATTTAGTTGAACCTGTTCTAGAACAGATCTGCATTACGTCATTAGGAATAGGCTCTCAAGGTTATCGGAGTCTGAAACCAGAACTAACCAGTTCAATCACATCAAATTAGTTAGACGGTTAGGTAGATAGGGCGTGCTGCTGATCCACCGACTGTTGTCGGAAGTTGAGTGCGAATTAGGCAGATGAAGGCCATTAGTACGACTGAGACCTCCAACCCACGCACCTGAGCGCCCTCAATTACTAATCGCTTGCGGGCTTATCGCTTGTAAGGGGTTAAATTCACCCTAGCAAATCTCGTTCGTGGGGGTGTGAAGGTTGCTCTGATAATTCGCCAACTCTGAACCGGGGTAGATTATAACGTCGTGCTAAACTTTTACCAACTTCTACCAGCCGGATTTGTGTTGATCCGGCAGGATCGTATATCAAAAGCACTCAGAGCTTCTCCTCATTAATCAAATGCACTCCTCTCATCCTCAGTTTTTTCTCGTTTCCCTTTAAAACACAAACAATATTTTTCTCTTTTCTCCTTGTAAGAACAAGACCGCCCGCGGTTTTAAATTGGATGAAAACTTTACCTTCTTACGCAGAAGTTACAAACAACTGGAACGAAGAACATCTGTGGGTGTGCCACAACAACTCTCTCAAATATTAAACTTAATCGGATCTATTCTCATCATTTACAGATGATCTAATGGCGATGAAATTGTTCGGATATGATCTCACTTCAAATCATTTCAAACTTTGTGCGAAAATAGATAGTATTTCGATTGATGTACGTAACAAAAACGCTGCAAATTGTTACACAAACGTTTATGGTTTCTGCATTAGATCTTCTGCGCCAATCACTGGTGTATCTATATTAATAAATTCGTTAGTATGTCTGTCTGTACATTGATTATAATCATGAAATTTTGCGTTCATTTTCCGTTTCATGCTATTTTCAGACGATTGGTACCATTTTCTCAATTTTTCTCTGTCTGTATGTCTGACTGTCCTCATGTTTGTCCGCTTTTCACGGTTACCTCCACATTTTCGAAATTAATTGTTCCCATGGTTTTTCTCAATCAGTTTTTTGTGTGGATTGCATTTATGTTATCATTTTTTGGAAGTAAACAAAGATAACATGTGAAAATGCAAGTGTCAATTACTAGTCCCCAAACTGATGCTACCCTCAGTGATTGACAGTGCTGTCAATATGGATCTCTATTCGTCCTTGCATTCCTTCTTTATTTTTTATATTTATATAAATACATAGCAGCTGAGAAGCTGCTAGTTTACCTTAGAAACGTACTGTACTTATGGTATTGAGAAAACCGTGTACCTACCTATTTTGTGATATTTTCAACTTTGTCTTTATGAATAGCCACACTAATTTTATATTCAGATTAATAAAACTAAGTTCGAATGCTCACTTTATTAATATAATGTTGAAGTAAATGTTTTGTTGATTCACGGAATCATTTATTGCAGAAGAACTGTTGTGTCAATCATGGGGTGTCAATCACAGTTGCAACCAAAAATTTGGCTGTCAAATACTGGGTCAAAAAATTGATTAAAAAAAAAAAAAATTTATGATGTTTTCTTTCTTGAATTAGTGATTTTTCCAATACTGAGCAGTTTGAGGACACCCTGATGCAGCAGCAGATGTAAGATTCAAGTTTGAACAAACGAAAAAACATAACTCAATTGCTTGTCAAAGACGAAGTTTCTCTTAAGGTGTCAAACTCTGGCCCCTCCATCCTAGTGCATTAAATATTTGACTGAGGACCAAAGCATCCTCATACGAAATCATCACAAAACCAATTCAAGTCAATGAGGGGCCCAAAAATAGTTGAATAATAATCATTATATACTGACAGTTGGAGCAACCAAGAAGATCAGGGGATCACGAGTTATTTTATGGGCTACCTTTACCGCTTGGGCTCTTCATAAATCTTCAGTAGGCGGATTAAAACGTCCTTTCGGGGCTCCCAACCTAATTACATTAGCCCTTATATGTAACTATCTTATTATAGCCGAATCGTCAAAAGCTGTTAATAAGTCAAGATTTGTTGGTTCCCAGTGTGTGGTCGACAAAAATCATTTCGCAAGAGCTATTGATTAGTTTTCCATAATAGAAACCATAAAGATGTGTCTGCTTTATTAATAACAACGATTCTAGGTTGGGAAGCGGATCCGTGAGTTGACGGCGGGGAAGGTAGACGATCCAAATACTTTTGAACAACATCTAATTACGACTTGTTGAGTAACATAAACGAGTTAATCGGTTTTACTCTTGATCTCCAATTTAGATTTGGGTGTATGTACAGATAGCTTTTATGTGTATCTGGTCCTAATTGTGTAGGGGAGTGTGGGGTAATACCGACAATTCGGGAAATATACCGCCACCCCATATAATTATTTAATCACCTGAGTGACAAATCTTGTAGCCAAATATCGTGATCATTAGATCAGCACTAATGTTGGAAAAGTTGATTTGAGGTCATTAATTTGTTTTCATCAAAGATAAGCGAGCTCACAGTTTATGAAGCTTGGCGTTCTAGTTTTACTGTTGTCGAATTTGCGTGGTAAGTAACAGTTTTCCATAAGTTTTGTGAATTGTTGAGCGTTTCGACGTAGAAAAATCATTTAGCTTTAATTTCCACCCATTACTTCATGATTTTTTACGAAAACTGTAGGTAGTTTTTAAATATTTTTTATCTCGAAAAGTTTACTGGGGCAATATCGCCACAGCAAATTCAGGGTACTTCCTTCATGGCGGTATTAATGCTCCAATCATCAGTCTTGTTGGGTTTTCTCAAAGGGTTTTGTTGGTAATCACCTATTTCTATTGATTCTGAGTAATTAAAATATAAATTAATATTCAAAATACGAATTATATTGTGATAGCTTATCTCCATAAGGTAAATATAGAGACCTAATCGTGACTTATTAGATGTTTACCTACCTATCTACTGAATAATTGTACAGTAGATATCTACCTAACTGCCTTCCTAAATTAACATAATCGTTGTAAGATTCCACTCTTCTTGCTCCCGTTTTGATTTTGACAATTAACGTTAGTCTTGTGAATTTTGCTGCGACCTGAAGAAGAGCACAAATTTAAAACTTTAAAAGCTGGGAAGATGGAATGCTATATAATATTTCTTTTTTTAACGAGTTCCGCGTTGAACGTTGTCAATAATTCAGTTCCTGTGAAGAACCAACATTATTTTACCAGTATTTATTTTTTTCCAGTTTTACTATTCTGATGTGGAAATTGTTTATCAACCTTTAGTGAATCCTTTTCTTGTCATCCAAGTTCCCAATACGGTGAGAAGCTACCCAGGAAGTTTTTGAAATTCAATAAATCGTTATTCCGACGTTCTGATGAGACTGTTCATTTTCTCCTTGTTTTAACATGCCGGTATTACCTTTACCCCATGGTGGTACTTCCCCAGCCAGCTGGGATAATACTGCCATTTACAAGGATCTCTTAAATTATTGTTTACTGATATAAAGTTGCTACACAACTATCAAAAACGTTGTAATTCACTACTGGAGATGTTATTTTATAATTGGCTTCAAAATATGAAGCTCCTGATTCATACCTGGGCTGTGATAAACAAATATGCTTCAGGTGGCGGTATTACCCCATTTTCCACTAATACAATGCGATTGAAATGTACCTACCTACGTCGAACCGTTAAGTACCAATGAAATCTCTGATCAATCATTAGGTTTCATTAAGTAGGTAATAAGAAAATTGCTGATTTCCCTAACCTAACCAATCCATATAAAGCCTTTCAATACTACGTATTTGGTTTTATCAAATAACAGTACCTACCTAAAAAAACAAAAAAACCCGCACCTACAGTATTGAATATAAAGGCAATCCATAGCAGTAAAACGAAATTGCCTTGTTGGGTGTGGTCAGTGTTGGGCATAATCTTATCGTCGAATAACAATACGATTGTATTCTTGTTCTTGTATTCTTGAGTACGATTGTATTCTTGTATTCATTGTTGCGATAATTATTCGTTGATTTTGAGTCAACTACGATTATATTCGTACTCGTGCAATCGTATTCGTGTAACCGTATTCGCCTGTCGGCGATTACACGAATACAACCCATAAAAATGCGTCACGGTCATCAATTTCAATAGGGCGTCCCACCTATAATATGCGAAGCCTTGCGAATAATACCTAGCTTCAGAGGGACGTCCTTAAAGCGAATTCAACTATTGGAGCCCAGCCTATTTGCCTCGTCAATAGGACGTCCCTCTGAAGCTAGGTAATATTAGCAAGGCTTAGCATGTTATAGGAGGGACGCCCTATTGCAATTGATGACCGTGACGAATTTTTATGGGTTGCATTTGTGACAATCGCCGACGGACGAATACGATTACACGAATACGAATATAATCGCAGTTGACTCAGAATCAACGAATAATTATCGCGATTACAATCGTATTCGAATTCGACGATAAGATTATGCCCAACACTGGGTGTGGTAAATAGCTTCCTTGTATCCGTTAGGTACATGAAAAACATCTCGTACCATCCCTGAAAAATTCCATCGAAATTTGAATTTCATATGGCGTGGATGGATTTCCTGAAAGTCTAAAGACTGCTTCCTCTACATACAGGTAGGTATACTCGGAAACAGTAACAGTACGTGGTAGGGAAAATATAAATAGTTGAGGTTGTTTCGTTTTGTGGTATAGGTATCACACCTATGATCCTATCACACCTATCACTTGATGGTCGCATTCTTATAATCAAAATATTTTGGTTTAAATATAACAATTTCATAATAATAATTGTAATTTAATAATAATTTCAAGCTAATAATAAACTAATAAAAATTTCATTGTTCAAAGGTTAGGTTAGATGCAAATCCAGATAAAGCCACGTGAAATGAGGGTTCACTGCCCACCAACAATAAGGCAGACGAAGAGTAATTAGCTCTACACGGGTTAGCGGTCCATTTACAGTTAAAAAAGAAACATAGAATGGCCCTGTCCCATCAGCTGATATGCAAATGTAGGAGGGGTCACGCTGGATGTCGGATCCTCCAAGCCTGGACGAACCCTCCGCAGCGCATAACAAACAGATTGTCCAGAATGATAGCTGGAGAATTACCAATATTTTAGAGCCGGATTACGCGTGATAACCAGCTTCATATGAGAGCGGACTGCACTGTGAATACAGATCTTACTAGATTTTCAATTTGTTTCAGGTTGCTGATGGGAATTTTCTCTCATGCTCCGATCATCAAATATTGTCACGAACAAACTATTTGTCAAACATTTAAAAGATCATCCCTAATCGTAACAATAAGTTAAATCAGATATGTTGTTAAACGTATGGTTCCTTCAAACCATACCATGCCTAGGATGTGAGCGTTAGAAATATTAGCAAACTAAATAAATTGTTCGAATTAGAACAATGTTTTTTCGTTTATAACGTTGCTTTTTTTTCATACCAACACGCCAGGCGGGATCTGTTGTCCTATGTGTTGAATAAAGAATTGAATTGAAAAACCTTTGAAGTAGAAAATTAAGGTAACAGACATTACAGATCATTACTCCAAGAAACTGCAAGAAGTTAGAAACGAAACAATAAATCACCGAAATAAATACAAACAGCAATTCAAGATGAAACGAATTGGTGAATGACAAGAATCATTAAACTCATATTATGCTGGACAGTAATATTGGCAACAGTTTTTTATATATAAATGCACTTATTGATTATTTAGTTCTACTGAACTATATGATGAATTAATTTAGAAGAGAAATTTCACAAATAAAGGAAGGAAAGTAAGTAAATCTGATATTTCGAATAGGTATTCTTGATCACAGATAAGTAGGTACAGAGTTTATAGGTACGATTAGCTCTGAGTACCCATGTATGCGCTCTTTCTGATTACAGCAGAATTCCGTCATTGGCAGTATCTGGTGGCTTTTTCAAGACTTTAACGCCAAAACACTGGTCAAATGTTGAGTCGTGGGATGGTGCGTGAACCTTCACTGGGAGTGGCCAAGATTGGCTTACTGACACCCTATGATTGTTTATTCTTAAATTTAAGGTCATTGCTTTACCAACATAGAACGCAATAGATTCTGTGCACTTTTTGCAAATTATATAAGGAAACAATTTTTAAGGAAAAACAATTGACAACATGAAACTAATTTTTATATTTCGGCTTATGCCTTTTTCATTGATTCTGGACCAATAAAGGCCACTTCTTGCCTGTTGACGACTCCCTAATGAAGGGTGCATGATGCTGCTTCGGTATCTCCAATATCGGTTGTGGCAGCAATTTATAGCACATACGCACTGAGATAATGCAGCATTCGTGGAGGCCATGGCCCTGCAACCATGGACTCTCAAGACAAGTGAGCCTGAAGTCATCCGGGATGACGACAAGCTGCCTACAATCGGTGAGGGAAAAAATCTATGGTGTGGTGGTCACCTTTTGATGTGGCACTCCAGTGCATTTTCCCTCTAATCATACCATCAGTGTATAACTGATGCCCTATGGAATAGATCGTGGTACCTACTATGCCACTCTGATCATCTTGACATGTGTGTCTGTCTTGTGGAAGGGCTTCAGAAGTGGAAGCCGATAGCGGTCGTCTTCATGGCAACAGCTCATTTTCCACGGAGTATCCACGACACGGCCCGCGATACTCTAGGCATGAGACTACAAGAGGACCCACATTGCAAACTCCTAGTGGTTTCCTCTTGGTGAAAGCAACTTCGAGCAAGACGTGTGGACTCCATCCTATGCAAAGGAGGCAATACACCTACCGTCGATAATGTAAAATTCATTCGATCACTTCTGAAGGAAAAATAATTTTTAAATTCAATAATCCAAAATCGAAATCTCTGCATGAATTTTGCGATTATAAGTTTTCTGAACCACCATATCGATCTGTGTGTCCTCGAAAACGTGCGACCTGCAAATTCCTTGATGTGCTCCAAATTTGTGGCCTGTAGATCGGAACATAAAAGTTGACAGAAAAAAAGCTCCAGTCATGCAACATGACCATATGAGCAAACTTCTTTTAGTTTCGCATTATATTTTTGTTAAATTATTTGAAATCCGAGTAAGTACTAAGTATGTTCAGAAATGGTCAAATATTATGTTTTTAGGCAACAAATCATTTTCTAAATTATATTCTACTATATTAATAAAGTTTTGATTTTTGCCGAGTAGATATTTACTTTGTATTTTTTGCCATAATTTAATTGTTAACAAAATCTGAGCACATAGAGTTGGTACTCTAATTTCGAATCAATTTGAAATATAATACGATAAAAATGTCATTAATTAATGTAGTCATGCTTTATGAATGGAACATTTTCTTAATTAGTTAGACCTACTCTAGCCGATGAAATCAACTTCATCCAGGATTCATGTCATACAAACGCCAATGAATCTTCTTTCTTACATCCTGCGATGACAATATCGAGGTACACGACTACAAGCCTTATTTTACGACTCTTTCGGCCCCGATCTCCAGTGACTTGACTGATTGGATCAGACAAGTGAAACAAACGAGATGTGTACCGTTTTGCTTTAGCGGTTGTGAGTAGCACGACTTGAGAAGGCCATGGGACCGGAAAACCTTTCAAGGGAACGCTTGATTAGGTGTTTTCCTCTCTCCCCTGCCTTTTTTTTCTGTCTTACAGTTATTCTCCAGTGAATCACCCCGGCTCATCTCCAGTAGTTTCTTTCGGGGTCACAGTAAATTAAATGAGGGATTTCATGTTCTCGTTGGGAATACTGTTTGAAATTGGATCATTGTTTCACTCAGAGCGAAGAAAAAGCCTCCCTCAAGTTTAACCGAATCAAATAGATTTTTCTCAAAAAAACAATTTGAAGCATGATTTGATTAAATACGGAATGTAATAAAGTTCCAGTCGTTCAGAATGACCATTCGCGTGATCACGTCATTCGTTTCGCATATTTTATTTTCGATGACGTTTGAGCACTTTGTGGGCACAGAAATTTTAGCAATATAATTTATGACAATACGACTTTTTCTAAATTTAACATTACCATATAGACTAATTCCAGGATTTTACACAATTTTATGCAGTTTGTATAATTTTTTTAGCATGTTCTAATGAAATTTAAGAACGATTTTCTGGATTTTAGAATCGCAAATAGAAATTGCCTCATTTTGATCAATAATTAGTAAAAAAGAAAACCACATTTAAGAAACAGGACCTGTAAGATGTCCTGCGAAAAACAAAAAAGAAATCAACTATTAATATTAATCGTGTCGTATCGCATCGTTAAATATTATATTAATTTACATTCTAGGAACCATTGGTCCCCTTATGGCCCTGGTTCTACCAGAAAGCAGTGTCGAAACCTTTTTGTCGTATAATAACAAGAATAAGGACAAAACATGGGGTAAGCGACCACTACATACACAGATTTGGCCTGCAAGATGACCCTCAATGTAACCTCTGCGGCGATCCTTGCGGCACTATTGAACATTTTTTTTATGGAGTGTCTCTTATACTTTAGTGAAAGTTATTTAGGCAGATAGCATCCGAAGTAGAACTCCCAATCAATTATATGTACCTTTTGACAACCCGCAAAATAAACATAGATAAAGCAATGAATGAATATGTAGAAAACTGTAATGTTAACATTTAATTAATTTATATATAATAATCAAGTATCCTATGGCTGTATAATATGATGTTGATGCCAAATAAAAAATAAATTAAAAAAATACTAGAAAAGTATCATGTAAGTACATGAATATTGATTAACTTTTAAAATGTACTCGCATAAAAATAAAACTCCTAAGCTATCGAAACCACTATAAAACTTCCAAGCATAAAATTGCATTTCTGCTCGGTCCTATTGATCCCTAGTTCTTTTTTCCTTCTAGTTGAAGATAAATTTCCAATTCCCTAATAGCAATTCCTTAATACTAGTAGTATCAACGCCACCATAAACAAGCTAAAATGCAGATTTTCCAGAATTGGATTTCTCCAATCATTTCTCTGCTTCAAATTAATCTAATTCTTATTTGTTTCTAATATATAATACGTACTTTTGTTATTATTATTTTCTAATTTAGTGATTTAAGCCGCACCTCAACCATAAGGGTCATTAGCGGCATTGAACAAGGTGTCCAAAGGGACACTGCAAGTGGCACGATTCTAAGGGGAGCCATGCTACCCTCCACTACCAAACGGAGTGCCATCACGGACTCCACTGGCAAATCGGAGGAGGATCAAATAAGGGGTACAGTGATGACCACTGTTGAGTCCCTTGAGCGGATAAAAAAACTTCAAAAATAAAATAATAAAACCAAGATAGATCTAGAGTAGGCTAATAACTAAATATATGTTAGTATGTATAGTCGCCAAAGTGAAATAAAACTATGACTAGATTGTACAAAAATACACCACAGTTCGAAGTAGAGCTCAGCGGCTCTCAGGTACGACAACAGGGACTGGACCAGATAAAACGTCAACCCACTGATAGGGCTGATGCTGGACTCAGAGGTCCACAATGGCTGGGCAGCCCACCAACGCATCAGTCCGCCTTTGATGACTTCACGAAGCACAATCACGAAAAATGCACTGTCACAAAGATTTCACCCATGTTCAACTATGCGTGAATAAATTCGCCTCACACAAAATAATACCAATAAATAGTAACAAACATTTGAAAATATTATTAACAGATATAGGTACATAACAATATAAAGGAAATTCAAAAAACCTGCCACAGAGAGAAGATACAGATATCAAACAATTGTCATGGAAACATCCATGACATTCAAAAGACTCCATGCGTCATCTTAATAAGCCTATCATGCTGTGATGAGTCAAAACCAACAAAGGCGTAACCAACTATGCTGTTCACCCAACTTGGCAAACTTTTTTTCTCTTTCCAGTTTGTCCTTTATCTAAGGTGCTCGGTAAATTTTCGAAAGGTTTCGGTTCAGGTTTATATGGCACATGTAAATAGTAGATACCTACCTATTATATAAAATTTTGTGTTGAGTAGAGAAGTTTGAATGAATTGGTGGGAGAGGATAGTTACGAGGTCATTCCGTTAGTTGAAAAGATTTTATACATAATGGAAATGAGTTATACTTTTCCGGTCAAAAGGCATTCCAGCATTATTGCAGTAAGCGTGCTAATAGAAAGGAGGAATTCCAATGGCATTGTTTAGTGGTAATGCAATTTATATCAGTTTTCCCTTACCATACAGATTCATTGAGCCTTGAATGGCTGGTTTCGCTCCCCGGGTCAAAGGCCACTACGGGCAACGGTTCCTCTTTCTATTGTCCAATGATTAAAAGGACGTGGGGGAAACTTGATAGGGGTGGCGGGGGTAGTCGGTGGCTGGAAGGTTTAACGTCTGGTGAAGACAACCCAAACAAAAGGAATCCGCGCCAGAAGCTGCAGGGGTCCTTTTCGGATGCCCCCTCTAGAACGTCTGGTTATTTGACAAGGTTCCTGGCGTGGATTTCACATTCCCCCATTGTGCGGCGACATTATGAGCCTCGAATTTAATTAGTGTTGATAGTGTTAACATCCCCGAGTGTAGCTGTACAGACCGTCAACCGTTTTCACAGCTGAGGGCGCTAAGCTGGGGATGTTAGATGAGGAAATTCATCCTTCGGGCATGATGACACTTTTGTGGTAGAAGGGGCTTAAGTTGACGCTCAAAGCAGGCTAGAATGCTTTGTGTAATATAAACAAAATCTCTCGGGGTTCTCATTGTTTTCTCTTCACGTTAAAATTCAATTGCATATCTTACCAGCATGAATAATTCATTAAAGATTAATATTTCTCGTTCGGTTAATTCCCCTACTTTCCTGGCGAAACCGGAGTAGAAATTCTTACGAGTACATTCTCTCGTACATTATTCGCCCTTTCGATCATACGCTTTTTTCTTGAGGTTTTTGAACATGAATTTGTGGGGAAGTTATGGGTGTTCCAAGGTGTCTACAGGCCACGGATTTTAATATAGAAGTCACCGATTTTTATGGCGTCGGTAATCATAATGATATGATGAAAGTACCGGGATTCACAAAATATACGAAAGAATCAATTGAGATTTTTGAATCTATAATATTAAATATTTTGCACATTGTATTTTACTAATATTGTGTAAGTAGTTTTAGACTTCCGTACTTTATAAGTAGGCAAGAATCAATAAAAAGGTTATGAAGATCTAGTTTTACACAGGCTACTCATGATTACAGTAGGTCTACTGGTAAGTATTTCGGTACGCTATTCCTAAAGAAATTAAAGCCTGTAAAAGGTCACCGATTTTTAAAATGTAGAACCCCAAAAGTCCCCGATTTTTATTTAACAGATCTAGTAGACACCCTGTGTACTGATACTGGGGTAGATAAAGACACTAAACTTTCTTCAGAAATGAACAAAGAACAGTTGTTAGTCAGCGTCGAGTACCTTCACTTTCGAGATATATTTTGATATCTTCTAAGAAAATAAAGCTCTGCAATAATCTTCGATGGGACCAAACAATCTCGGTTGCAATAAATCAACCTGAATTTACACTTGAGATTTTGTGTTTTTAAACTTGACGATAGGTATCAATATGGAGGAATCGTCCATTTGTTTACCATTTTCACGAAAAAACGGAGTTCTACGGTTCACCTAAATAGGGAAGAATTTTTTATATATTTTTTTGTTCCTTTATTTTGGCTTAGATGATAAAATCCATGCTGTTACGGGTGATATAAATTTTTTCAAAATTTTTGGTCACTATCAAATAAAATGTATAAAAATAAATTGAATTTCTTTTCTACATAATCAAAATTGAATATCTGCCATGCTCTTGTAGTTTAGAATGGTTAAATATTTTAAATAGGTATATTTATTTCGTAGAAAGTGAAGCTATTGCAATGGCTCGGAAAAATTTTAAATAACAAATTTTGAAAAATGTCTTCATATCGAGATCCGTTTTGACCCATTCTGAAACGACTCCTGAAGTTGGCGCTTTTTCATATATAAATATAAATATAAATAAATAAATAAATAAATATATATATATATATATATGTCATTGTTGACGATAATTCTCCTTAGGATTGAGATAATAATTCCGTTCTTGCGCCAAACGACTGAGTCAAACGACTGAGAAAAAGAGAAAAGTTCCAATCATGCAGCTTGAACGTATGAGCGAATTTTCGAAAATTATCGTACCTACTATACTATTTTGCATTGTTTTGAAAACTGAGGACTTTAAATGAAAATAAATTGTTAACCACCAAATTTACTGCAAAAAAAAAAAACTCGTTCTAAGTAATATTCTGCGATTCAAATAAAATTTTGAATTTTTAGATTTTTCGCAGTTTTTATCTATTTTGCTGCGAATATTAATGGAATCTAAGTACATTTTGCGAGTTTCCGTAGAAAATGAACTATTGCAATGGCACTTCAAAATTTAAAATCAACATTTTTCAAAAAATTTCTTCATTGAAATCCGTTTTGAGGCATTCTGAAACGAATCCCAGAGTTTAACGCTTTTTCATAAATATAGCAATTTTTTTGTACTCAAAAAGCTCAAATTCCAAAACAATTTCACATTATTCAATGCAATAATTTACGAAATTCCCTTTTACAATCATGCCTGAACTATTTCTTGTCACAGTGTTTTAGAACTTCTGCCAATGTTGTATTCGGGATATTTAGGTCCGTGAACAATGTAGCTACTTGCGGCATTCAAGGATGATATCATCAGATTCTTTTAGTATTTGATATCCTTTACGTAGCTGCGAGGTGGCAAATCTGAAAGATATAGGGTTCGGTTGATTTACCCTTTCTTGACCGAATTAGGGAAATTCTTAAGTCCATTTCCAAGTGTGATGTCAAGATTTAATCGAAATCGGGGACACCTGGAAGTGGAAATTTCCAGCATTGAGTGCTTGGTCGCTGTACGACTTCTGCCACCTGAATTTTCTGTAACAGCCAACTGATATCCCTCAGAGGGAAAAAGATTGTTAGTGAGTCTATTAACCTACAAGCTTCCTTGGCTGTTTTGTCTGCATTTTCGTATCCAATTTGGAGTTGTGACCAGGAAACCATTGTACATTAACATGGCTCGCAGTGTTGGGCATAATCTTATCGTCGAATACGAATACGATTGTAATCGCGATAATTATTCGTTGATTCTGAGTCAACTGCGGTTATATTCGTATTCGTGTAATCGTATTCGTCTGTTGGCGATTACACGAATACAACCCATAAAAATGCATTACAGTCATCAATTTCAATAGGGCGTCCCTCCTATAATATGCAAAGCCTTGCTAATATTACCTAGCTTCAGAGGGACGTCCTAGTGAAATAGATTTTGAACAAATAGGCTGGGCTCCAAACTTTGAATTCGCTTTAATGACGTCCCTCTGAAGCTAGGTAATATTAGCAAGGCTTCATATTATAGGAGGTACGCCCTATTGAAATTGATGACCGTAACTAATTTTTATGGGTTGTATTCGTGTAATCGCCGACAGAAAAATACGATTACACGAATACGAATATTATCGCAGTTGACTCAGAATCAACGAATAATTATCGCGATTACAATCGCATTCGTATTCGACGATAAGATTATGCTCAACACTGATGGCTTGCTACATCGGATACGAGTTTGGCTATTTTCTTGCACACGTTATCCTCGCAGCGTCTATATTTCCGTGATGAAAGGATGTGACATGCACTCAATGAGCCTGAAAGCAACTCCATGTCAAAATTGAAACGGATTTTAAGATGTCTACTTGAGTAGTGTGACGATGTAGTGTGACAGTGAGTAGTGTGTGAGTAGTGTGAAAGTGTGTATAAAAGAAGTAAGCCAACATTTTTTTAAATTTAAATTTTATGTGTAAATAGTTACTGAGTTTCAAGATTTGAATCTAGCCTATATTATATACCAAGATATTTCGAAATTGTTATTTCACTTACAGTCGTTCATATTCTCTATGAAATGCATGTGTACAGCTGGTTTTCTCGAAGAAGAAAATACCTGAGCAAATATAGCCGTATGATAAACTTTAGATAGGTTTTATATTTTTCTAGTTCATTCAGTAAATAAAAGTTGATAAGAAAGCCAAACGTTTGTCTTTCTATTGTTCGTTTCTACCGTTCCACAATGTGAACGGTACATTTAATTGAAGAGAAATTGACAACAACCGAACAAGAGCTGAAGAATCGAACTGACATCGGTCGAGTAAAACGATGGTGCCGGAAATTGAGCTCTCAAATCAGCTGAGTGAAAAATTGAGCCCTCGGATCAGGTGAATAGAAGTGATGCGCACTAATTAGCATTAATGGAACTTCCGCGTTCTTTTCATGGGGAATTCGATTACTAACCGAGCACTTGTTTTGGACAAACCAACTACGATTTCTGTGATAAAATGTTAAAATGCAGCTTCTCAACTGTACACATGGGTAATTTTCTCATAGATGCTGTCCAATATACAAATATAAAAATGATCACAAATACTAGGCGCACAAGAACGAAATCTAGTACATTATAATAAATAATTTTATATCCTGACTATGAAATCAACTAATCGTTCAAAAGCTTGAAAAAATATTAATATCTTCGATAAGTTCGTAAACTTGTTAATGTTAAATGAATACTCATAGTGAAACATCTATAAACCTACCTAAATACCTTACTTATCAACTATACACACCTACATATCTACCTAATATAGGTATTTTATTTTATTTTATTTTATTTTAATAGTAATGAGAGGTGATGTTCAAATGAGAAACGTATACGTCAAGAAGGTGAAACATTTAGGACGATTCCCTAGAACCTTGAATTGAAAGGAATACCCTTCATACATCTGCTAGAATGGTCACCGCTACACCTTGACCGATAAACTTTGACACAAGTTTCGTAACGATATAATACCCAAGCTGACATTTCACTCATGACGTCGGTTCGTATCTATCTGAGAATCCACTTAGTGTGTCTCACATCATGAACTCTGCAGAATCAAGAATGTCGTTCGTCATCGTGGCTTGTGAACTAAATGACTTTCGAGTTCGTGAGGTAATAATACCGGCCCTGCACCGAAGGTCAGTATCCTAACTCATAAAAATGTTGAGCTCTTCAATTAAAAACATGTTTTGGAAACGTTGAGTTGACAATAAATTATGTATATTCAGAACTTAGTAGTCGACACTGATTGTTTTCTCATGATTTGGATAAGTGGAACTACAAAAAACTTACCAGATGATTTCACATAGGTTTATTATTTCTGTATTTGATATCCTTAATCGCAGAAAAATGGTCTATAATATTATTAAACCAAGACTTTTATTATTTACCTTAATTTAACTGCAAAGGCGTAGACGCCTACCGAAGAAAAATTAATTAAATAGGTAGCACATCTACATTTTACTAGTCCTTCTGTACTTAACAAGAGCTGGCCTATTAACTGAAAATTAATGAGATAAAACAAATCATCTACCTATGCTTCATAAACTCATCCGCAGGTGAAAAAACTACAATATACTCAATTTCACGAAGAGAGGATTCCATTGGAATTAAATCAGGTGATAATATCGTCGAAGTTTATTAGGCGGTTTTTAGGATGTCGCGTCTCTCTGAAGCTATGTCATATACGCGAGGCTTTGTTTGTAAATAGTCAATCCTAATAAGCGCTGCCTGAGCTACTATTCTTAACAGATTATTCGTTCTTTTATTTAAAATTTGGTGTGCAAAAAATCTTGGAACTTTCGGATTTGCCATTTGGAGATTGAGGGGGGGTAACCGATCCTTGCAAACGCTGCCCAAGCTTCATTTTCGACCGATTTTCGTGATTTTTACTTTTAATTAAGATTTTGGTAACGTAACAATTATTGGGAGTTTCAAATTTATTATCGGTGGGAGTGAATGGAGGGCGTGATTCCAATAAATCGTTATATTTTCGGGGAATCCATTTTGAAGACGTATTCTCGTGAAACTTGTGGAAGGAAGAACGGGAGGGGGGGAAGCTGTAATTTCGTATGTAGCCTCTACTTCTTGCATATTAATATTAAGTTACAATGGAGGGAGTATTATATCCAGTAAAATCATGAGCTATTCGTCATCCTAACCAAAATCATACACAAACCAGTCATAGGGATCCTTAGTATACATACATTACTTACCAAATTGGTTACTATTTGCTACCAGTTCTGTTTTGCTTCCATGATGGCGATAATTTTTCTAGTCAAAGTTCTAGCCTTAAAGGAGAGCGAACCGATGAACGTACAGCGATCCGGGTGTTTTCATCCAATTCCTTGGGAAAATATCTACAAATTACATCCAAAAAATATTTTTCTTATTTCGAGTTCTCGATTGTTTAAAGTTTCCGCTTTTAAATTGAACCCTTTAGAATTGATCGATCGATGCCGGGGTTCTAGGATCAAACTAAACCTTTCATAAACTTTGCTCCAGTAGATTCAGAGGAAAGCTGTGGACGGCTGACGGCGGATGGAAGGATTTTTTTACATTCGATTTGTATATTCGATTTGTTGATTCTAGGTTTCTTGAAACGTCAACTAACAAATTTTTAGAAAGGATTTTGTTATTTTATTTTATTTTATTTCTCTTGGTCTATTACAAAGGTTTATTATTGGAAATAATTAATTAGGTACTCTGGTAAAGAACGAGTAATATGTCATTCGAAGGAAAAGGAGGATTTCAAGGCGAAGAAAAAGCCTCCCTCAAGTTTAACCGAATCAAATAGATTTTTCTCAAAAAAACAATTTGAAGTAAACAGTTTTTGATAGCTGTTATATACCACCCCCCGCAGCCCTCAATTTTCGGGAAGCACCAATTGTTGCTCCCAAAAATTGCGTTCTGCGTGGTGTGTTTTTGCAGGGGTTTGGGCGTGGTGTGAAGTGGTGGAGATAGGAGTAGGATTTTATGGTAAGCGGTCCTAGCAGGGCCTATTCCTTAAGTACTGCATACATTGATAATACATGCTTCTGTATGAAATGGTTCGTTCTATGGAGCTCTTAGATATTTCATGGTTAGTGCCTAAAGTGAGTGGGGTTTGTTTTGGTGGTCGGGTTTGCTGTTTTTATGTTTTCGCTAGTACGATTCTTTTTTGTTGGGGTGTTTTAGCGAATTTTTTGTTATGTGGGGCTTTGCGTGTCATATCGTGAATCGGTGGATTGTCGTGATCAAAATCCTTGGACTTCTATAGTATATTTCATCGATATAATTTTGGAACTCAGGTGAAATAAGTAGAACAAGAGTTCAATGACTGGGATAATTTATTAAGCTTTTCTTTATGTCACAACTTTTCTTTATTACCCGTGTATGTTGGGGGTACCAACAGGCACGCCGTTCTATTAAACGGATCACCGTAACAGTTTTTGATAGCTGTTACAAATAACTGTATGAAGTTTTATTCGAGTGGTTTGTAAGTGTGAATGGATAGATAAAATATGGTTTTGCGTATGTTTTTAAATTCGATGGGCTGCCATTTGATTAACTTCGATACCTGTCTCAGTTCCCGTACTAGATATTTGGGAAGACTCCTCAGACCGTAACTCCGAAGATCTCAACACTAGGGTCGGTGTAAGGTTTCCAACAGTGGATGATACGTCTGTGGCTTTGTAGAGGGGCCTTGGTTAGAGTTACCATGAGAACCGAACGGGCTCTCGACTTCCCAAGGGGAATAGTGATACTCTTCGACTGAAATCTCTTCATTCAACAATTATAACGTGAATGATATGTTATATATAACGGAACATTCTTGAACGTGGACACATTTTTTCATCCGATTCCTCTGAAAGAATAGTGTTTTGGATTTCAGTTGAATAAGGTCTTTCTTGCAAATGCATGGATCGATAGTTTAAACCAACTGACTATTATAATTCATTTAGTTTCCTATTTTTAGTTTCTATTCTATGCTAAACTGCGAGCACTAGCCATTAAACTACGTTCAAACGTGTTTTTACTCCGTTCCCTCAAATTGAGAGTTTCAAGTAGGGTTCTGAAGGCTTGCTATTATGGATGTTAAATAGCCTTATCTCCTACGCTTTACAGGCCATTCTCCATCTATGAACACGATGTTCTCACTGCAGAAGAGAGTATTTAGGATTCTTGAGGGAGTAGGATACAGGGACGCATGTAGGAAACACTATGTATCGTTTGGCATATTGACCTTGCCTTCTATTTTTATCCTGCAGTGCCTACTACATTTAAAACAAAAATTACAAAAGTGTAGCAAGAATCTTGATGTCCATACACATTTTACTCGCGTAAATGGCAATCTTGCGACTAGCTTCAGTCGGCTGAAAACCCGTAAAAACAGTGTCAACTACTGCTGCATAAAGCTTTATAATTTTTTACCATCTGTAATTAAGGAATTGCCATTGAAAGCGTACAAAAAAGTATCACTGTTAGTTTAAAAAGAAAGACATGTTTCTCTATTGAAGATTTTTTTGAAATAAAATGTAGCGATTTAAGCTGTAACACCTTATAAATGTTATTAACATGTTTAATGTTTTAGGGCTGGGGGTCGTTCTGTGAATTCCGACACGACACGCAAATCTGCAACGTTTTTAACATGTTTAATGTTTTAGGGCTGGGGGTCATTCTGTGAATTCCGACACGACACGCAAATCTGCAACGTTTTTTTTCTGATGATTTCCGCTTACAACCGAGTCGTTGCTAGGGAAATGGTACTTCGTCGTTTTTCATCCCACAAAATTCGTTGACCATTCGTTCGAAAGCTCTCGATTTATCCAACCATATTATGTTAACTACTGCGAAGTGCGTGGCCAACAAGCTGAGTTATGAGCATGGTTATTTGAATAATTGTGTACACTCAGGTGATCATTCTCAATAATTGATATTGTGAACATGATTGCAACCGCTTGTTAATTTCTGATGATTTCATTGAGTTGGTGTTTCGATGATTTGATTCATAGCAGGTGATCCGAATATTGCGAGAACGGTTTGATTTGTGAAGCGGTGGTTAAATCATTTTAATAGGTAATTTCTATACTTTACACTCTAGGAAGCTGTAATTTTGTATGTAGCCTCTTCAGGACATTTACTTGACGATGCCCAGGGTCCGGATCAGATGAGTGGCTCTTAAAGCTATTTTTTATGATTTACACTCTAGGAAGCTGTAATTTCGTATGTAGCCTCTTTAGGACATTTACTTGACGATGCCCAGGGTCCGGATCAGATGAGTGGCTCTTAAAGCTAATTTCTATGCATTACGCTCTAGGAAGCTGTAATTTCGTGTGTAACCTCTTTGGGACATTTACTTGACGATGCCCAGGGTCCGGATCAGATGAGTGGCTCTTAAAGCTATTTTTTATGCTTTACACTCTAGGAAGCTGTAATTTCGTATGTAGCCTCTTTAGGACATTTACTTGACGATGCCCAGGGTCCGGATCAGATGAGTGGCTCTTAGAGCTAATTTCTATGCTTTACGCTCTAGGAAGCTGTAATTTCGTATGTAGCCTCTTTAGGACATTTAATTGACGATGCCCAGGGTCCGGATCAGATGAGTGGCTCTTAGAGCTAATTTCTATGCTTTACACTCTAGGAAGCTGTAATTTCGTATGTAGCCTCTTTAGGACATTTACTTGACGATGCCCAGGGTCCGGATCAGATGAGTGGCTCTTAGAGCTAATTTCTATGCTTTACGCTCTAGGAAGCTATAATTTCGTATGTAGCCTCTTTAGGACATTTACTTGACGATGCCCAGGGTCCGGATCAGATGAGTGGCTCTTAGAGCTAATTTCTATGCTTTACACTCTAGGAAGCTGTAATTTCGTATGTAGCCTCTTTAGGACATTTACTTGACGATGCCCAGGGTCCGGATCAGATGAGTGGCTCTTAGAGCTAATTTCTATGCTTTACACTCTAGGAAGCTGTAATTTCGTATGTAGCCTCTTTAGGACATTTACTTGACGATGCCCAGGGTCCGGATCAGATGAGTGGCTCTTAGAGCTAATTTCTATGCTTTACGCTCTAGGAAGCTGTAATTTCGTATGTAGCCTCTTTAGGACATTTAATTGACGATGCCCAGGGTCCGGATCAGATGAGGGGCTCTTAGAGCTAATTTCTATGCTTTACACTCTAGGAAGCTGTAATTTCGTATGTAGCCTCTTTAGGACATTTACTTGACGATGCCCAGGGTCCGGATCAGCTGAGTGGCTCTTAGAGCTTGCATACGAGTCTGCAACTAAAGACATAAAATGTCCCAATGTGTTGCAGACTCGTATGCAAGCGTACTTTGGTATGAGTCCCATCGGAAATATCTAATGGTAAAATAAAAATGTATATAAATATAATAAATTGCTTTTTTTTAAATTAGAATCTTTTCTTTTTTCTTGACCTTAAAAAACTATATCTAATTTCTCCCTTGCGAGGGAAAAACATTAAACATGATTTAATGTTTTTCCCTCTCAAGGGAGAAATTATGAAATCGTTGTAGTTTTTTTTCTGATAATTTCCGCTTACAACCGAGTCGTTGCTAGGGGAATGGTACTTCGTCGTTTTTCATCCCACAAAATTCATTGACCATTCGTTCGAAAGCTCTCGATTTATCCAACCATATTATGTTAACTACTGCGAAGTGCGTGGCCAACAAGCTGAGTTATGAGCATGGTTATTTGAATAATTGTGTACACTCAGGTGATCATTCTCAATAATTGATATTGTGAACATGATTGCAACCGCTTGTTAATTTCTGATGATTTCATTGAGTTGGTGTTTCGATGATTTGATTCATAGCAGGTGATCCGAATATTGCGAGAACGGTTTGATTTGTGAAGCGGTGGTTAAATCATTTTAATAGGTAATTTCTATACTTTACACTCTAGGAAGCTGTAATTTTGTATGTAGCCTCTTCAGGACATTTACTTGACGATGCCCAGGGTCCGGATCAGATGAGTGGCTCTTAACGCTATTTTTTATGCTTTACACTCTAGGAAGCTGTAATTTCGTATGTAGCCTCTTTAGGACATTTACTTGACGATGCCCAGGGTCCGGATCAGATGAGTGGCTCTTAAAGCTAATTTCTATGCATCACGCTCTAGGAAGCTGTAATTTCGTGTGTAACCTCTTTGGGACATTTACTTGACGATGCCCAGGGTCCGGATCAGATGAGTGGCTCTTAGAGCTAATTTCTATGCTTTACGCTCTAGGAAGTTGTAATTTCGTATGTAGCCTCTTTAGGACATTTAATTGACGATGCCCAGGGTCCGGTTCAGATGAGTGGCTCTTAGAGCTAATTTCTATGCTTTACACTCTCGGAAGGGACTTCTATGAGTTCCATCGGAAATATCTAATGGTAAAATAAAAATGTATATGAATATAATAAATTGTTTTGGTAAATTAGAATCTTTTCTTTTTTCTTGACCTTAAAAAACTATATCTAATTTCTCCCGTGTGAGGGAAAAACATTAAACATGATTTAGTGTTTTTCCCTCTCAAGGGAGAAATTATGAAATCGTTGTAGTTATTATTATTTTTCAGTTTATATATAGTTTTATTTGTATTTCTTTGTTACTACAATAAAAACTTTTTCTTCTTCTTCCTCTTCTATTTGAATCAACGGATCCAAGAATATGAAACGTATGATTATACTGGAATTCCGTGATTTCAGAATAAATCATAAAAAATGGACTTTTTGAAGCATTCTTAGATGCAAAGTTTGGCAGCATTTCGATTTATCATTTTAAATAATGAACCCTTGCATTTGACCAGTCATCATAAATGAATCCCCTTCAGAATTCGTCGGTTTGCTTTCCAAGATAGGTAAAATCCGAAAATGGGATAAAAATCCTTCCTTCCTCCAGTTATCTGTTCGTCCGGTTCTTTATTTTAACTGTGATTTAATTCGTAAATGGTATAATAGAAACGGTATACCTACCAATAATCAGAAATTAATAAAAGAATACGGGAAACAACCAAGCTTGATCGAGTAGGCAGTGAAAAGTAGGGGAAGTTCGTCGGTGGATACTGAACAATGGATATTTTTCTAGGAAAAAATCGCATATGGGCTAGCCCAAGAAGGTAGTGGGAAACGACTTGATGTCAGTTGGCAGTATCCACATTTAAGTTTCGTTGACTAGGTGATTATACTCCTCTCCGAGGGGCTGTATAGGAACCTAATAAGAATTTCTATACTGCTAAGAGCGTCTAAAGTTGCTAGGCAACCGGATCCTTATAATTACTAATTGTTTTTTACTGATTACCTACATTCTCCCATTGAAGGTGTTTGGTACTGAAGTCGGAAGTGTAAAATTATTAGTTTTGATTGTACACATACCACGAACTTCATGGAGGGGCTCTGCCCACCCTGCCCCTCCTCAAACTAGGCCACTGCAACTAACTAAATATTTATGATCATTTTGATGCTCAGTAAATTGATACTGAGACAGGGAGGAAAAGATTTGAAAAAACTCTCAAAACGACTAAGAGGGAACGCAATTCGAATTTAACTCGGTAGAGGCGCGTACAGGGGGACAAGTTGTGCACCCAGTGTCAGGTCCCAAATTTTTCCAACAGAACTACATCAGGCTTTATGGTTCAATGCAAAGTCATCCCAATAAACGCCCTGTAGAAATTATGGATAAGTACTCCTCCTCTCCAAAGCAGGCTCAAGCGCAAACGACCTTCAGATTTTCTCAATTCATAAACAAATATTTGTCCACAGAGAGATTTGACTATATTTATATAATATCCTATATTATTAATGTTATTTATTTTACATATTAAAAATGTCAATCACAGAAGATTTAGTTTGTCTTTGGGGAGAGATTTTACTTCAGAAATTTCTGTGAAACATGAGGGCCTGAACTAAATCACTCGCGACGAACTTGTGGAAACCCATTTCAAAACGGAAGTTAGTGAAAAAACGTTGTCTATTTCCACGAAAAATAAAAAGTTGATTTTTTATGATGATTTTTCAATTTATAGAAAAGATATATATAGCGATATAACGATCCATAGTACTTCAAATCACCCTTTAGTCCATAAGCATGCAGCTTTCCATAGTATGATCAATCGAGCACTATCTATTCTTATGAGTGAACGAAATTTAACAAAAGAAAATCCATTATCAAAAACATAGCAGCTAGTAATGGTTGAGGAGGAGATCTCGTTGATACCATATGGGATAAGGTTCTTAGGAAAAAGAGTAGAGATAAAGTTTCCAATCTGGTTAGGGAAGATGTAACTTTAAAAGAAAAACAATGGATACGAATACCTTATTATGGAAAAATTTCTGATAAAATCGGCAGAATTCTATCATCGAGGGGTTACAAAGAGGGTTTTAAAACTAGAAATAGTCTTAGAGCATTACTAGGTTCCGTTAAAGACAAATTTAATGTTCAGAATAAAAGTGGGGTTTATAAATTATAATGTTCTTGCGGCTACGAATATTGCGATCAAACTGGTAGGAAATTCAGGGAAAGAATAGACGAGCATCAAGAGGATTTCAGGGGAAATAAGGGTAGGTCTACATTTGCGAAACATCTTCAGGAATCCAATCATAATTACAATTTTGATTTGACAGATAGACAGTTTGTAGAATTTCTTCATTTTAGTCGATGTTGAAAGTACTTGAAAAATTCAAAATGATCAAAAGTGATAGATCTGATAAATGTTTAAATGAGGATATCCCTCAATATCTTTCACCACTGATAATTTCGATCCATTTCCATAAAGTTTGGAACTATCCCTTCAAACTGTTGAAACCATATTGAGTAATTATTCCCCTCCTTTCACTTCATCTAATTAGCTATAATCCCCCTCCACTTAGCTTGCACTTAATTGGTTGTACCTCCAGCCCCTTTCCTTTCTCTCGACCGATGAGATTCAATCTCCCTTTAACTGTGACTATATAAGCTGTGTCCTTTCTAATGTGTCTTCAGTTATTGTTTGTTACTGATGATGGCCTAACCGTCGAAATCGATTTAACATTGTAACTCTTCATTTTTCGTGGAAATAGACAACGTTTTTTCATTAACTTCCGTAATGAGGACCTGCTTTTATTAGCATACTACGTCCAAAATGAAAATAGTGATTATATCTTATGACCATTTTGATAGGGCTAACATGTTGAAAAATCGTGCTATGTAGGTACTTTCATTTTTATTCAGTCGCGCGTTAAAATTTTTTTTTTTCCATTTCATATCGTGTTTCATGATGCTACAACAGAACTGCCAGCCGGTAATTGCATATTTGTTTTTGATCCCCAATCATCCCTCACAAAATAGCCCTCAATCTTCCTTTTACGGCCCTATAAATATGCATACCACTCCCATTGACGGTCGTAGATGATGAATCGGTGATACCAATACATAATAAATTAACTTTGGAGTCGACGTTATCCGCCGCTCTTGTACACCGGAGCCGCGAGAAATCGTAACGCGATAATTGAGAGTAATTCATTTTAAAATCTCCCACTATTACGCTTTCCCGTCCGTTCTTTGACAGATCAGGCATTTATTTATTCCATTAGGAAATACTAATTGCCCTTCGAACTGGGTCACAAAGCTCACCGATTCTTGTCTTGATCTTGATAAGCGGTTGAGGCGACTGGGATCAAGTTTTTTGCTCCACCCTCTTTGAGAGAAAGGGATTTTGTAATTTCACTACTATGAGAGAAAAACTGTTATGGTGTACCGTCGTTCAGTACCACAGATTTTTGTTTGAATATACAGTGAAACTTGGATAATTCGAACCTCAAGGGACCAGTCAAAAACTTCGAATTAACCAAAAATTCGAATTAAAGAAGTTTTTAATAAATTATAATAAATCATATTTTAACAAACTACAGTACGAAGTAAAGTACATACAGTAACATTGAATACTGTATTGACCAACAGAATATTGAACAATAAATATAAAGACACTTGGAATGGTACTGTATTTAACTGCAACCATAAAAAACAATCTATTGTTTTTCAAAAAAGGATGATATCTTGGCCTGTTTCCTTGAATTAAGTCTCTCGGCCATTATAGAAGATTCCAACGCATTCAAAGAGTTGAAGAATCACTTACACCAATTCGGCTTTCGGACCTTGGACCTGTGTAACGTTGCTTTGTTTTGTTGTTTCGGGACGGTCGGCTGGCATGGCGGGAGGTGAAGGGGACAGACTGTACGATGGCACTGACTTGCATGCATTTGGTCTAACGCAAACCTTTTGCCGAATATCGTTACTAAAACGTATTTTCCGATAAATTTACAATTATTTTGAGTCGCAGCTTAAAATTTATAGGCTTAATTAGCACGCCAAAAATTCGAATTATCCAAAATAAAATTCGAATTATCCACGATTTTTTAGCATTGTTTAAATACAAAATGCTAGGGACCAAGAAAAATATTCGAATTAAAGAAGATTTCGAATTAAAGAAGTTCGAATTATCCAGGTTCCACTGTATCAGATATGAAGACTTGCCATCGTCGTTTGAACATCATTCATTTAAAACATCTACTTCAATTTTGCCGACCAGCCTTCATTTCGCAGGTACGAGTATATTTTACCAACCACCGCCATGGAGCGGACTAAAAACAATTCAGTTAACATATAATCAGACTAGTTCACCCCAAAACTAAATAGGGAATTCCATGGATTGAACGAATTCCTAATTCATATTTTATATAAGGAAACTCAACATAGAACTAGTAGCTCCATTTTTCATTGATTTATTATTTTCAATAATGAACCATTACAATCCCTTTGTAATCAACGTACAGACAAAAATCCCCCCCCCCCCCCCCCTCAAAATTTGTTGGTTTACGTTTCAAGATGCGTAGAATCCAAACGTCAAAAAAAGAAAAACAGTTCGTTTTCCTTCCAGAGCTTTTTTCGAAACTACAGGACCAAAGTTTTTGAAACTAGAGATATCAACCACGAGTCTAGTCTAGTTGATCCTAAAAGCACGGAATCAATAGTAGCTTCGTTCTCAAAGCGCGTTCCGATAGTTCTCGAACTCATCAGAACTGGGACAGAAAATCCCGGGGCGTTCCGGAACTTTTGGAACCGCGTTCTGCACTGCGAACGATTTCAGAACTTGGAAGTGGAATAACCTGTGTTGTTGTTTGTAACAACTTTTCGTCGTCGAACCTTGGTACAATTTCGTCGAAAAAAAATCGAGTTTCGTTGATGTAGTCGAGATCCAACTACAACTTCAATGTCGTTCTCATCGTCTACAAACCATGAAACTTAACCACCATCGTCGAAACTATCGCTTTCCGAACTTTACGAGGTACTAGTTGACATTTCGATGAAGAAATTCCAATGAAGAACAGCAAACAACAGAACAAAGCGAAATTTTACAGGGAAATTACAGGCAACACGCGGCAACCAAAGCCAAAGAGAGCTTATTGTTTACTCCACGAGATCCGGAAAATTTTGAAATTCGCATGCGTTAACTACGTCCTTAGGTTCGAGTTCTGACAAAAATCGGGGACTGTTAGAACCGTTCGGAACTGGGTTCGCAAAACACTGCGAACGCCGAACTCGGCTTTCTGGCACTGCGAACGACAAAACTTGACTGCGCTTGCCCAGAACCGTTCCGAACTGGCAGAACGCACACTGAGAACGGAGCTTTTATCAACCCTAAAGGGATGCATTTAGAGGCTGAAATATTCAAAAATGAGGATCTCCGAAACTCTCAAGGTAACAGTAATGATTTTTTGGCTTTTATTGATAGACATTATCCCAATGAATCGAATGAAATCATCCAAAACGCTGCAGAAAAATCCGTTCGCTCGCAACCTAAGGGCAAAACTTTGAGAGAGAAATCATGCGCCAGTAGTGACATCATTAAATTGCTGAATAAATTGTTAAATTTCGTTAATGACCGCTAGAAGGTGAAAGTGATTATAAAATAAGAACACATTCAACTAGCCTTATAAATTATCAGTTGATATAACAATCGTATCAGCGGATATAATTCCAATGGAATATTGACATCACGAAATAGTGTTTGATACAAATATTGTCCCTATGGATGGACTAGTGAAGCGTAGGTAGGTGTTTTATTTTTTCTTAAAGTTCAGTTGGTAGGACTAATTAAATGTCGTTATGTCATAATGTCGTTAAATGTCGTAGGGATGCTAGTAAAATGCAGATGTATTAATAAATTAAATTAATTTTCCACCATTTGGTGCCTATATCTTCGTAGGCTTATTGATGACAAAGTTAGCCTTTCGCCCGACCACCACAAAATAGCATTACGCAAATCGTTTACGAATCGTTTTTTGGAATGTGACCAATATAACGTGCTCAAAATTTTCTGGCTAACAAATTCGTCCGCTAACGAATAAATAAATAAATAAATATATATATATATATATATATATATATATATATATATATATATATATATATATATATATATACTCTAGGATTCGTTTCAGAATGCCTCAGAACGGATTTCAATAAGAAAATTTTCGAAATTTTCGGAGACTTTATTTTCTACAAAAATTTGCTAAAAGGGAAAAACAATATTATTTTCGAGCTATTTTCATTCTAAAGCGACCGGTTCAGATCATTTTCGCCACTTTGGTAGTGCAAACTTCTCAGACACAAACCTGGCGTTAGTGTACTCAAGGGAAAGAATGACGTATTTTCTTTCCCTTTGTGCATTTCATATGCAATTTCATATGTGCAATTCATATGCAGTTAGCACTTGGGTAAATAGTAAACGTTAGCAAAACATGTCACCTAGGCGAAAGGCGTGGGTTGGATCCTCACGCATACGAATCCCAGTACTGCCGAGGTCACGACTTCATGTTAATAACATTTATTTTGCGCAAGGGACCTCACCACGCCCAGAGGTCATGTTTATTCATAGTTGAAGAGGAGAGAGAGGTTGCAGGTGGAAATCGCAGGTGCCTCCGAACTTCATCTCAGGCCCGATCTCGGGATTGGAACAAAAAAGGATATTCACATAAGATACGGAGTCGGAGATGGGTTCCAATTTCGTTTCCGCCCAATGTGCTAGCGTCTACCTTATTTATCTATAGCGGTTTCAGAATCAGCAACTTGCTCAACAATATTACACCGTCTGAGTTTATTACGAGCATTTGCAATAACAACTCTTTGTAATAGTCTTTAAAAAAAAAAAAACATTTTCCAGTCATGCTGCATGATCCTTTGAGCGAATTTTCCTTTTAAATATCGAACAGTGTTAAGCTGTTTAGGAATTCCAGCACTTACCTAATATGCACAGAAATTATTAACTACCAATTTTATGGCCTAAAAAGGTTTTCTAAATAAATGATCTAGTTCTATAGTAAACATCAATATGATGGCGGGGAACTAAAATTTGATTGTCCTCACTGGTACCTAATCTTGTGAATTATAATCAGGGAACGATAGACAAAAGGTTCCAGTAATGCAGTGCGATCAAATGAGCGAATTTTCGTAATATATGAATATAACGTTACATTGTTTTGAAATTTGGGCACTTTGATGTATAGAAATTGTTAACTACCTATTACGGATGGGTTTATTAGTTAATTACTACCTATACTATTATGGGAAAAAAATCTCATCCTTAATAATATTGCCCAATTAAAAAAAATTGATTTTTTAGTTTTTTTGTCAGTTTTTGTCGATTTCTCAGCAAATATTGATGAAATTGCATAAATGTTTTAATGTTCTAGTTATTGCTGATAAACTTCTTTTGACTAAAATTCTGCTTATAAATATAAATTCAACGATTTTTAATGGTTTTTAGCCTTTTTTAGTGATTTTTTAAAGCTTTTTTTGAAATGTTACCAATTTAATGGGCTAAAAAATTGCTGGCCAACGAATTCATATTTTCTTTTGAAAAGGTTGATTTTTTGGCGTAAGAACGGAATTCGTATCTCAATCCTAAGGGAAGTTACCATCCGAAATGACACACACACACACACACAGAGTTTTTTTTAATTATTAACAAAACTCCCTTCAAAGGCGGAGGAGGCACACCTCGATGAAACTATGTGGTTGGAGAATACATATAAGTATTTTCAAACAGAAGATTTTTTCTTCTGCGAAAGTGTGACCGAGTGATGATTAGTATGAAGGATTTGCAAACCACAATGGAAGAGACAAATCCATTTTAAACCCTATTCCATATCCACATATTATGCATAAAATATATTTAAACCTTTTATATAAGTTATGCATAATATTATTTTTAAGTAATTTGAAAGCCATTTACTTAGATTAGTAAAGAAGAAGAATTATTTTTCCCTTCTTGTTTCACTAAGATTTATATATGGTCCCTCTTGGTTTGAGGTTAGATTTGAGTTGGAACCCTAGGTAGGTATTTCTCGTTATCAATCCATTTGAGCTTCCGCATGCAATTAGTGGATTCAAAACATGACTTTGTCAGGGTGGGCGAGTAAATTATCAGCTCGTAGTAAACTTTTATCTTATATGGGTAAGATAGCACCCACATTATTCTTAGTCCAAGTCTTATTTTCATTAGATATGAAGATCAAGATTGGTACATAGATGGATTCCTCTCACCTTAACAAAGAATAAAAGGTAGGTACGTGTCATAGTATGGTTTCTCTGCGTTCTGGAGTCCAACCAATTAACAGCGTGATCTACCTACCTAACGACTTTGACGCTTCATAATAGCAACAAAACGTGGTAGTTTTACGAAATACTTGGAAAACAAGGAATGGAATGCTGTTGCTCAAGGATTGCTTCTAAGCAAACGGTAAAGGCGGAGGGTCAACTTGGTTATGCTAAGGTTATTGCGGTGAATGGGGAAAGGTAGAAAAAGATGACGTGCAAGTGGAAGCCAGCTGTGGTTCTTGATTTCACGGAGGATCTCAAGAGTGATTTATGCTCTCATTACTCCATGCGGGGTAGCGTTTTTCATGCTTCCACTAGACATAATGTATCGTGAGAGAGAAAGGGCTAAATCTCACGTGGTCGATTTAAGGCTTGGGGCGTTATTTCACAAAATCCAGTTTATCAACCGTTTTTACTGAAGTATTATAAGGTATCACAGTTGGTCTAGTACCTACTGATTATATCGTAGTAGAGTTGTCAGCTTTCCTGACAAGGAATTATATACATAAATGAGAACCGTATTGATTAATTGCGTCATCTACCCAATCCAAACAAAAAAGGGGTATTCGAAAAATACAGATTAATGTGTCCCAAATGCATCCATTGTCTCGGAGTTCAACTAACTTACACGTAGGTACTTAATTACTACATTTCATCTTAATTCCTCTAAATTATTTTATCTTTGAAGGTTTTAATGAATTAATTGTTATGGTCAATTCAAAACATCACCGAAGATTGATCGTCCATGTAAAACGACTGAAGTTTTAACTAACGACCCAGTTCTAACTAAACGACGAAATATTGTTAGTTGTTCATATGTCTAGACCGTTCCTCCACATTAGAAGAAGTAGGGTGCATTGTTGAGAATAAATTTGTCAGTGGGGTAGATACTGTCGGAGGGGGCGAAGAGGAAATATCCTCCAAAGGAAAATCAATTTCAGGTTTCAGAGTTTATTTGATGTTGAACTGAAACATACCAAAAACAAAATTGATGCCAAAGTCGAGTTTCCTGTAGGTGGTGTTCACACTATAGTTGTTGGTAGGGCGTTATGATATTTTTGTAGAATTAAAGTATATTGAAAAAAAAAAAATAAATAAATAATAATAATAATAATAATAAAATAAATACACTGCCAAGGAAATGGCACATGAGCTTCCTCGTGACCTTCACAGTACGTCACCATTAAATTCCAGAAAACTAGAAACGACCGGTCCTGGCATCAGGGAATTAATAAGGTGGGAAATTGGAAGCTGAATGGTACATATATAATAAATGAAATTGATAAGGATTCAGGATGTAGTCCGCATGTTCCTCATAACTAAGCTGTGATCGTGACAAAAACATCACTTTCGCGCATGCGCCTAGCGTACCGCTGCTGATAATCACGAAGAATGTAATACGGGACCTTAAGAAACCTTGCCCGCATCATCCCTGAAAATCTGACCGAAATCCGTTCACAATTGCCTGAGTTATGACCGAAACAAGAAATTTTTGTTTGCGCCTGCGCAGAGGCTACCGTTGATTTGATCATGACGGAACTGATAGGGGACCATGTAGAACTATACCCGCACGATCCCTAAAAATTTGAAGAAAATCGCATCAAAATTGTGGAAATTACGGCTGTTGCAAAGACCGTAACAAGAATATTTTGTTCACGCATGCGCAGAGCTTACCGCTAATGCAATTATGATGATTGTCTGATGGGACCTTAAGGGACCTTACCCACATCACCCCTGAAAATCTGACCGAAATCCGTTCAACATTGACCGAGTTATGACCGTCACAAGGAATTCACGTTAGCGCCTGCGCAGAAGCTACCGTTGATTCGATCATGATGAAGTTGATAGGGGACCATCTAGAGCTTAACGATCCCTGAAAATTTTGTTAATATCGGATCAAAATTGTGGAAGTTATGGCTGTTACAAGGAAATGTGGACGGACAGACAGACAGACACGGAACCAAATTTGTTCAGGAGGCTCTGAAACCCAAATGCGAGTGGAAATTTTGATTTTGGGAGCAAACAATTTTTTTTCATTTCGAAAGTGAAAACAAAGCTTCCGCTGCCTTGTAGTCTCGGAAGCAATACATGAATAAATAAAAAAATTAATGAAAAAACGTCTGCCAAGTTGGGTGGGCAGTATAGCTTCCTCACATAATGTAGCATGGACGTAAAGAATTAGTTGAAGAAAAAAGTACAAGTTCGTATAGGTCGGCATGATAAGAAATGAATGTTTGCGCATGCGCACAGACTCGACTTTTTCATTATGTGTGACCAAAAATGATGATTCTAACAGGAGATATGAAAGAAATTATGATGAAAGTAAATTAATCAGTAGGTATAGATTAATATGATATTTCTTCCGCAAAACAACATAAAAAATACTGTTTACTCAGCTCTTTTGGCCAATGATCTGTCCTTAACACGCTCAACAAACGAAAATGTTGGTGTAAACGAAGCATTCAAATACTAAAACGACGACCCGGTGCTCTGTCATACATGAAACAACTATTCCTTATCCGTTTACAGTTATATATATTTATCAATCAATTGATGTAGTAATCAAATCTAAAAATAGCTCTTAATTATACAGACAAGTAGAAATAAATGTTTTATAACAGCGGAAGTTGCGCCATTAAACAAAAACAACAAAGTGTCTAATTCATTCGCCGTCCCCCCAGCTGACCGATGCCCCGTTCGCTCTAATGAGCTTCGGTTTATTCATAAGGTAATTACCATCCGAATCTAGTTCGCCAAATGCAAATCTTAGCTCAACGCGGCGACGATGTTAATGAACTGGAGGGTTGCAGTGGCCGTTCTAGGGAAAGCCGTATTATTCTACACTGATAGGTAACAGTTCCTCAATCTCATCAATAGCATTTGATCTCGGTCAACCGCGGTTCAAGCGTATTAAACTCCTCTGGTTTCAGGGGGAAAATAGAAAATCGAGTTGCAAACCCACCAACTCACGGAACCAGATACAATGATGTAGTGTTTTTTCGCCCATACATAAGTGGAATGTTTTTCACAATGTGAGGTAGTGTCGATTCTACCTATATTCATTCAGTGTTTCCATATCCTCTCTTGATATTTCCCAGTTTTTCCATTTAATAAAAATAGATCTCCTCCCCCCCACTCCCTCCAAAAAGTGTTCATGATAATGTTATAATATTTTAGTTTTCACTCCGATTTGCCCCATAATTCTCAGTCTCATCCGAAAACGATCTGATAGAATCATCTGTTAATGTTACCTATTACCGACTTACTACCTCAGCTTAAATCGTCATTTAGCAGAAGATGATGAATCATGAATTGATTAGCCTAATAACTATTGAGATACATTTCCGTTACCCCCCCCCCCCCCCCCCCCCCAGTCAATTTGTCTTCAACACGCCCGCCCGATGTTTCTAGGCATTACTTCTTACTTAGATTACGTTATGTATTTTTGAGATGCGAGCTTGCGAGCATCCAGACCACCAACCTATACACAACATTTTGATCTATTCGTGCGAATCCATGTGCATTCTACTTGTGGGAATTCATGTGGAGGCAATCAAACCACAACCACGCCAATTTGTTTCAACAAATCCACACCGACATCGGCAACTTCTGAAAACACGGTAATTCTTTTGTTTAAATAATATAATTTCTTTCCACAGCTTGAAGTTGTCACCAATTCTACGTAAATATGTAATCTAAGTAAGAAGTAATGCCTAGAAACATCGGGTGGGCGTGTTGAATTGACTGGAAGGGGGGGGGGGGGGGGGGATAACGGAAAAGTACCATTATTAGTTAATCTAATCGATTTATCTACACCGTTCCAGTATTGTTCGTGCTACCTAGAATGAACATGTCCATTTCATATCCAGTTCTTAGCACATCGTCAGTTCGATTCAGGGGACTGCAACTGGACGAGTGTAGAATGAACGGACTCTAGTATGTGTAGTGGATTTAAATATGTTTTACTTGGTGTAGGTAGCCCAAGTGGGACATTTATATTCTGATTATGCGGGTTAGTCCCTGGGTTATTCCTGTAAGGAATGTGAGCGAAACCGCCAAGGTCAGCTTGCTTGGCGGGATGAACTGAGGGATAGTTCGTGTCGCAGCCGCGTGGAGCACTGGGCTCGCATAGTGGGTGCTGGGTTCGATCAGTTTGGTACTGAGCCGTTTTGTAATATTCCGGCCTAAGATTTATATCTGTAGGAGGAATATGTTGAGCTTGGTTGAGGTACTGAAAAGTATCCTTTGTTTGTTGTACATTTGGAGTGTATTTGACACTCGGATCGGCCGGGTAGCCTTGTGTCGAATATCGTGGATATTCGGAAATCTTTGTCGAATCATAATGATTGACTTCAGAGCGGGTCTGAAAGGTATCCTCGAACTTTTGTATAGGTGAGGCTTGATCTAACGTTTCCTTCGTGAATACGTTAGGTGAGAAGGCGATCTCGTCGCGAGGATCGAGCCTTGAGCCGTCGCTAGGAACAGCGGACTGGCCGGGCAGCGGGTAGGTAGCGCTGCGTGGGCTAAGAGGCCCGGCCGCGCCGTGTTCTACCTCCCCTTGCATGAGGAAATAGGACGGCCGACGTTCCATCGAAATATCCGAGTTTATTAGCTCGTTTTCGATACCTCTATGTATAGAGGGTTTTGAAGGTGGACTCGCTTGACAGAGCTTCTTTCCTTTGCTCGGATGTCAGGGTCCTACCTTGTAGTCTTGAAAAAGACTTCCTTGGACGGTAAATTAGAGCGTATGAGCTGAGTAATTTACCGGCGTGCCCACAGCGGTCGGTGACGAGCCTAATGCTACGAAACCCGGGCGACACGACTAGGAACGTCCCAGCGGGCGTACGATCTAATGAGAATATCAATAGATGTACCGGGTGGCGTCCTGACAGAAGAACTACGTTGGGCAATGAGCAGGATGAATAATCACTGGACTCGTAGATGCCAATGTGAGATCTGTGTGGAGAGAAGGTAGGCCTTGTAGAAAGCAGTAGGAAGCCGTTCTTGAGATGAACTCGGGAGCAGAAGGTTCGTCAGCGTAGAGCGTGTAGAAATCTTCGTACTTCGAGGTGTAGTCGTCGAGAGCGGAGAGTGGAATGAATTTCGGAGGGCTCCGAGCGGGGTATTTATAGGGAGGTGGCCGCCTCCTGCCGCCTCCTGATTGGTCCGCTTAATTTCATTAATTCGACTGTGTAATCTCATTGGCTCGCACATTGTTTTCTCAGTATCTGCGAGTATGATAGCTGAGCTGGTCCTCCGGGGTGGTTTCCCCACGTCCGTCGTTGCGACGGGGTCCCCGGGGGTGGCTTACGAGCGTCCGTCGCGGAGCCGACGACCTTGAGTTTAGACGGGGACCTCGGGTGGTTTCCCTGCGTCCGTTGTTCAGACGGGGTCCCCGAGGTGGCTGCTGGACCAGAGGTGGTTGCTTGCCGCCTCCTGGTTGGTTCGCCTATTGTCTCTCGTGTAATCAGTGTTTCTGATTGGCGAGTAGGCTTGTTTGAATTGTCCTTGTTAGTTTTAGAGGACGTTTGATTTTCTGTTTGAGTTTTCTCATTCAAGGCGACTTGGTTCGAGATACTTGTCGCGTCTCTCTCGCCCAGTAAGTGTCTAGGGAGGTCGCCGATATTCAGTTTTAATAAAAGATGGGGTATGGAACTTGTTCAGAGTTAAAAGAGAGCAATGGTGAAACTCATAATATCAAGTAAAAGGTCTTCTGTTGGGGATTTTCCCAAGTAAAATCATAAGTTTTCCGATTTACTGCCCCCCCCCCCCCCCCCCCCCCCCCCCCCCCCCCCCCTGTAATTTTCTCATAAAAAGCGGAAATTTCCCCTCGATTCGGAAACACTATATTCAACAGAGATTTTCCAGCGTCTCATAGCTCGCGCGTTTTGAACCTATCCCGTGGTCACTGATTTCTTCTCTGTGGTCTCATTATCTCCAATATCTCTGATATCAACTGTCAGGAACATATTTCATTTCGATCGATGTAAAAGGCACAAGATTGATCGTAAGATACATATTTTAACTTTACCTATCATTGATACCCATACTAATCATTTACAGTGGATTTTGTAAACCTACTGAAAATCCGGAATCACCGTTTAGCAATGAGAAAACGTTGAGGAACTTGAACCGTTCGGATATTATAAAAAACTGGAAATTCTTTTAGTGGTGAAGTACAATATTGTTCAATCACTATAACCTTTGGTTTAACGTGTATTTTAAAATGAATAATATGAACAGACAATTTCCTTTTTTGAAAATGAACGCACACTATTAATTAGTGAAAAATCAAGATCTCGCATCTATGCACATGCTCTTGTGTTTTTTTTTTTTTTATTTCTCGTAATCTCTCTTGAACCGGATGGATCGACTAGATACGGCGTAATACGAAGTGAAATTTGACAATAGAGTTCATCTATGAACTTAAGACAATAGAACAACCAAAGCCAAAAACTTAGAAAACATGTTTAGGGTATAAAGTCCTCATAGATTGGTGGCTCAGGACTAAACGATGATAACTATAATAACATATAGGGCCGATTTATAAATTATCTACATTATCTGCAAAATAGCTATACCGAGTATAGCGCTATACTCCAGATAAAGAACGTGAGTCGTTTATCAATGCAAAATTACCTGGCGGATAAAATTATCCCTCACATCAATTCTGTCTGGCAGATAGCTCCGTGAGCATCCTCATTGGTGTCCGTAGCGACAAAATAAGGGCGATTTACACAGGGAGCTACCACAGAGTAGAGTAGGAGCTACATTTTCTTAATAGATCGACTATTAAAAAAACCGGGTCTGACGTTATTTATTGGAAGGTACAAAAATAAATCAAACTTGAGATTCAACTAAGAATTTTGTAAATGAATAAACTTGTTCGAGGTAAGAAAGGTCAGGATATTTCATTAACCACCAGTTATAATTGTTATCCAGCCTTCCAGGGACCAGATAAATTGAAACGCCAGATAGGGTTTAACTAGGGATGGATGAACACCCCCTATTGTGTTATCTAGAGGATAATGCTATCCTTCAGATAAATCCTTCCTATTATGGATATATGTGATTAATAAACCGGTCCACAATGACAGTAACGGTCGCGGCGTAGTGTCGTAGGATTTCAATTGTTTCATTGGTGAAATCAGTCTCATCCTATAGCAAATACAGCAGATAAGTAGGTATGTACTCAATAAATCGGCAAGTTTACAGCAATGTCGCTTTCCAATGACAAATGGCGACCAACACGATTTACTGGTTCGTTAGCTGACATTGTTCTATGTGCCTGTTCGAAAGAGAACCGTGCATGAAGGAACGCCCTTCTCCTGCAATGATAAACAAAAGCTCATTATCATTATTGTCACCGAAATCTTTCGCACGCATTGGATACCAATTGTAACTTGTTTGGAAATAGGCAATAGTGAAGAACGTTGACAAGAGCATGTAGGTCTTGGATAACGAGACAGATACCTCTAATTGAAAAATACACCTTCATTGGATTCTCGGTTTCCTACGTGATTCTTTTCAAATGAACCAATGTCACGGTTTTTATACCCTCCTGACTCCAATTAAATTACAGTACTCCTATAACATCTTTAAAAGAACGGCACGAGCTTTCATCTAGAAACGTTCATTAGGAAGAAGATGAAGAAAAATATGCTTTTAAAACTAAAAATTGAATAATCAGTGTCAATAGTACCAAATAGACAAGATAAGAAATGGTTCTATGAATCGTCTGTCTGAAGCTCCGAGTATTTGCGTACATATTTAGATACATATTTAGATAAACGATATAAATGAATAATTGTGGTGCATATTTATACAAGCATATAAAAGTAATGATTAAAGTATGTGTGAAATATTTAAGTGCGGTGAATGGTAAATATAAATCTCTAGGTCCAGTGTTCAGAAGTAGAACTTTGTTGATAAGCATTTATCTGAAAGGCCATGCTGAGTTACGAAATGCTGAAAATTATTACTCAATAATTTGCTATGTCTGTATTAGATAGCCCTTCTACGTTGATTCTGGTCTCTGGATAATTATTAAACTGATTCTATGTTACATTATCCAATCGTAACTGCACGGACGAAGGTGCCTACTGAAAGCAAATAAATGAAAGGCAACTACCAAAAAAATAGATGGGGCCGTCTAGGGACGCCCGAAGGAAGCGAAGCTTTATATCATAAAGCCTAGAATAGAATTATGAGTATTTTCATACTCATAAACAATCTCTTCTAATTGGAATTAATTTCATACAATTTTAATAATATGCATCCTTCAATTTTTGCAAAATCAGTTTTATTGCGTACAAGTTCTCACATACAATATATAACATACACGTTCCAAATCATTTACAAAGCTTAATTATCTGCCTGTTCATCAAGATCAGAAGTACATTCAGTAATTTCTACACCATTATTCTCATTGTTATATTCTATGAAAGTGATGATTGGCGTCGTAGAGTAGAGAAAGAAAGACAGGGGAGGCCTCGGGTAGAATCGGGATCGTTCGGGACAGTTCGGATTATGACTGACGCTCGGGCCATGACGATTTTCTGCAGGCCGTTCATAATCATCCGGATGTTTTATCATAGCGTTATCATTGTTTGTGTCTTCCTCCCGAATTTTCTCCAACCTATCACACATTTCATGGACATCATAGCTCCATAAATAATGTTGAATAATAAACTCATAAAAAAATCATGAGGGCATACAGAAGAAATTGTTAAGTATGTACATTAAAACTGCAAAGGCGACGTCGATTTGAAATGAGACTGTTTGGTAATTATTCGGTCCTTTCATCATCTACTTATCCCAAGATTATATTACATTTCTACCCGAAAATCTCTGTAGGTTGGCGCATTACAAATCATTTATGCATTGATGCTCCATAAGAACTACTTACTTAACGTAGGTAATCTGTCCATTTCGTAAAGACGAGTAGTATTTCTATACTCCCTCTTCGTTTTGCAAAAACGTTATCTCTTCTCGAATACCTACTTATTCGAAAAGCAGAAAATTGCCAATCTATAATCAAAGAATGTCTCAAAACACAAATGGAATAGGATCTTTAGGAAGGTAAGTTGTTTGTGAGATCGCAAAATCGGTACCTACACCTAGGTATTTTTAACCCAACTCGGCCTCATCTGCGTAAAATCGTGTTCAATTTGAGCGTTTTATTTATTTATTATTGTTATTCTTATACACAAGCGCTAAAGAAATATATTTTCTATAAGTGAAATCAAAATTCGAGGATCGTAAAAATATGGACTTGCACTCGACCACAGCCATAAAACAAGGTAACAACCAACAACAGCTCCAGAAGGATGATGTAATTGCGGCTATCCGGTAAAATATCCAATGTTTCAGAAGTGGACAGTCCGACTCAAGAGTGCTTGTCCGGCAAGATTCACCCCACTCTTCCGACTGGCACTAGCCAATCAGAAGGCCGAACGCATTTACGGATTGCCGCATTTCCGCAATTCCGGATGGATGTGAACCCGCCTTTAATATAGTAAAAAATCCTCTCGACCCCGAGGGAAATCAAACCTCGGTCTCCCGTGTAACGGGAGCGTATGATAGCTGCAGTGCTTTCGAAGCGTTGCTTGTTTCGAAGGATTTTCTTGGTAGACCTTTGAACAGATCTTTCCAAGAAATGTCTACAAAAGATCCCCTATGCGAAGCGACGGATGAACGTAGAGCACCCTGAGTGAACTCATTCAATTCATACAAATAATGGCTAACAAAATCAGCCAACAAATTTGCATTTTATATCGAAAGTTTTTGAGATATTGATTTTTTTAGATTCCATCCATGGGATTTTAACCTTTAGAGTTGACTGAAAATGATGATGTGTTAGATCCTTGAAATTGAGCAAGCTGATTATGCAGTACTAAAGTTTCATTAGAAGAACATTCAAACTGGTAAAACTTATTAACCTCGAGAGGGGAGACATGGAACAATGTGCATAATCATCTATGCAAAAACAAGAGGAGGGCGCATAGGATACGATTGTTTACAGCCATCTGTGTCAATATTATACAGGCCGATGTATGATTGTTAAGCCGAATTTCAACTTTGGTCTGACAGTTCGTAGAAAACGAATTTTGGTTTGTTTTCAAAAATAGACCTTTGTGATAGACCAAGTATAAATTTAACTCCCTCAAAAGTTATTGTTTTACGTTTCAAGATGCGTAGGATCCAAAAAACGAATTAAAAAAAAACTTACGCAGTTTGCGTAAGCAGAAACAATTTTTCGATTCGGTCAGCTGGAGCTCAGGGTGGAGCCAGTCATTTCATTCGTTCCTTGATATCTTCGAGAGGCTCCCTAACAAATATTGTTGTAATCAGACAGAAAACATAACTTTTAGCACACTCAGCTGATCAGGATGGAGCCTGGAAGGTCATTCGTCTCTTGTGGTCCCAGAGAGGCTCATTATCGATTTTCAACGTCCTACGGTGAACAGAAGAGGTTTTAGCTCACTCAGCTGATCAGGATGGCTCCCCTCACGTTGCTCGTCTTTTTTTGACCGAGAGAGGCTCAATATCAAATTTTGACGTCCTACGGTGAATAGGAGAGATTTAAGCACAAATTTTCCATCATTATGATTGATATAACGGGTCGTGGTTAGCTGATCCTCACCAAAGTCAACGAAGCAAAAGTTCCGACATGGGAATACAACAAATCAGAATTTGGTAGAAATCGGACCAGCGGTTTCGGAGGAGTAGTGAGCACAAAATGTTGTCATTAAATATATAAATAGATATATACAAGAAATCTGAAAATGAATGACTATTGTAAACGTGTTCTACATCCTCTGAAACGCAAACTAAATAGAGCGTTCCTAGAGATCCGTCGGTCTCAATACGGCGTGCGGTAACGAAAAACTTTACCGCACCTTAAAATCACGTCAAGTCCTTAACGGATCTAGTTGTAACGCTAAATCCATGGAAGGAGGAAATTATTCCTAGGAGGTTATTTGAATCCATGGAAGGAGGTTATTTTAGAGGATTACATTTTTTCCGGATTGCGATCCGTTAACGTATCTGTACGGAAGGATGCGTCACCGTAACTTATTGCGTCAGAGTTACGTCGCCGGATTGTCAATACCGTACGACGTATTGTGTTTTACGGATCTGCTAGGAACTCTGTAATGCATCCCCACTCCCAAGTGCCGCCGTACCGACGGCTGTAATTCCCCCTTTTCAACGAATAGTTGGATAAAAATCCGTCCGTCCGCAGTCCGCCATCTAGTGCTTTTCTCCAAAACCAACGTTTATGAAACTTGGGTCATAAATAATCATAAATGGGGTCTAGTTGGCCCTAATAGCTCGGCATCAATTACGATCAACCCCAAAGGGTAGAATTAAAGGGTTGAACTATGAAAGGGTCTGAACTATGATTTTTACGCGTATTTCTACACGTATACGTGAAAAACCAAACGCTAACGTCACGTTAACGTCACTATAAGTGTTTCAAAAAATCGAGATCTTCACTATAACCTCTCGAACACTTTGAAGATAGTTTTTTGGTTGTCATTAATACATATTATCCCAAAGAATCGAATGAACCCCCCCCCCCCCCCCCCCCCCCCGGTTCGCTTTACGTTTAAGCCGTTTGCTCTCCCTATGAACTAGAACTTCTGGGAGGAAAAAAAAAACCGGTGGAACATAGTGAAAATTGCCTTAAAAACTACAACAATCGTATCAGCTGATATAATTCCAATGGAATTAGAGAGATCGAGTTTGTTATACTCTATTCACCTATAGATGGACTAGTGAAGCGTTGGTAGGTGATTTATTTACCTAATCTCATTAACTTTGAGTTGGTGGGTGTTGTATCTAAGCCTGTGTCGATATATTTAGACCACAGGTTCTTGTAAAATGGAGATGTTTTATTTGAGTGCATTAATTTCTCTGGGTATATGCCAACATCTATGTAGGTATATTAATGACAAATTCATAGTTTCGTCCGAACACCACGGAATTTTTATTAGACAAAAATGTATGTGGGGGTTTCCCTCATCAAGATAAAATTTGGTATTTGAAAGTTTTCAAAATCACCGAATACGAACTTCAGGACAAACTAATTTATTACCGTCGCATTGTTTTTAGGAGTTCGACCGGTTCAGTAGTTCCAGGTAACCCCGGACCATAGTGCTGATCATCAACTGCATACAGTTTTGAAGTTCTTTTCCCAAATACCGATTATAATTTTGATTATAACGTTACCGCTGATTTGGACATGGCCTTTTCAGGCTAAGACAAAAGTCATTGGTCCTCCCGACTAGATCGGGCTCCCACTGTTCAATTAAACGTATTACAACTAGTAAAATCGCCCTGTTCGATACACAGCAAACCAACGAGGGATATGCAAGGCTCTCCGAACGAAGTTGCCAAGTCATCTGTCCGCGTGAAACTCAAAGCGTTCTTCAGGTCATCCTACTCCGCAGGATTGATTTTAGTGAAACCCCATTTTGTCGTCTGCGAAAGGAAAAAGACGGTTTGTCATCGCACCAAAAACGTCAATCCTTCAATGCGCTAACCATATTGGGAGAGCGGCTAGCTGACTGAATGAGGTTGGCCCAACTTATATTTCTTACCCGCTGTATGAATGTGATCTTTTTTATTGTATGACCATCACCTAGCTAGAGCTATACCTTCACGGATGAGAAGGAATTTAGTTCTGCAACGAAATAAATAGTAGGTACACCTTTCACTCGGTTTTGATCGCGTGACGATTAGGTATACAGGGTGTTCCACGGAATGTACACCAACTTCATTTCCCCTGAATTCAGCGTAAAAAATTGGGACCATCGCGCGTGCCACTTGCGCCAAAAGTGATGCAAATGACATAAATTTTGTTTTTTGGAATGATAACCCCAATTTTTTGGTTTATTATTTCCAATAATAAGCCTATGTGATCGTGTAGCAAAAAATTTTTATAACCCCCCCTCAAACTTTGTCACTTTACGTTTCAAGGTGCGTAGAATCCAAATTTGAAATGTCCGTCCGCCGTCCGCCGTTCGCCGTCCGGGCCATAAAAGGCCTAAGAATTGACTTAAAAAACCTGTTCTTTCGCACACAGACTCCATTTGGGGTCTAGTTGGTCCTAACGTTTAACCATCCCGATCGCTTTACTCGCATATGCTATGGGCCAAAAACGGGCGAAAAAGTGTATTTTTCGACGCGCGCACGCCTGGCACGCTTGGCAGGGGGTCACGGTGGGTGGAGAGGGGGGGGTGAGCGGGGGGGGGGGGGGTGGAGTGAGAGGAGGCGCCGGCGCCGCGGCACCTTGTGGTGGGTACGGCGCCGGCGTTCCTTCCAGGCATGAATATGTTTTTTTCAAGGTCATATTTGTGTGTTAATACCAAAGCTTTTCCTACGCATATTTCTGGACCTTGGTGCGACACCATACTATGTCAATTTTTAGCGAAAATTGGTTTATGCCTTCAAGTGAAAGGTTCAAGTGTCATCTTTCAGTATCGCGAACAATCAATGTAGCATTGTTACTAGGCAACAAGAAAACTTGAATGGCCAATACTATGTCAGTCGCCAGATGTGAAAAATATACTGCAACAAGGTACTATATATAGAGATAGGATTTCGTTGCACCAGTAATATTGGTTGTTGGGGTGATAAGTGTGTGTTCAATGTGACTTCAACAAGATACCTACCAACTCGACATAGTATTTCGTAGCACCCATAATTGGGTGCGTCAAGCGTCAGTGGCCTATTTTTTAGTGTAAAGTAATTTTATGTCACTCCAGTTAACCATTGTATTATAGCTGTGTTAACAAAATACGATAGAGCCAATTACTGAATTCATTTTTCACGTCCGAACGACATTTTTCACTTATCCTGCGTGTCGACGAGATTTTACACAAAAAAATAGTTTTTCAAATATTTCAGTTGTATACTAAGTCAGATATCCCTCAATGTGCAGAGAGCAACAAAATACTATGTGAAGTTTTCCCGGGAAAATGAGGGTCAGAAAATCATGAGAAAAATGTCTTAGGAACAGGGATTAATGGTAATTTATTTGCAGTAGTTACTTTGTCTGTAGAACTTTGGACAGCCGCACACTGTAAGGTCACATTTTTGATCAAAACTTCAAACCCGATTTTCTCAGAATGACGTTTTTTGACATAGTACGGTGTTGCACGAAGATACAGATTTAATAACATATCCTCTCGACTTTTCGTACGTACTTAGATAATGATATTATTAAGGCAATAACTATTTGAATAGATAGGAGCTCAAATCGAGAAATATAAACACGTTTATATAATTATAGAAGTATAGGTTGTGGCAACTCGAAGTAGGACACGCCGAGGAGTCTGGACGGGCCTTATGACGTACGCTAGCCAACTAAAACTACGATCATACTCAATTGAAAAAATAATAAACCTTTGTGAAATAATTTGCAGCGTTTTTCATTTATGTGCCATAGTAAAGACATAAAATGTCAAAAAAAAAAAAAAAAAAAAAAAATCCCTCGAAATGTAATGCATTGACCACCAGCCTGAGGGTGATGTTATCAGTTTAGGATTGGGGGAGGAGGTTGAACAGATGTTTTCAGTTTAGGATTGGGTCGGTCCTCGCCTCGCGTTCATCCTTTCCATGGAGCACCCTGAGTGACCCACCTTCTCGGAATCCAATAGAAACAGGCGCTGCACCTCCACAACTCTGAGGACTCGAATTCGAAGAACTTGACGGACCTGCGCAGTAAGTTTTACAAGAGATACAAGGCTCCACAAGAGGTGTGTTAGGTCGTTCTATTGCTCGGTCCTATACCTTATTCTATTGCTGGTGGGTCTCACAGTGTTTCGACTGATGTTTCACGTGGAAAAAAAGTCAAAATAAAAGTTAAAAAAAAAAGTCTTCAGCATCCAGGGTGGCAGGTAAAGCTTTCAAATCTACGATATTTCCTTTGAATAACCCCCTTCTTGAATGCTTCTGCTTCTACTTCTGGGCTCTGCTTCTTCTCGGACCTGAGGCTGGCCTCGCTTATCCCCAGTGATTGTCGTCTTCCTCTTGAATTGAAGATTTTTCAATGCACCAAATAGAAAACTACTGTGCGGAACCCCCAAGGACAATATTCCTCTGAAATCTAATACGTATTTAATTTTTCCCCTTGTTCTGATCATCTTGGCTTGGACTGAGATGTTTCTCCCGAAGGTTTTAACGAATGATATTCCCAAGTTTTTAATATTAATTAGTAATTACTATTTCTTCATGTCAGAAAATGAATATTGAAAACCAGTGCTATTAAGTTATCAGTTTAAAAAGTATGAATACCGGTTTGTCAAGTCTCAAAACCAAAAGCATTCTACGTAGAATTGTATGCTGAATTTGAATTTTCAACCCGTTCATTCCGCAAACCTCTGCAAATATTGATTTTCTTCAATTTTCTAAAGAAATTTGCATAATTTCAAACTGTGAGTATTAATTTAAAAAGTTCCAGTCATGCAGCATGATCTTATGAGCGAGTTTTCTTAAATTATAAACTTATTATATGTTAAATTGCATTGAAATTTGAGCGATTTCAGTGGAAAGAAATGGTAAAAAACTCAATTCTATGGCAAAAAACTCATACTGAATGAAATTCGGAGATTCAAAAAAGATTTTGGATTTTTAGTTTTTTTTTTGCAGTTTTATAGATTTTTCGGCAAATATTAATGAAATTCTAGTACGTTTGTCGGCATAATTTTGTGCAATAAATTTTCTATGTCCTAGTTAGTTGTTGATAAATTTGCTTTGACTGAAATTCTGGGAAAAATTATAAATTTAACAATTTCTGTCCGTTTTTAGCTATTTTTAGTACATAATATGAAATTTGACCAATTTAATGTGCTCAAAAATTGTTAGCCAACGAACACATCCTTTCGTTTGGAAAGCATGATTTTTCGGCGCAAGAACGGGATTTTTATCACAATCCAAAGGAGAGTTATCGTCTGGAATTACACGTATACAGGGTGTCTACAGTAATTATGGGACGAACTCGAGGAATTGATTCTAGAGCTCATTTCTGGTCAAAAGTTCTCGAGAGATTTCTTTTTCACTTTCTTTACTTAACGACGGGTGAAGGGAAAGTCTTGCAATCACCCTGAAAATCAACTCCTGCAACTCATGCTAGGGTAGTTTGTTCAGCCTGAACCCGTATCTATTACGTTTCATGAAAATGTTTGTATGTGTGTGTGTGTGTTTAGCCCTGCTATGTGTGTGTATGAATGTATGTATGTAACTCATGTGCACGATTGCGACCTTACGGAACGATATAAAAAAAAAATCCAATTTCGGGGTAGAAAATCAGCTCAAAATGATCATTTTTAGGGGGTTACAAAAAACAGAATAGGCGAAAAAATACGTCGTTTTTAGCACTTTTTTTTCCTTTTCTCCAAAATGGTTTTTCCCGTCTTTGGGGGTAAAATTCGATGGGACACTTTCGAGCTATAGATAGCGCTTCAAATTTTTACAGATTTCTTAAGATTTGTTCAAATTGCAACATTCAGCCGGATTTCTCTTCCATTAAACCTGCTTACAAAATTTTGAGTAGGTATCGGGGTGTTAGAAAATTTAACGCTTTTTCCAACGATGTACTCATTTTTTAATTTTCACTGTCATTTTAGGGAGTTATGGTTACTTTAGTGATATAAGGTTGAAAACACGAAAACAAATCTTGTATATTGAATTACTCGAAAACTTTTTTTTTTTTGACAAGTTTTATTGCGCCAAGTAATAACAACTTATAAGCAATATTCATGTGATAAATTATTATACTTCTTAAGATCTAATATACTTCACTTTTTTTTTTTTTTTTTTTTAACATGTATCATGTTTTAGCCCTGGGGTCCTAGCGAATTTTGCGAGTCAATTTTTTTCCGCGCACGAAATTAATTACAGTGATTTCCGCCTACAACCGAGTCGTTGCTAGGGAAATGGTACTTCGTCGTTTTTCATCCCACAAAATTCGTTGACCATTCGTTCGAAAGCTCTCGATTTATTCAACAATATTATGTTAACTACGGCGAAGTGCGTGTCCAACAAACTGAGTTATGAGCATGGTTATATAAATAATTGTTTACACACAGGTGATCATTCTCAATAATTGATATTGTGAACATGATTGCAACCGCTTGTTAATTTCTGATGTTTTCATAGAATTTCGAATCAATATCGAGGAGAAAACATGATACATGGTTGAAATTTTTGGTTCTAGAACAGAAATAAGTTATCATAGCAATTTTATGCTTACGTACCTATAGTTGGTAGCTAATCAATGTAATGGTTTTAATAATGCTTTATTTTCGTGAACAATAATACAAAGTACAAAAATAAAATTTCCCAAACAAAAATCCCACAAGACAAGAGTCTGTGTGTGGGCACTTCTAATTATTAGAACTACTAATGCAATGGCAGTTCACGGCATAAAGTAAAAGTAGGTACTAATCAGTAAATAAACAATTCAAAACACTAAAACTTGAACACGATTAATAAAAATACAACTTCATTCATTGGTAACAATCCAGTTCTTAATTAATTTTAATCTATTAACAATTCGAGGCTCATCAAAAATTTCATCTGTAATTTTATTTAATAATTTTGGACCAGTATGACTTATGTGATTTTGGGTGACTTGTAGCGATCTATGTGGAACATGATATCTATTTGGATGTCTCGTAGCATGACTAATGGGTTCAATACTCAGTAAGTTCAATACTCAATACTCAGTAACTTTAGACTTATAGTTCTGATAATTGAGTCACTAGTCTTGATGTTCATTTTATTTCACTTAGTTCATGCGGTTTAGTTCTTTTAAGTCTTCTAAGTAGATCCTCGGTGTCAAGGAGCTGGACGACATCCTCGTTAACATGATCTCTGAGCCTCAAAAGGTGATTGACGGCTTGTTTGCGGATAACCTCATTGACAGATTCAACTTTCAACTCATAGTGTAATCTGTCGTTTCTGAAGTATCTGTATGCGTCAACGTAGGTAGGTAGAACATTATTCTGAAAGCGCTGAAGAATGTTGCGGTTACTTGTACAGTGCACCCCCACAGTTGAGCACCAAATGTCCAGACAGGTTTGAGGACTTGCTTGTACAATATGAGCTTATTGTGGATAGGCAGTTTTGGATAAGCCAGTACATTTTCCTGAATTTGATAACTACCTCGAAAACTAGCCTTTAAAAAAAATCAATAGGAGGAACTTTTTGTTGCAAATTAGTTGTAGAATCGATTTCTGGATTTTTGAACATTTGGTTATTTAAACCCTGTATATATGTATACATATGAAAAAGCGCAAACTTCAGGAATCCTTTCAGAATGCCTCAAAACGGATTTAAATGAAGAAATTTTACAAAATTGTTGATTTTAAAATTTTCCGAGCCATTCCAATACCTTCATTCTCTTAAAATAATTGTTAAATGACCTTGAAACATAAAAGCCGAGTGAAATCCGGTCATTTTTACCTTCCTAGTTTCTAAATATACTTGATTCAAAATTGAATAAGTACTCCTTGGGTTTTAATAGAATGTTTGAAAAATTACCATCCATCGGACCAAAATCACTTTATATTATTTTTAGCTAACTTCATCAATGAAACGATTAGACCTCATAATGATTTTTTTCTCTCTCTATTTCTCTCTATTTGTCTTATTTCTCTTAGTTTTCACTATCAGATTGAGTAATAGAACCGCATTATGCAATACTATCGACTTTCGTGGTTTTGGATTTTTTTCCACCAAAAACCCTAGTATCGAAACACTGTGGGTCATCCAGATGAAGAGGAATACCTGGCTGCTGGCTCTGCTACAAGATTCCAACCCATTGCAGTTTTAGCGCCAATGCTGCTGGCTATGCTACAAGATTTCTATCCACTGCAGCTTCAGCATCAATATTTTTAGTGAAACTATGTGATCTTGCTTCGTACTCGGTACGCGTTTACGCGAACGGATGTGTAGGTAAAAGGCAATCGTTTACGTTGTGAAAGTGAAGTGTAGCGTTTCATAGCATCACCTCGACTTCATCTGCTGCTCTCATTCAGTTAGTCAACTAACATCCATTCCCAAGGTAGGTAACTGCTTGCTGCATGACTATCACTGACTCTATATTTATTAAAATAGTCCACTCACCAAAATGAATTATAATGCATTTGATTTTACGTGGATGTGGGATAAAAGAATTTGCCACTCAATCGGTTTTTGTAGGTATAAAGATATATAAATGTTAATGAACGTGCTGGAGAGTAAAATACTGTAGCCCAGCACGTTCAGTGTCATTCAACATCCTTGATCCTTCCCAAGATACCTGCATGCTGCATGAAATCACTGATTCAATGTTTGTTGAAATAATTCACTTATTACTTTTACTGAAATATGATATTATAACCAATTGATTTTACATGGATCGGCGTTGAAAGTATTTGGTACACAATTTTATATAGCTATATACATAGATATAATGATTGCTGATGACCGTAGAAAAATAGTGTGGCCCAGCACGGACTTGGTATCTTTATTAGTTAGGTACCTACTGATTAGGTACCTATAATGATTCTAGAGATTGTCAAGTTATATCAAATTTCGTAGGTATGTACTTAATGGGTCCCTAAGTTCTCGATCTTTACATAAGTTCAAAACATAATCATTTTGAGGATGACAAAATTTTAAGTCGACGGTAGTGCGATGGTGAACTACTTTGTTACCATCCGCTGCGCTACCACCCTCTGCGGGCTTCTCCATTTCCCCAAACTAATATCTCGTCTGTCCAACCATACCTACAGAGTAAGGGTTAAGTGAAAGTAGGGTAAACCTGTACACTTACATTCGAACGCTCATTAAAATTGACGTTATCATCCTGGAGGTGTTTTATGTATGTATGTATGTATATATGTATGTATGTATATATGTATGTATGTATGTATATCTGTATGTATGTGTCATTCCAGACGATAACTGTCCGTAGAGTTGTGCTAGAAACTTCAAACAAATTTTAAAATGTTAAGGACACAATACGAAAGTTCAAGTTCGTTGGCCACCATGATCGGATTATATCTTTGGGTTGAAATTTTCAAAAATGTAGTCAAAAATTTCAAAATAGCCTGTTTTTTACGATTTTTTGTGCGAAATAATTTTTTCAGCATACTAACATGTGGTATATTCGGAATCAGCGTAAAATGTCCTATAAGAATATGTATCAATTTTTCAAAAATTTCAAAGTTGAAAAATCAGTCAAAAATCGAAATAATGCCGTTCGCTAGTTGTAAAAATCGGTAATATTTGCATAAAACATTGTCCAAATTCAGTTTGAACTAATCTTATGGAAGTATCCCTGTATAACCAATCCTAGAACCATGCTGTCTTTAAATCGTAGGTAGGTTAGTTAAATAAAAAAAAAGTAAAAAAAAAAAAAAAAAATGTAATCACAGCTGATAAGTTTACTCTGTGCATGTGTTAATAATTTGATTCCATGTTTGTCTATCAAAATCATGAACTAAAATTTCTCTACACGATCAATAGCGACTGAAATGTCGAAGATTTCTTCAAAAATTCGCTCATGGGGTCATGCTGCATGAATGGACTTTTTTTAAGGATAAAAACGCACGAAAATGACTGATCTCCGGCCTATCCTGAAGCTTTTTCACTTAGAAACGCACACAGTAAAATTACGCGATGCCTGCTTACTAGTTACAAAAAAAAGGAACAGAAAAAACCATGGTCGGGAGGTGAAAAAATGCATTAATTTGGCGCGCACCGTGTGCGTTTCCAAGTGAAAAAGCTTCAGGATAGGCCGGAGCTTAAAATCAACCCTCAGTTATTTTCGTGAGTTTTTATGCAAAAAAACACCTCCAGGATGATGACGTCAATTTTAATGAGCTTTCGAATGTAAGTGTACAGGTTTACCCCACTATGAGATTTTTATACGCCTGTTTCCTGGCGGCCACCAGTGTGCGCCAAATTTATGCATTTTCACCTCCCGACCATGGTTTTATCTGTTCCTTTTTTGGTTTCTTATTTTCAATAATAAGCCTATGTGATCGTGTAGCAAAAAATTATTATAACCCCCCCTCAAACTTTGTCACGTTACGTTTCAAGTTGCGTAGAATCCAAATTTGAAATGTCCGTCCGCCGTTCGCCGTCCGGGCCTTAAGAGCAGGCTGTGGTCGGCCATGTTTTCTGCTCCCATAAGGAATCAACGTTATTTTCCCGACGTCATAAATCCTCGAATCATGCACCGATTTCCATGATTTTTTTTTTTAAATCTTCAAGTGAAACCAATCTTTAGCAATCCGTCGTGGCGTTTTTTGAGAAAAATGTCACTAGAAGCTGCAATTCATCAACAAAGTCACAGCTAAGAGGGTTACTCTATTCGAGTGATGATTGCTTTATTGGATGATGATTTATCGCAAATCTGCCCTGACGGATGTCTTCCTTAGATTTCACGCTTCAATTTAAGTGTTCAAACGACAAAATCGGTTGATTTTTCATGAAGTTCTGTGATCGGGAAACTGAATTTGCGATTCGATGGCTTTTCAAACTTCCGAAGCGAGGCGGGCGTCGAGGAAGTTCAGGGGTTTTACGCTAGATCCCACTAACTTCGACCACTCTTCCCGCCTGCGAACTGTGAATCGGGTCCCGTTTCTCCCAAAATCTGAGATCGGGTCACTAGGGCTTTTGACGAAACAGTTTGCGTTTCTTTGATGAAACAATGGGCCATCAATGTGCCATCCCTTTGACAAAATGACATCCATTTTTTTGACGGAACCTGTCCTTACTTTTTTTTTTTCCTAATCGAGCTACTGTGCTGAAATATATATAGATATTTTCAAGGCATCTAGACTACCATTACAAGGTTTGAATGCGCAAGGCGCCGAGTTTAGGTAATGTACCGTAGACTACGTCTAATAAACATATATGAGTTATTTACCTACGTAAAAGGGCTATCTAATACAGAATTTGTTTCAACTGGATTTTCGGATTCTAAACATTTTGAAACCTAAAACAACGAATTTTGAGGGGTGTTTAAACAATTCGAGTTAGCAGTCGTACCTACTTGAAAACAACTCGATGTGTGTGTACCTAATTGCCCCGTAATAGAGAATTCCTCAATGTTCCACAGATCGTCAGATTCACATTCTTGCGAATTTTTACTATATTTTGTTCGCAGTTTTTGGGAAATATTTTCCGGGACTCATATTTATTAGGTACATCCTGCAATCGGCATACCTAACTCGAGTTGCACTCTGGACGGATTTTGTGTTTTCTTGTTGGCTTCTATGTAATAAATATTTCGTTAGTCCGAGTTGTCATTAATTAGTACGAGTTGAGCTAATCCGATGACCCAGCCCTCTGCAGGTATCCACGCGGTCAATCGCGGATTGTTGACCGTATTTGTTGAGACCAAAGCGTTTTTGACAGTTCATAGGTAGGTACAGGTACCTACTGTTTATTTGTGTGCCCGTATTCTGAACAATGGGGATTGCAACCCAAGATTGACTGATACGAGAAATCTCACTATGGTCATGAAAAATAAGCTGTTAGAAAAACTCTCAACACAAGTACCTAAGTAAACAGACCCCAAAAGGCATCTATGTAATAAACAGGTCATTAGTCCATTAGTGACGACTTGAGCTAATCCGATAAGGGTGTGCAGCACACCTGGTTCAGTTTAACAAAAATCAGTATTTGAGTGATCGGTATTTGAGCGATTTTCCACAGAAAATTCAAATAGGTACATACACTAATAATTGAATAAGGTTTATTTTTCTACCATACCGTGATGTGAGAAAAAGGTAGGTATTTAATAGAAAATTTCAGGAAACGCGGCGCCATTGAAAAATAATTGGAGAAAATGTTACATTAAAAAAATACAGGTCGCATTGAATACCTCCCTCCTTTTAGTTTATTATTTTCAATAATGAACATTTGTAATTGACAAAGAAAAACAATTTTTAATCCTCCCGCTCGAATGTTTTTGTTTTGCGTTTCAAGATGCCTAGTTATAAGCGTTCGAGTTATGACCATTTCTATGGCACAATGTAATAACTCGAGAATATTCTTAAATGTGAAAATAAAAGAAGTTTGAAATAGATAAATTGGTTAATAAATACAAATCAAAAGTACATTGTAATTTTAATATTGAAGGTATCGTCTGAAGGTATCGTTGAAAAGATCATTTAATTCTCTAGAACCGTTACATATATAAAATTAACATTTTTATACCAGCTTTTATTAGTTAAAAAACGTCGGTTTACAAGATCTGAAATTTTGTTAATACCTCTCAACGTTTTTTCTACCCCTTTTTTTTCAGAAAAAAGGTTTTCTCATGAGCTTAGTTAGGTATGTGTCAACGAGGTTGGAAAGTGTTGCCATTTTATTCAGCGTGGATAAAACATGGAAGCCCGATGTCAAACTAATTTTTGTGTGTCAAGACAAATCGGTGAAAAACGTCAATATATGCTCGGCAAGGATGTAGAATGAGGGGAGTCGGGTTCTCAGTTGGGCTCCGAGGGCGTTTGCCTCGGGCGGTTCCCAACTGCCTCCCTACTCGTGGTTTTTTCCCAAGTGCCACCCGGCCGTTCACGGCCTATAGACAACTGCCTCCCCGCCCCTTTTCAGTCAGTTGACAAGTACCACCCCACCAGTTGACAAGTACCACGCCAAACGTCAATAAACTCAAAATTTTCTCCATGCACTTTATTATAAATAATGATATTACAAATGGATAGTTTGAACGAATGTGGTACCGGAATTCATTGCCGCGTCAAGAACAATATATGAAACAAAATCTTATGCAACATCAACAGTAACAACTAAGTCATTCATCTTCCAAGTGAGGGCGCAGTGTCGCCGATATGAGTTTCACAAAAGCAAGCATCGAAATTTCGTTGTTTTTGTAGCGTTCAATAAGTTTTTGCACCCACTTTTGTTTGTTATTGGTAGTCAAACGTCTCAAGTCTTGCACCGACTGTTCACTCGCGGAGTAATTTATGTTTCACGAAGCGAAAATTATCATGGATAATCACCATCCCGCCACGTTGACTTCCGCCCTCCAAAAATTCGGTGCTGCCATCCATTGCTCAATCGAAACTGAGCTCCAAGCATCGTTATAAACCTGAAGCGTGATAAGCCGAGAAACACGATCATGTTTGTGCGGGTGTCAGTTTTCCTCCTCTCCGTTCGAGCGGGGTGGCAGCTGGGTGCCCCACGAACTTACCGCCTACTTCCCGGGGTGGCACTCGTCCTCGCCAAAAATGAGGTACGCCTGGCAGGGAGGCAGTCGGGCGTCGCCCTTTGCCTCACCTAGGCCCAGTATATTTTCGGTAAGAGGCTTTGATGACCCACCCCAATCACCAGGTAGAATACCTCCAGGGTTGCTCATCACCCAGCTACCTCTACCGGATTTTCTTGTCACTCGCTCCTCTTGGCCAAACTTGGCTAGTTGAAGCTTTTCACGCCGAAGGACTTGGCGCTGTTTTGGCAGCCCGCTCTTAAAAGGCCTAAGAATTGACTTAAAAACCCGTTCTTTCGCACATAGACTCCATTTGGGGTCTAGTTGGTCCTAACGTTTAACCATCCCGATCGCTTTACTCGCATAGATGCTATGGGCCAAAAACGGGCGTAAAACAGTGAAACAAACGCGCGCACGCCTTGTGGGTGGGAGAGGGTGGGCGGGAGAGAGTGAGAGGGAGGGCGAGGTGGAGGGAGTGAGAGGGAGGGGAGGGGAGATGGAGTGAGAGGGAAGGGAGGGCGAGGGAGTGTGGGGGAGGCGGAGGGAGTGAGAGGGAAGGGAGGGGAGGGGAGAGGGAAGGCGAGAGAGAGTGAGATGAAATTAATTCCAATTAGAAGAGATTGTTTATGAGTATGAAAATACTCATAATTCTATTCTACGCTTTATGATATAAAGCTTCGCTTCCTTCGGGTGTCCCTAGACGGCCCCATTCATTTTTTTTCCCTCAACTTTACTATAAAGCGTAAAATTATGGGTTCCTGGAGCTGTGATGCAGTGAACGAGTGAACCAAATATTGGAAGCCCCGAGTTTCGATACCTACTAAATATACTATAAGTGAGGCTAAATAATTACGGTCAGTTTTCTACGTAGAAGGCCTGTATGATACAGAAATAATAAACCTTTGTGTAATAATTTGCAGCGTTTTTTATTGCAGATTCGAATTCAACGTGAAATTTCATGAAGAAATGACCCATCACTCGATTTTTAAGTGTACGTAAACGGACGCGATTCCGCTCTAAAAGTGCAAAAATTGTGAAATACTGAGTTTTTGAAGATATTCAATTACCACATGTAATTCATGATTTTGGGGAATTTTTTCTTGCTGATCCTCACAATGATGTTCATTAATTATTGATCGACCCCAATTGCACTTATCTTACTAATTTCCACATAGCACAAAGCGTACAAATGTTGTTTTTTCAGTGTTTTCCCAAGTAAGTGTTGCGAATACAATACAATGATCTTTATGATTCTATATAATCTCCAAACATCTTCATCAAATCAATAAAATTTTCATGGAATCCACGTAGAATTCGAATCCGCCATAAAAAGTTCCAGTCATGCAGCATGATCGTATGAGCAAATTTTCGTAAATTATTGAACTAGATTATGTTATATTGTTTTGAAAATTAAAGACTTTGAGGGAAATAAATTGTTAGTTACCAATTCTATTGAAAAACAAATCGTTCTAAATAATATTCTGCGATTCAAAAAGAGATTTTGGATTTTTAACTTCTTTGGAGTTAGTCAAAACTGTCACACATACCTATTTTCTTATGGGTTTCACGTAGAACCAAGCGTCCATCGCATAGAAATCGTTCACCATTCGTTGGAAAGCTCTAATTTTACTGAAGATTAGTAAGATATTTACGACATACTCATATATTTATTTACAGAATATTAATGCAAAATGCGATTTTATAAATGGTTTATAAATGGACAATATTATCGTGCCGTTTGTAAGCATAAGTGTCTAAAACCTGAATGGAATGTAACGCGACACTAGCGCTTTCATGCGGGATGACCACCAAACTATATAAAACATTCCGATCTATTTGTCCAACGAATCTGAATTTTTACTAAGGGATTGACTACTTGATGTTATGTGTTTTTGAGATGCGAGCTTGCAAGCATCCAGACCACCAAACTACACAAACCATTCTGATCTATTTGTTCAACTAATCCATATTTTAGCAGCGGACATTGATTGCAGATTGCGGATTGGTTGCACTAGTTTCCGTCAGGAGCGCTTGGTTCCATTCAGGTTCTAGAAACTCCCCTTGCAAGCTTTGTTCTGTTGTCACTTGGTTGAGGTGGATATCTTGGTTATATCTGTGCGGCTTGATGGCAGACTAATATTAGTCGCTCATTAGCAGGAAGAACAAAAATGCGACCCCGAATTAGTGGGAAGAAAGCATGTTCCATGTTTTAGCTTTTTTTTTGTATAATAATCTACCTGAGAGAAATTGATTTTAAAAGATATTTTTATATATACTTACTTATAGATTCATAAATCTATCTGTATTTATGACCGTTATTATGCTCTTGTATGGTGACAAAAATGTTCTCTCGCTCATTTCAACCTGAGCAGCGTTTGGAAACCGTGAGAGATGTGGGAACTGTTTTGATGGGTTATTTTCTGAATACAATGCAAATTCCCGTTTGCGCAACGGAGTTGAAGAAGATGACGGATAAATGTCATAATAGTGCAGAGTTAGCCGGACTCATTGAGAGCCCAAGGGCGGCAAATGTCAGAGGATTGTATCCAAGACAATCCCAACTCATGAGGCCTTACTTCACTTCCACCGTCCTAATTTGTCCATTATGTCGTAATTGGCACCCTTGCTCTCCAGGTACTACCCATTCTCTTGATGATGGAATGAGGGGTGATGACATCGTTGTTACGGGAGAATGAGGACACGATTTCTTGAGAGGTAGGACGATTCTGCGATTTAAAAACCGTATTCTAGCCATTGGTTATGCCTCATAGAATTTACTCCTTAGTACAGAGCAAGTGTTTACGCCTAAAGACTCGTTTCACCCATAATAAATGAATTTGTGTATTTCAAATTGCTTGTCTCGATATTTGAAATAAAACGAAAACGATTTTTCGTGAATTCAACTTTTTTTTCAAGCTACCAACACTTTTTTTCTCATACTTTGAGAATCAACAAAGAACATAGCATAAATGATGCAATGTGGATGCATATAAAATTAATCATGAATCAACATTACGAGTTACTGATAGGATAGGTACATCAAATCGTGCTACATTCTTAAAACAACAACAGAACACTTTTTCAATGAGGGAGAGAGAGAGAGAGAGAGAGAGATGCAAATTAGGACACTAGGACACTTTCTATCTTTGGGAAAATTCACAGAACAGATTTCGACGAAAATGATCGATTACGTTGTATTGCGTTTCACGAAAGGACATCGAAAAATATATTAGAATCATCCTTCTGAACGTTCCCCGACAGGGCACCGTAACATGTTCCTGGGAACGATCTACAACCCTATTGTGACAAACGAGATTGACCTCAATACCTAGTGATTAGTATTCCGCGTGAATTATTCAAAACTGACGTTTTCTCGGTCGCAGTGTGTGAACGGTTGAGGTCCACCTTGTAACTGGTGCAGCCCCTCCTCCAGGGTCAAGGATTATGCTAATATAAATACTGAATGCCTATCTATTGGTCGCCTTTAAAAATTCTTCGAGTTGAAAGGAAGCTTGATTTTTGATAGGCCAATAAATTGACAAAGTCTAATCATAGGAGTTGACGGTATCCTCAGAAAATCGAACATAATTACACATTTCTCCACTCCTTTTCTTACAGCACAAAGCGTACTAATTTTTCTCGTGTTCCTCCGATTGGTATTGCAAATATCAATGAATGAACATCACGAAGTGATTCAGCATTAAAAAATACACTAAAATCATGTATCGCAATTGAACATTTTCAAAACCTCGGTACATCTTAATTTTGCGCGTAATTGAACCCGTTTTTGTGCACGTGAAAATTCGAGTGATGGGTCATTTTTCCATGCATTTTACGTAAATTCCGAATCTACAATAAATAAAATCGACTTCCTATTAGAAAAATGCCAGTTAGGAGGCGAATAGTCACTATTCATCATTGAATACTTGTTGCAAAATAAAAGGAAATTACCGTTCAAAGTTTTTATGATATATTCAAAAATTAAAAAATTAATGGCTGAATGTATCTGAATCGTTTCCAAATACCTCAAGACAAATTTCGATGACGGAAATTTCGGAACATATTTGGAGCCATTGCAAAAGCTTCATTTTCCACGGAAATTCGCTAATAAAATTATAGAAATCTTTGGTTCGCTAAACGCTTACTATTGATTAGAAAGAAAGCGTTGAATACGGGAAGTCACGAAACGTTCGGGGAACAAATTACAATGTGTTTATACAATAAAAAATGTATAACTGGATTGGAGACTCGTATAGCTTTTTCTAAAGCCAAAAACATGTAAAATTTATCTAAATACAACTGATAATATCTCATTGCCAACGATTCTTACATTGTTTCGATTTTTTTAAACCAAATAGTCGTATTTTCATTCAATATAAGCTACAGTATTAGCAAAACATTGATTTACTGGATCTTCAAATTGAACTGTACAAATTTATTATAATAAATTCTAGATATCCTAAAACAGCGAATTTTCTCATGTTCCATGTTTTGGTGGGTTTGCATAGGTCACCTCAATTTTTTAAAGAAAAAACATCATTATACCTGAATTCTGCAGGGTGTAATTTTCCAACCGTACCCAAGCGTTGTCACCTTACCAGCTTCCAATCGCATAAATGTTGAGTTAGTTCCGCGTTTCTACCGCTGTGCGCCGCCGCGGTAAACTGACGGCTTTTAGCATGGGACATGCTTTAGCCTTGGACTAACTAGCGAAAAACGTTACGCGGATGTGTCACGAAAATTTTCCTTTGATTTTCACATACAACCAAGCCGTTGCTGGGGAAATGAAACTTCTTTAGTTTTCACCGGACAAAAATCGTTCTCCACTTGTTGGAAAGCTCTCGATTTATCACACTCGATTTATCACTCCTATTCATGTCGTAGTTTTATATTTATTTATGTTATAAATGGATATAGTAAGCAATGCCGCTTGTTTTGTTGTCACTTGGTTGAAAAGTTAATCTTGGTTATAGTAATTGAAGACGCGCACCATAACAGAAAATTACCTACCTAGATACTCTGTTCTAATTTCGATTAGTAAAACATTTATGTCGAAGTTTTAAATTTATTTATATTTACGAATTAGCGGGAAGAAACCATGTTCCATATTTTAGCATTTTAGCCAAAGGCTCAAAGCGGAAACCAACAGGGAGTCCAGGGGGGCGAAACCCCCTGTCGGGGTCAAGGGGCGGAGCCCCTTTCGAGGCCCGAAGGGCCGAGTTCTGATAGGCTTGTATTTTTTTTTTTTTTTTCTGTATTTTAAGCATTGAAAAGTGAACCGACATATTTCAAGGGTGGGAGGGTTAAAAAACACTTTTTCCTGGTCGATTACTGTAAATAGTAAACAAGAAAGTTTTGACGTGTTCGGTATGGAACAGTTTCATCGTTTATCGAATAGTGACATCATTCTGTATACCATTGGAATCTGTTAGTAGAGTGTGTTGATGTATACCTATAATAGGTACACAGTGTTTTAAAGATTTCACGTTTCGGCAAGCACACAGGCTACCTTTAATTATAACTCAATTCATAACGGAACCCTAAGTTGCACAATACCACTTATAAGTAAGACTCATCAGACACGAATGAAAACGAAAACTGTTGAGGTCCTACTCTATATCCTGAGAATTTCATAGAAATAGGATTAAAATGGAAACTGTTATGCTTGTTACGCTAATCCGAGTTTTCGTTAGTTTATATGCGAGCTACCTTTTGTCCTTCAACAATTAAATTCATATGAGATTAATGCCTTAAGCCTCCAAGCTCCAAGTAATAACTTACCAATTAAAAATATTATGTTGAAATTAAGGAAAATGATTCGAAGCCATTACAGTATATCGCTGAGTTTCTTTCATTACGTTAGATTCATTACACTGTTTCACAAGTAAGCATCAAGAACACAAATCCACACAATCCAGGTGTTCAAAAATAAGAGTTCTTCGGTACATCTCTGCTGCTCCATGATACGTTCTCAATGCAAATATACAAAGACCTAGACATACCCTTTGAGAAATTGCTCACCCAAAATTACGAACGCCTCATAACCAGGATGGCCGATCACAACAACGAGCTCATCTCTGCAATACTTCGATCACTCCCTCAACCACGACCTGAAAGGAGACTCAAGAGAAGAGTTCACAGTGATAGGCTCAACTTATAGCAAAATACTGAACTCTTATTTTGCTGCAATAACCTTAGCTCTCTAAATAATATTTTCTTCTATATACCATTATTAATTACTTATTATATTAATTCTGTTGCTACTATTTATTAATATCACTATTATTGAGGCCAAGCTATTGAGCTTGTAACCTATGTTCACGTTCCATGTTAAGTTTTTGTTATTCTTATAAGCAAAACTGTAGTATACAATGTACAAGAAAGTTATCAGAAATAAAATAAAATAAAAACAAGTAAGCAAGTGGTTTGGTACGTTTAGTCTTCTGGTAATATCACTACTCGATGAAGTACGTTTCGTTGTACAGTCGGGTATATTGTTGTATTATAGCTTGAATTTGTATGTAAAAGCCAATTATGAGAATGATGAGAGATGGGATGAATCGACTGAATCTAACGTCCGATAGTATGCTTACCTGAAGTGCAATCAATTTTCCGGCACAATGCTGAGCCAACCACTAATGGCACAGTGAGTCCCGAACCACTTGGATCCATCTTCGTGTCTTTGTGCGGTCTTCGTTGTTTCAAGACACAATGGACGATAAACCTCCAGGACGGGGTTTTATTGTCAATTAACCAGAGTGGAACATAAATCCGACCTGAGGTCTCATCAAGATATGTCTTCTCGATGGGTGGAAAGATCCCGGGCAAGCCCGTGGTTTCAGCGACCTCGTCTTCTGCATAAGTTGGTTGCATCCATCCTTTCCATGGAGGTCTCGTTTGATAGGATGATCGATACCCAGGAAGGCTTTGACGGACAGTTCTCTGATCTGCATCTACCAACCTAGTCTTTCTAATGCACTCACTAATAGCCCCATGTTTTCTTTGACATTAAGAGCTTCCAAAAAAATATTCCACGCTCCTTTTCCTCCTTTGCGGACCGGTTTTAGGATACAACTCACAGATATCGGTTTCTCTTGATTTATTCAGGTCCTTCCAAGCCATCCCTCACCGTTCTCTAATTTATTAGTTGCCGCAGTTTAGTTTTAGTGGAGATGTTTTACAGCACTGATACGTATCTGTTATAAATAACGTACATTCAGAGAATATTCCATATTTGTAGATTGATTATATAAATAATCACTGTTATGAGGTGGCAAAATATCATGTACCATCTTACAAAGCGTTTTAGGTTGAAGTATTTAAATTGAAGGGACTATTCAACAACTTATTTGTAATTTTCATGAAAGTGGAATGACTCCAAACTCTTAAGCTCATGCAAAGTCATTTTTCATTAAACCTTCGATTGGAAAATTTTTTATCGGAAATATTTCCATTTCCTTTAAAAAAGGAAAAAATGAGCTTGATAGCGTGTCCTGTTAACATTTCAAATGCCACTTTCCGATTTTGATGAACCTTGTTAGCATTTCGTCTTCTACAATGCATAGTTATTATCATCAGCTAAGCTACCTACCAGGCATTTCACGCGGATATTACAAGAAAATGCGTATACTCACACACTGATCTACTTGTTTAAATGTTTTTAGCGTTCTCAGACACATCACTAACTGGTATTTGAAGAAACAGATCGTTGTTAATATGGTTTGACCCACAATAAAAAGCTACATCTAACCCGCTCTTTTTAAGACTAGCTTGGCCACTACCTCAAACGCAAAAAAAGGAGAAGTGAAAAAACTCCTCGGATACATTGCTACATATACATATACATATATATATATATATATATATATATATATATATATATATATATATATATATATATATATATATATATATATAAAATCCAAAAACTTCCTAATTTATGAATCCTGTTCATTTTTTTTAATAACAGAAACAACAAAATTTATTTGAATCTTAGGATGAACGGATGGGATAATTTTGTTACTTTATATATATATAATATCCTAATCTAAATTACTCTTACCAACCAGCTAGAATTACCATTACATGACTGTTCGAGTTTTTAAAGTTATATTTGGTACAATTTGTTTACAATGTGACAAGTGAAAATACGCGTTTCAAAGTCATTCCTTTAAATTCATCATACTCCCTTTCTCATTACAAAAATCTTCTTCTTACTATCGCTTTATTTCAAAATAAATAAATAAGAATTAAGAAAAATTTAATTCTGAATGTATAATAAAAATTACTGAAAACTCGATGGTACATTGTTGGCTGCGGTTGGAAGTAAATATCAGTTTATTCATTACCTCATAAAATGAACATTATTGTAGGTAAGTAGGAATTCACTGTTTCGGATTCCCAGCCTTGAGTCTTGTTTCACCGTATCAATTCTCTCTCCAAAGTTGTTTTACAGCACTTTCAATCATCTCATAGGAATCGCAGTTAATAGATATTCTCACCGATAACCCTCTGGCTTAAACCTTCCGAGTTCGTACTAACAATTGAAGACACTTTCCCCTGGTTACTGGTAACTCTTATTATTGTTCCGTGTAGAAAACGCATACCTACGGCTCGTCTAGGATCCTTTCCATTCGCCTTTGCTGCGCCTTCGTCCTTCACCAGTAGTTAAAGTCGCTGACTTCAAGTTTCTCTTAATTAATTGAAAAAAATTACTGGAGATAATTACGTAGTGTCCATATGTCTTTGTGAGTTGTACCGTGGTAATGGCCACCATATAAACTCTGATACAGTTTCAGTAGTGGTAAATATATAGGGTGGAATTGGATGAGTGTAGAAAACAATGTAAAATGTTTTGGGTTTCTCGAGGGTTGGTCAATGAAAAGTCTATATTCTAGGCCGACGTTTCGAAATATTCATATTTCATCTTCAGGACTTGGAAAACTGTATTTGGACGCTTATTTCATATCCTCGTCATAGAGCTTTAGTAGGTAGCTATCTACTTAAACAACATCTTTGGGTATACTGAGAAAACTGAGAAAAGGTTTGGGGTATACTGTGAAAACATTATCTATGACGAGGATTCTTGTTTTTTGACATGGATATTTATGTCTTTTGGCTGGGGGTCAAGGAATTTTTTGCAACACTTTTTTTCTCCACACAAAATGCAACGCTCCTGGCACTTTAGATTATTATTAACTCTAAAAGTGAAGGCTAGGTAGAAATCAATGAGGTACTACCGCAATGTACTTCTACAAAATATGCATGGACAACTGATGATTTAACTCCTGCGTTAAACAGCTGACGTGGTAGAAAATGTGATGAATGAAGGAACCATACAACCACTTCAAAGTTGTCCAATTTTGGAAAAATGTCGCGCAAAACGAAAAGGTATAGGGGAGACGGACCATCTCTTGAACCAAATGAGGGGATACAAGCCGATCCACCGCCGCAGACAGCGAATCAGTAGTTTGGTTGAGAAAGAGATTCATCTTACCTACTTCATGAATGTCAGACCAACCCACCTGGGTCAATAAGAAAATGAGTAATTACCTAATTACCATTGAAGTTCGATTAAGGTTTGTTTTGGCAACCGCTAATACTCGTATTTCCAAATTTTGACAATTTTGTTCATCAATATTCAATGCTAATAAGTTGTTCATAAAATATCTCGTGTGTATTTTATTTATTTCATTATTTTAATTTTCTAATTACACCTCAAACAATGGACATATCCATGATCTATTGGTTTCCCCCCAAGGAAACATTTCTTTCTCATGATTGGTTTCCTACCTATAGATTTTTTCCTCAGCAAACCAGTAATCCTGGGCTGAGGTAGTTTATTCCACCTGCTCCCAACTCCGATTACAGGGATTTTGTTCAAAAACAGTATTTATGCTTCAGAAAACTACAAAATAATAACAAAATCTTGAATACACTTAAATTAAATTGAAATCCATGTCATTTATAAACATAATAAAGTCATCATTAAAAGTCGAGGATATGAAATGTAGTTTTCCAAGCCCTGAACATGAAATATAAATATTTCGAAACGTCGGCCTAGAATGTAGACTTTTCATTGACCAACCCTCGAGAAACCCGAAACATTTTACATTTAACTCAGTGGTCGAGAAAATCCAGCCTGATTGTAGAAAACAATATTCTGCTAAAGAACATAAAAACGTAGTAAAACCCCGCAAAAAAGTGTCCTGACTCAATTCGTTCGAATGTTACAATTCTTTCATATTTTACGATGAATCTTGACTTAGCCTCTTAAAATTGCCATTTCTCAACTAATGGGAATGCGTTTCCACTTTCACTCTCACTTTCGGATTCAGCATTAAATTGATAGCAAGAACAGATGGTTTTATATTTATATTTTTTAATGGTTTTATACCATTCAGACACATTTACTAAAAGAAAACGTCAATCCTTTTAAAAATTGGAAATTTAATTTTTTTGAATTAGCTATTCTCTCAAAATCATTTCCGTCGACTTTCACAAAAACTGCTTCATTTCCAATGGGATAACAAGTTATACTTGTACTTTTGTTAATTAGTGGAGAAAATAACGTTTTAATGTTTAAAAACGTAGTTTTTCTTGAAAAATTACCTTCTTTGAACTTTCGATTTTGCGCTCGATCTCTACGATCGTTAGGCTGTTATTGTTGCTGTTATTGTGACGTTGCTATTATTTTACCCTGAACCGAATGACATCACTTGTAGCTCTCTCCAACTTCGTTACAACCGAGTTTTACTCTTTATCTCAAAATTTTTTAGTTGATTTGTTATGTTGAATTATAAGTGTTTTCAGGGGAAACATGGAAGAGGAATTGGAAAGATTTGCAAGTGTTACTATTCGATTCAGGGTAAAAAAAAGCTCCCAAGCACGTTGGTTGATAGAAAGTCATTTTCCAGAAAAATCCATCAATTTCATTGAAAAAAGAAGGTTTTTCAAAATGGAAACATGATTTTCTCCTTTAATTGAAAGAGTAATCATAAAAATGACTACCCTTAAATGAAGCAGTTTTGAGTTTTGCTAAGTGAGTCTAACGAATGTAATCTTGAAAATTGATCGTATTCATCCTGGATTATGAAACCTTTTTTATAGTCGACTATATCCATACAAGACGTGTTGGATTAAGCCGATTGTGTCCCGCAGCACTGACAGACTGACCCCAGCGACCTGAAGAAGTCCACTAACAACTTTGACGCTGTACGAAATCGTCAAACACCAGTTAAGATAACGATTTCGAGAAGGGTTGTTTCAACGTTACAATTATTCCAGCTGTTTCGATCGTGCACTTTTCTAAGTTCATTCTTCACGTAAACTGATTTAAAGATGGTTTTCTTCATAGTCGACTGCAAAAGTTCACTATTGAAAATTTTAATCCAAAGATTATGAAATCACTGAAGCAAAAGTATTGTGAAATATTTTTAGGAGCGGTCTAGCGTTTCTCGAGCCGTGGTGGGCGGCCTGAGCGGTACCTATTAATCCGCTTGCCAAGAGTAGCAGGAAATCTTGAAAACAAGCCACCGATATCTCAGCAGGCATCATAATTCTGTGATGTTGGGCATTAGTTGCTTTTCCACGGCCCAAGCAAAAGATAATTAAATCATAACCACAAAAACAATTTTTTTGAAAGATTCCACAAAAATTCGATAATTTTTTGCTCAAAAAATGAAATTAAATCAACAGATATAATCAAGTGGTTTAGCTTTGAACATCGGTAAAACCCGAAATCAGCCTGTTTTCAGTTTCTTGAAACTCTCTTATCGTATCGAAGTTCTTCTGTAGTCGAACCGCTTTATTATTTCATACTTCACAAATTTTGTGCTCATAAAAGTTTCTCTGGGAGGCACGGTATGGAAATTATTGAAGAAATTTCCTAAAATATTGCAAAACTAACAAGATCTGTTATTGAGAGATTTTGAGATTTGTGAGACATTTTCATATATCGCTTACCACAATAGCCTTCAGAGTAAGCCAATCTGGTTACAATCAAATCACGTTATTATACCTGAAGGATTATTTATACTTAATTAATTACTTTGCGTGTAGCTCCACTATTTTTATTTTCGGAGCTGTTTAGTAAGCGTAAGATTATAGATTAAACTAACGACTGGTTAACGATTTTGTATATTATGAAATTTCGCAAAGATATGGGTTGATTGTAAATGACAACGATTTCGTTATAGCGAGAATCGTCAGAAAAAAATTTTTGAAACCTAAAATGTGTCGCTACTTTAAATCCCCGCTTTTTGCTGATATGTGCCAATGTAGGGACATGCAAATGTGAAAACAAACAAATAAAATGATCAAATTAAAAAAGTGGGATTCTGCATTCTGGGTGTATTCACCATAAGTTTGGGTTTAATAATATTATTTTAGTGAGAATGTAATGCTTGTTCTAACGCTGATTGCTACAAAATTTTGTAGGGTAAACATTTAAGTTGATTTTTTTTTGTAAAAGTTAGTTCTATAAATTTATAATTTGATAAACCCCTAGTTCCGTTCACACTTTTGAAGATAATTATTGAAAATCCGGTTCACAAACAAGGAAGAGAAAGTACAACAAGAATCAAGAACAAAACAAGAATCAATGATGTGGAATGTACGTAAAAAGTATTCTCTCTCTCTCTCTCTCTCTCTCAGTCTAACTAATCATAAGATTAGTTAACATCCTTTGTAAGTCCTTAAATATTATATTGTACCGTATCTATAAGAACAAGAAGCTTCAACATCAATTATTAAGTTTGCAGCAATGTTGTCAAACTTTGTATTAACGAAGACAATAGTTGGTCCTCTCTAAAGGTAAATCACATGGCCGCCCTCTCTCCCTTTATCTCGAAAGCAATAGAAGTAATAAATTAGTTCCCTGATATACATGTATTCCCTAAAAGTATTGTTGGTATTATATCAGCAGGAAGAATATGACATTATTCAGCATTCAAAATTTCAATAACAACATAAAGTAACAAGTGTGAGATGTGGATGGTGTGATACAAAATGGTTGAGTTATCAAAGAAGGTAAAATATTTCCTGCATTTGAATAGAGGGTGGTAGCGTTCCCATCACACTGGCTGCATTTCCTCTTTGAATGGCCACACTGACCCTTTGTTTCAGGTAAGAGGTTGACCTTGCCTCTCCTGTGGCATGTTCAATTTTTTTCCCCAGCTCATTAATAAAACCACATGCCTCTTTGGTCCAAGGTCCCAGCGTCTCTACTGCAAATGGGATGAAATTGTAACCTTCGTCTATCAGTGCAGAGTATTTTTTTTTTTTTTTTTTTTTTTGTTTTCTTTTTTTCTTATTGGCTGCAGCCTCAACTGTGCTGCCAGCCTTTCTTGTGGAAGCAGCTATCGCAGATGGGGAAACTGTATCAGTACAAGTGGCATCCCATACTAGTGGCGATCCGTTCTTCCAGGGGATGAGAGTCATGCCATCTGGTCTCTTGCCATCATTTCTGCTCAAACCACTAGGCTCCAGGACACTTGGAAAACCTGCCGACACCATTGCCCACCTAATGTCGTCGTTCAACATGCTGTGTCTTGATATTCTTCCAGCTTTTATAACAAGATAACCCTGAACCCCTAAGTTGTTGACTTGCTAACCTATCTATAACCTATAGATCTGTAACCCACTTTTTTCAGTTTCTGAGCAGCATTTAGTAGGTATTATGTAGGTAGATATTGGCTTTCCCTGATTTGAATTTATTGTCATAGACAATTTATTTGAATGATATTCATAATACTTGATCCCCATATCAATCACAATGAATTAATAGTGATAGCATTGGCCCTGATGAAAGAGGTTTATCATCGTTCATACCCAGGCATCTCAAGAAGGGCTCCAGGCACGAACTCGTTTCGTCTCAAGGCACTTGAAGAGGCGCTGAACCTCCTACCTTGTTTGACAAACTACTCGAACCTTTCACCGCTACATTTGTGGGTGTTCCCACACGGTCAATCAATGCCCTTTGAGTAGTCTAAACATTGGTTGTAACGATGAAACATTCCCACCACTCCAATAGATTATTATGAAGTACCTATGTACCTCCTTCTTGCTGCATTTGCTATCAACTTTTGACCTTCAGGAGGGTTCAAGCTGTCAGAAAGATGACAGAAAATGAAGGAAATGCGCTAATAAATCTCTAAAAATTACGAAAAATAATTAAATTTATATTTATTAGCAGTAGGTAGGTATTTTACTAAAAAGAAGTTCATAAACTGCGAACTGGAACATTGAAAAATCTATACACAATATTATGCTGAAAACATACCTAATTAAATTTCATTGTCATGGCTAAAAAATCGTTAACAACTGCAAAAAAATGCTTGAAACCCAAAATGTATGCTTGCTCACAACATCGTCATTTAGGCCTTTTTTTGCTATGAAATTGGTCAGTAAGTAACCAAGCATATCTTTGTGCTCAAAGAACTTAAATTTCAAAACGGTATTTCATTAGCTAATTTACAAAAGTAGCTCATTCGACCATACTGCATGACTGTAACTTTTTTTGTGAGGAACTTTGTTCTGGTAATGAACGACATGTCTCTCCTTCCTCCTGCCGCAACTGCAGGACAACACTTATACTGCTCTTCCCTTTCTTGAAAAAATCAGATCTCATTTTATAATATTATGCCTTTGATTTGAAAGATAGTTTATATTTACTTCATAATTATTGATTTCTACAATAATAAAGTGTCAATAATGCAGCATGATCGTATGAGTGAGTTTTCGTAAATTATTTCATTTTAATTACATGTTATGTTACATCGTTTTGAAATTTTAGCTCTTTGGAAGCAACAAAATTGTTGACTACATTTTATGACAAAAAAAGTGTCCTAAAAAATCAATTAACAAAGATTTAAGGTTAATTTGCAGGCTTATTAGCAGTCATTATCGGTTTTCTGCAAATATTAATGGAATTTAAGTATCTACATAATATCTGCATAATTTTGTGCATAATTTAATTAATGTTCTATTTCATTGCAGATAAAATTTTGACTAAAATTCTATACTTAAAAAAATATAAATATATAAAATAAAATACCTACATTATAACAAATTCAACTAAGTAATATAATTCTTAGTGAATAACTCTAGAATTTGTTTCAGAATGATTCAAAACGAATTTCAATGAAGAGAATTTTAGCGAATTTCGTTTTGAAAATTATGGAGACATTGCAATGTTTTCATCTTCTACGAAAATTCGCTAACGAAGTTCAATTATGTAGGTATCCCTAAGGAACGTTTTTCAAATTTAATTATAACTATTTTATTTTTCACTTCTTTAATGGGAGGGGATAGTGGGATTTATTTGGTACCAGTAGCCAAATAAGGTTCTCCCACGCATATGTTTCATGGAGTTTGAGTAACTGGATTGAATAGTTCGATAAGTAATTATTCACTCGCAAGCTGTTAATGACCCTTCTGGTTAAGGTGCGGCTTAAAACTTAATAAAAATATATATAAAATTATTAACTCGCCTTTAAAGTAGTTGCTACGAAGGGTGTCAGTTCAATTTTGAACCAAAAATTTTGGTTAGGTGTGACCGAAATATCGTGTACTATGTTAGTTTTAGTTTTAGAAATATCGTTTTAGAAATATAGAAATATCGTGATTATGTTAGTTTTCTTGACCACTTGTGTCATATGAAGTTGAGTGTTAGCGAGGTTGGTCAATAATTCAAAAACTCTACTATTCCGACGTTTCGCTATATTTGTATAGCATCTTCAGGACTTAGTAGTGGAGCAGGAATAATTTTTTTTGTTCGTAATACCAGACAAACAAGCCCACGTGGCATTTTTCTATGCAATATGTATCTTCTTTAATAATTTGCATCATAATTATCAAGTTTCTATTATTATAAACAGTCTCCAGTTAGCATACGTATGAAAATAGTGTACATGTGCAATGTGTCCAGCAAGGATTGTATAACGTGCAATGAGGACCTAAAATTTTTCCTGCTCCACTACTAAGCCCTGAAGATGCTGTACAAATATAGCGAAACGTCGGCGTAGAAGAGTTTTTGAATTATGGACCAACCCTCGCTTACCTACGCTCGCTACCCTTGTATATATTACGCTATGGTACATCCTTTGTTGCAGTTTGCGATTTCTCTATGGGGTGGTACCTACAATAGTGTTATGGAACCGTTATATATTTTACAGAAAAAAAAGAGAACCGACGCATAATTTGTTCAAAGACCTCGAAGTTTTCAGTGTTCATCAAATATTTATACGTACAGCATGTGCAGATACATCTTGAAAAATAAAAATGAATTCAAAGATAATATCAGAACTTCTAGAGGAAAGCCGTATAGATTTGAGCAACCGAGAATAAAATCAAAATTTTCAGGGCACAGTTCTAAACATAAAATGCTATTAACTTTTAATTATTTGTTCAAAATTGTATATCCCTTATTCATCAACACTTACAACTCTATACATAGATCATTAAATACAATTAAATATATATATTCACAGAAGACGTATTAATCAAGTCCAGTTCCAAATTAAAACACCATTCTTATGCTCACTAATTTATTGAAAACCTAACTCTTAAATTCAAATATTTATTTCATCTTGAATTATCCGAATTTTTCATTTAATACATCATATAAAAATAATATCAAAAACATACCATAAAATATGGTTGTTCACTGGCAATAGTAAACTAATTCCTATATACATATTGTTATACCTAGTCCCACATGACGAAATTGGCTCATGCATGCCGCCACAAGCTATGCTAACAGGCATGCATACCCTTCAACCTCATAATTGTTAGTTTATACTATAATACTATATACGTATACTTATCTACGTATATTTATGGATTGTTTTATTGTTTAACCCTTTTGAGAGCTCTATTTTTAAATTGTAAATTGCTTTACCGTTTCTTTTTCCTTCCGAGTTACTTTGGTTGAAATTGCAGTTTGGTTGAAGCTTTTGTTAAAGAATATTGTTTTTTATTTTCCAAGTTTAAATATTTTTCTTGTAGAGCCCCCTTCTTGTTATTGTTTCCCAAGGAACATTGTTATTCAGTTTCATACTGATGTTTTGACGCTGTGAGGTTGCAGCACTTTTGCCTCTCTTCTCACTAAAGTTTTGATGAAGGATGTTTTTGTTTTTTTAAATTCTCCATTATTGATAATGTTCAAGGGTGCTCAGAGCTTTCTGGGTTTTGTGGCTGAAGAAGGTCTGTGACCACTGACCGAGACCGGTTCCATTAAATTGACGTTCCCTCACAGGGGAAGAAAGGATGGACGTTTTTTCATCTTCCCTCCCCTCACCCCTGCAGGGACAATTTTCGCCGGATTTGCCACCTAATTTATAATAATTTAATTCTTAACCTGCAGTGTGAGGTATATATTAAGTATATTTATCATTCAACTATGAAAGTTCATTTTCTTTCTGTATGGAAGTACTAATTAATTTAATATTTTATCTTTTATACAGGGTGATTCCCTCGCAGATGCAAAAAAAAAAAAACAAATTTTATGAAACTCCATCAAAAATGGAGTAAAAACCGCCAACTGAATATTTTTATCTCAATCCGTTCTCAAGATATGATTTTTTAAAGGTTTTTTCAGGAAAACCGTGTTTTTTTCCTTTTAAACTATAATTTCTCCACTTTACTTCATTCAATTTTAACTTTTGACCACATTTTCGGAATTAGCATTAAATTTACTATAAGAATAGTGTACTTGGGTTCTTAAAAAATACCATCCAAAGGCCCTCACATCAGCCCAAACATTGACGATTTTGAAAAAAGAATATTTCTGAAAATCTTTAAAACTTTACTACTCTTCTAAAACGAATCCTGGAAACTGGCAAATCTCATGAAAACTGCTTCGTCTGATACTCCTTCCAACGGTATAATCAAGTTTGCTTTTATTTTGTGATTTAGTGGAGAAAATTACGTTTTAATGTTAAAAACGTGGGTTTTTCAACGAAATTGTTGGTTTTCTCGAAAGATGACCCTCCATGAACCTACGAGTATGGGGTAGGTTTCTATGTATTTTTTCACGCTGTATCGAATGTTAACATTTGTAGGTCTCTCTAACTCCGTTAAAACCAAGTTTTACACTTAAAATCGCAAATGTTTAGTTTGTTTGTTACGATTAAATGTATGTGTGTCATGGGGTAAAACTAGTTATTTAAAGTGTAAAACTCGATTATAACGTAGCTGAGAGATAATTATGCAAGAGTTTCCATTCGATCCAGCGAGAAAAAATACATAAAATTTTTTAACATTAAAACATTATTTTCTCCCCTAAATAACAAAATAAAAGTAAAATTGATAATACCCTTGGATAGCATATTAGAAGAAGCAGTTTTCATGAGATTTGCCAGTTTCCAGGATTCTTTTTAAAAGAGTAGTAAAGTTTTAAAGATTTTCAGAAATATTATTTTTTCAAAATCGTCAATGTTTGAGCTGATGTGAGGGTCTTTGTATGGTACTTTTTAAGAACCCAAATACACTATTCTTATAGGAAATTTAATGCTGATACCGAAAATGAGGTTGAAAGTTAAAATTAAATGAGGCAAAGTGGAGAAATCCGAGTTTAAAATGAAAAAAACACGGTATTCCTGAAAAAAAACCTTTAAAAAATCATATCTCGAGTACGAATTGAGATAAAAATATGCGGTTGGCGGCATTTTACTCCATTTTTGATGTAGTTTCACCCAAATTTTTTTTTTTGCATCTGCGAGGGAATCACCCTGTATTATGCTGTATATCATGAAGGAATAAGGTTGTCAATACTGGAGAAATAATCGTGTTAAAAGCCCCCCCCCCCCGGTCAGCCTTTCAACATCCCGACCGCGGCTACTCGGCCGTCCCTTTGCCGTCAACATTGCGTGGATCCAACTCCGGAACGCACGAGCCCTTCAGCCCTTCTCTTGACCGCCCGTCTGATTCGATTGGGTTTGGGAGGTAAAGCCGTATGATCGGTAGCAAACATTTCCCAGGGCCTTCCCGGACCCGCGAGTGAGTCAGCGAATTAAGTCCGACGTTTCACCTTCATTGGTCCAATCCCCCAACCTTATGCCGCCCACGATCCCGATGAGCTCGGTGGCCGATCAAAGGGTTCCATCGACCTGCCCACAATCCGCTGGGAGTCTGGTTCATTCCACTTCAGACTAAAAACCGCTCTTGACTTTTTACTTTCCCAACGCACTGAGGAGAATAAATGCAACCTGCTCAAACCGATATTGACTGAAATAGGATTTCAACGAGCAGACCCGTATAGACGGAGGGGGCACTGGGTACATTACCAGTGGGCCCGGCCGTTGTGCAGGGGCCCAGATTTTCTTTAAAAAGAAAAATACTCTGCCAAGGAAATGGCACATGAGCTTCCTCGTGACCTTCACTGTACGTCACCATTAAATTCCAGAAAACTAGAAACGACCGGTTCTGGCATCAGGGAACTAATAAGCTATACCCGCACGATCCCTAAAAATTTGAAGAAAATCGCATCAAAATTGTGGAAATTACGGCTATTGCAAGGACCGTAACAAGAATATTTCGTTCACGCATGCGCAGAGCGTACCGCTAATGCAATTATGATGATTGTCTTATGGGACCTCAACGGACCTTACCCACTTCATCCCTGAAAATCTGACCGAAATCCGTTCAACATTGACCGAGATATGACCGTCACAAGGAATTCACGTTAGCGCCTGCGCAGAAGCTACAGTTGATTCGACCATGATGAAGTTGATAGGGGACCGTCTAGAGCTTAACCCGCACGATCCCTGAAAATTTGGTTAAAATCGGATCAAAATTGTGGAAGTTATGACTGTTACAAGGAAATGTGGACGGACAGACAGACACGGAACCAAATTTGTTCAGGAGGCTCTGAAACGCAAAATGCGAGTGGAAATTTTGATTTTGGAGCAAAACATTTTTTTTCATTTCGAAAGTGAAAACAAAGCTTCCGATGCCTTGCAGTCTCGGAAGCAAAAATCATGAGTCTTACCTATTTCAAAAATTTTCAGGATCCTAATTTTTAACATTTCTTCAACCCTTCACGGAAACCGTGCTACAAAAAAGAAATTTTCTCGTGTTTCGAAAATTGACAACCATTTCATCGCGCTTGAGCTCGAAAAGTAAAGCTGCATTCTAACTGCCGGTGATAGGAAACACTTCATCAGTTGGTACTTCAGCTTTCCAAATTTTAGTAAATCAGTTTTACTTTTACTCTACTAATTAGCGGAGAAAATGATGTTTTAATTATTATAAACGTGTCTTTCATCAAAGAAATCTACAGCTTTCTGGAAAATGTCTGATATACTCTATGAGCCAAAGAGTTTACGCGGTCTCTCGGCTGCATCGAATGCTTGCAGTTCTCTCAAACTCCTTTATAAGCGAGTGTTTCACTTTTCTTAACAAATATTTAGTTTATTTGTTATGTTTTTTTCCGGGGTAAAATATAAAGTTTATGAATTTAGGGCTAAAATAACACATAAAGGCTCTAGTTGGTCTTAAATCCTCAATCCTAACGAGAGTTATCGTCTGGAATGAAACACCCACATACGTACACATATTATGTATCGTGGAACCACAAAAAGTTTATTCGGGGATGTTGCTCGCTTCGCTCGCAAGGTATTGCTGTATATTTGTAGGAAAAAATCCGAATTTATTCTGTTGACATGGCTCTCGCTTCGCTCGCAAGGTATACCTGTATACCCTTCAAGACGTAAGTGCGTGTACCTGCTCGCAACCCGTGTTCCCTTCAGGTGCAAGCCCCGCCTCATCGAACCCCTGACTTTGTAGAGCCTTCTCGCGAACACGGCAAAATTAATTTCTGATGTTAAACGCTTCTTCTCGCTTCCGCTCGCGATTTGACCGACTGCCCGTCACTTTTTTCGATATCCGATTTCGGATTCAGATTCGGCGGACCCAAAGCTGTATTTCGCCCGCGAAAACCGTTCCGAAAAACGTACCTTTATGGGGTATATTTTAATCGGAAAAAACCAAGTTTTTCGGCGGACTTTTCGAGAAAACGGGTCCGTACTCTCGCATTTTTTTTACGCATTTCCCGATACTTTTTTCGCGATCCGATCGCGCCGTCGTCTTCCTCGTAGGAAAACCTACGAAACCCGTATTTTTCCGGAATTGTCAACGGCCGTTTAGAGGGGTAGGGTGTAACCAGCGAGGTAAAACTACTGGAGTGATCGCCAGGTGAGCGAAAAAAACGGTTCGAACGGGACCAGTGTGGGTTCAAATGGTGGGCTACTGAGACCGCCGGGCGGTTTCTGGCGTTGAACGCGCTGTCGTTTACACACTCCTGGACCTCACTACCGTGGTTGAATCTTACTAAAATTTATATATTATTCATCTGCATGAACTACGGAATCTGACAGTATAAATACTTTTTATTTTATCACGCATATGAATTTTTAATAATGTAAAACATATAAGTGTTGTTAAAGCGGGACATGAAAAAGTTACTAAGCGTAAACTTTTTTTATTTTTAGGACAGAAACAAACTTCCAGCGAGAAAGTTGTAGCTAATTAGTTGATCTACAACTTTTATTCCAAAAATTATTTTATAAAGTGTTTGGTTTTCCCATAATCCGTCTCGAAAGAAGCTGGACAATGTTCGCCGCGCCAAAACCAAGTCGCGCGCCGCGCTGCCGTTCGACCCAATGATGCTGTGTTACAACGTCAATCTAGTTCTAAGAGAAAATACAAAAAGTTTCACAACTTGTTGTATATTTAGATACTCTTATTCGATTGCAGAAATTGGTTTTCGTTTTATTACCTCTGAAACGGTTTATTTTTATTTTCTATGGATAAATCATTTCATTTGGCGAAAACATTTATTGGTATAATTAACAGTAACTAAACGGTATTGTAGAATGCAAGACCCATGTTAATTTAAATTGAATTTCCGACTTGATTTCCGAATTCAACGTATTATATCCTTTTCTCAAAGGTATTGGAACGGGGAATTATCGTTTTGTATGAGTGGGGACCCTATCTGCCACGCAATCTTTGGACTTCTTTGTTTGGTTTGTTTACATCGGACGATGCTCCTCGCTTCAGCAATGTTTGATTGCTTAGGTTTAGTAGTTGTACAACACATGTAATTGTTATGGTCATAATAAAATATTAACTTTTGAGTAAAACAACAGCATATCATTTAATCCTATTCTTTCCAGTAGCAATAGATACTCATATAATACTGACTAATGCTACAGATACATTTATAAAAAAGTACTTATAACGTATAGTCTTTCGGATCAATCGGAATTAATTATCACCATGCATTGTAAAACAGAGAAGACACTGCTTTGTTATCCTAAGGCCAAACGTTATATTACCTGCTCTAATGTTGGTAATTCCATACATATATGTTCTATTATATGAATAAAAAAGTATTTTTCTTGTGCGGTATTAATGTATCAAGATAATTGTATGATGTTGGCCCATTAGTTAACATTCTTGCCTAGAAATCCAACATTTTTAAGCGAACGTCAATGTTTAAGTTCTAAGATTCAAATTTTTTACTTTAATTTAAGACAAAAATACCGCTCATAAATAATTCTTTTTAGTCTGAAAATATCTAAACATTACTGTTGTACACCAACAAAAAGCCTACTGGGTCGAAAATAAATGTTCATGTCTAGAAATCTAAGAAATATAGCGAGCGATGAGGTTTTTTTAACGAAACTCTCAACTAACTATTCTTTTTACAGCAAACCCCCTGGTTAAAAGTAGTTAATTTTAGTATCAAAAGTTCGAGAATCTATTCAGAAATATGGATCAGAAGGCCATTCAGTAAAAAAAAATTTTCCCTTGCTCCAAATCTAGTTCGAGTGACCGGGCGTCGCGTTTTTCCCTATCTCGCCCATGCTAAGCGCTGCCGCGCTAGCCCACCATTTGAGACGCGACGTTGAACGCAGCCGGACCGAAACTCGGTCACCGCAACTCATGGGCGCGAGCAGTCCAGTAGTTGTAAGTCTTTGGGTGTAACAGAGTTACCTCCTGAGAAGTCCATCAAGCTCCCGTCAGAGCTCCAGAGATAGCGTTGTCGGCATCCCGTTGAGGAATCAATGGGAAAGACGCGCTGTTCTCGCTCATTCTAGACAGCTGGTTTGGCGTCGGATGATTTTCTGGTGACAGGAATATCAACCTTCCCCGAACATGGCTTATTAAAAGCTCATTAGTAGGGGTGGTATCTCTCTGACGGGATGCCTCTGTTACTCTCTTCTACCTTTTTATGAGGATTTAGGCCCCCATTGCACCTCTGGGGGGGGGGCACCTAAATTCCTTATATGGTAGCAGAGCGTGGTTTGGATTATGCACGGCTGACGCCTAGTAGTCCAATCCACTATTTTTTGGGGCGTTAATGTTTCAGAAGAAACATGGCCGGGGTTCCAGAAGGAATTCCCATTATCACCCTTTGGTATATAAATAATTTCATTGGTCTTTGAATTATAATTTCTCTCTTATTCCCTTTTTATATTTTATACCATTTCATATTTTCTTTCAACCATTTTATATTTTCTTTCAATGATATTTTCTTTCAATTTTATGCCACCTGAGTGCACAATTTCTAAGTCCCCTAAGTTGGGCAAATTCATTTTATACTATTTTCTTTCAATTATTTCGCCACCTGAGTATTGCTATATGTCAATTACCAGGTTAGTGCGCCATTCAAGTCCCCATAGTTGGGCAATTTAATTTCTAAGTCCCCAATGTTGGGCAAATTAATTTCTATAAATATTTTGATTTCCTAAGGTATAAGTCTCCATAGTTGAGCATCCGTTTTGTCCCGATTGTTCAATGAAGATACTTCTTATGAAGCTTCATTGACAATCCAGTTTTAATTTCTATTCCCTTATCCAAAACGCCAATGCAGCTATTTATGATTGAATGAGCATTAGTTCTCAGCTATTCACTATTCCACCCAACTACCATACTTGATCTTCAATCAAGTATGTCTTTAAGGGGAGGAGTGTAACAGAGTTACCTCCTGAGAGGTCCATCAAGCTCCCGTCAGAGCTCCAGAGATAGCGTTGTCGGCATCCCGTTGAGGAATCAATGGGAAAGACGCGCTGTTCTCGCTCATTCTAGACAGCTGGTTTGGCGTCGGATGATTTTCTGGTGACAGGAATATCAACCTTCCCCGAACATGGCTTATTAAAAGCTCATTAGTAGGGGTGGTATCTCTCTGACGGGATGCCTCTGTTACCTCTTCTACCTTTTTATGAGGATTTAGGCCCCCATTGCACCTCTGGGGGGGGGGCACCTAAATTCCTTATAAGGGGAAGCGGGGAAGTGGAAAAAGCGCACATTAACCGGAACTTCGACCCCCCTCCCGCCCTACGGCCCATGGTTCGGGTGGGATTAAACAATTTTAAATTCGCTCGCTCCCACTTTTGGAAAATCCCAAGAAGATCCCCCCACTCGTAGATCCGGCCCACTCAGCCGTTTGGCCGTGCATAGACACGACAGACAGACAGACGGAGTTTCATTCTTATTAATAATAGAGATAGATATGAAAAAGCGCAAACTTCAGAGATCGTTTCAAATTGCCTAAAAACGGATTTGAGTGGATATTTTTCAAAAATTTTTATTTTAAAATTTTCCGAGCAATTCCAATAACTTCATTTTTTTTTGTTAACAAGAATTCTCTAAAAGATTAACTAAAGGTATTTGCCGTTTATGCTATAAGTCGCATGTTTTATTTTCGTGTGGGTACAATTAAAAAAAGTTCGTTTTCGTTCTCGCTTTACTAGAGTTTAAATTGTATATCATTACTTCTAAACTCGAGATCATTACGGTTTACAGTTGTAGAAACATTCATACAACTGATCGATTAGTTCAACAGATTACAAAATTAAAATCTGACATGGTGGAGGATATGCAATTAATCTCAAAAGCGCTGAGGAACGAACGAACCGCGTCGGTGGAGTCGACCTGCGTAGGGTAGGTAGGTACCGGCAATGGGGGAGCGCCGAAGCGGTTAGTTCCTACATCACCACAAAAGGAGTAGTCCCGTATAAATTATAAGCTGCAAACGCGTTATCGCGTGATTTAATTAAGAGAAAATATTTAATTGCACTGTCCACGAGCTTGCTCTTAGGGTGAGGTTGAAGCCTGGTTTTTAATTTATCTGGCCGAACGGCCTGAGGCGTAGGTAGAAATGGGAATCAAATCGCAAACCGATTGTAATTTACGAGCTCGGGTGACTCTGAAGATTATCTACTTTTATTAAGGGCCATGAAGGTGATTATTGGTTTGTCAAAACAACAAAGTGTCCGTGGTTGGTAATTGGCCACATCATAAAATATCCGAGACAACTCTAGCAAAGTGGCATTGGACTGTTGGATAACCCGTGAGATGCTCCTTACCATAAAAATCTAAAGCGATACTTCCCAAAAATTCCCGTCTATCTATAATGTGATCCTGTCAGAAGATCCACGATCCCAATTACTTTGAAGAAGAAGAAGAAGAAGTTTCATTTGGCAAACAAAATGTATATGTTACTGTAAAAGCCCAAAGTGCGGTAAATGTTAGGATTTACCAAAAAATCCTAGCATTTCCCAATATTGTTGGTGAAGGCCCGAAATTATATGAAAAACGGGTATTTACAGCTTGACATTTGGTTAATCTTAGGATTGACTGACCAATTTGGTAAATGCCCAAAAAAACCTTGTGTGAATGAGGCATTTCGAACTTTTACCAATCTCTCTTGGCAAATGTGCGGATTTCCCACGACTCGTTGGTGAATGTAGTGCCTACAGAGGCTTGCATGCAGAGGAATGGACGCCATGTTCAGACAAGTCCTATTCTGTTCCCCGCCGCCCGTGCCGTTCGCCCCTCCCCCGTCTCCGTCATCACTGTCATCAGTTGACAGTTGATTTTTGATGTGAAGTGCGTCCTCTTGTCAGTGCGTTTATTTATCGTGTCGCAATGAACGTTGAAATGCGTGAACGTTTCTATGATCGTTTGAATAAAGTTGTGAAGAGCAAGAAAGATAATAATTTCTTCATTACGGACGAGAAGTATCGCGAATAGTTGAATGAGGTGAAACATTCTAAGGCAGTGGATCGTAAGATGAGTGTTCACTACAGACGTTTGAGAAGGTACAATATTTTGACAGTAGGAAGCGAAGAAAAGTCTATTGTACTGATTTCGTCGGAAACAATCGTTGGTCGGCGGCCAGGGTTTCAAGAAATGCAATTGTTTTAAAAAGTGTTCCACTAAAAAATGCCTCTGCAAGGCAGCAAATATGAACTGCAACTCGAAGTGCCATAATTCTCTACTTTGTTGCAACAAGTAATTTATTGTAAGTTCCTTGCTGTCATTTTACTTGATTTTACAACGTGAAAATAAAGTTCAGAAGTTTACAATGTTAGCACATTTACATAGTTGATTTACAAGTTTGCAAAGTGGAAATAGAGTTTACAAAGTTAGTACTGTTCACCTTTATTTCAGCTTTTACCGCCTAACACTGGGAAATGTTAAGATTTACCACAATCATTTGGTAAAAGTCCAAAACACGCTCTCTAACTGAAATAATGCTAGCTTTTACCAAGCCTCTAGGAAAATCCTAAGATTTACTGGAAAAAGTCCGATTTGAGTGCCAACACTGGGCTTTTACCAACAATAATGGGAAATGCTAGGATTTTCTGGTAAATCCTAGCATCTACCGCACTTCGGGCTTTTACATTAACATATACACATAAGCCTCGTGGGCCTTTCAATTGTGTAAAAATTGGAATTACAATAAAATAAAAATCAGCTCTGTTTTGAGAGACTAATTAGGTAAGTTAATAATTGGGTATCTGTAGTAAAAATTTAGATGATGAAATACAAAAATGAAGTGTGGTAAAACATGATAATCAAAATATTGTGGTGGGGGAGTATAAGTGAATAATTCAAGCTTCAAAATGGTTCTCAGCTAGCAAAAGAAAGGCAGAAAAGTCAGGGTAACGACGGATGGCAATGAGAAGGGCGTTCCATATCCGTGCACCAGCAATACGATGGGAATCACTCAAGGAGACCGTTCCATGGGGTGACACGTTCAAGGCATGGAGCCTCCCAACGCCTATAGGCAAACATGCCCTCTAGGTATTCCGGTGTAGCAGAGACCTCACCACACAAAAGCCTAAATATGAATATACAAATTCGAAATCTATATATTATAATAATAGGATACATACAAAGTGATAACGCTTGAACGCCTGCACCGATTCTCTTCAAATTTTTTTAAAAACTGACCGGCATGAAGAGAACTAGATAATTCTACCAAGCTATAAATATTCCTTCATATTAAAATTAAAAAAGTATAATAATAGGATATACAAAGTATATATAAATTTTTTTTTAAACAATTGCTAATTCTACCAAGTTAAATCAGCTAGTCAAGAAAAAGTCGAGGGAAAGTTGTAGAATTTGCTAAGGGAACTCCCGTTAATCTAGAACGGCAAACATGGATTGGACCGATTAGCCATGCTTAATTTTTCAAGGTTCTTACATTATTTGTGAAAATCAAGAAGTCCAGAGAAGGAATTTAAAATGAATGGTTAAAAATTTTGAAAAATTTCAAATTTGCCCCATAGGGGGTGTTTTAGGGGAGGAGGGGAGAATGGGGTATCTTTGTCATCACTGAACAAACTGGGGATTTGATTGCCGAGTATGTTTGGATTACTCCAATTCAAGTCAAAGACCGCTTTTTTCAAATTTTTCAAATCTGACCCACAATGGAGGGGGAGGGGGAGTTAAAGCGTTTCTAACGTCACTGAACGAACTGGGGATCGAGTTGTCGAATATGGTTGGAGTATTCTAACTTAAATCACAGGCTACTTGAAAATTTTCAAATCTAACCCATAGAAGGGGGTGTTTTAGGGGAAGGGGGGGGGGGGAGAAATGGGGTATCTTTGTCATCACTGAACGAACTGGGGATTTGACTGTCAAATATGTTTGGATTACTCTAATTCAATTCAAAGACTACTTTTTTCAAATTTTTGAAATCTGACCCAGCGGTGAGGGGAGGGGGGAGGATGTTGAAGCGTTTTGAACGTTACTGAACCACCTGGGGATCTGAGTGGCGAATCTATCAGAATTACTTTAACTTGGGTCACAGGCTATTTGATAATGTTCAAGTCAACCTGTGCAACGCACGGGTGAACCAGCTAGTTTAACATAATTTACCAAAGAACAGCCAATCAATTTTTCAGATAATTCAGTAATGTGGCTATATCGGCCTTTGTCAAATACATATCTGGCTATTGAGTTGTAGCAAACTTGCAATCTATGGAGCTTTTTGGATGATGAACTTTGAGGAAAGAATTCACAGCAGAAAGTGAAATGTGGTATTAATAATGATTTTGCTAAGATCAATTTTAAATCTGGAGGAGTGAAATTCTTAAAATCTCGTAAAGTGTACTCAGCTTATTTGTGTAATCCTTTAGATAAATATTTAGCGTTATTCAAGATTTCAGCACCGTTGATCAAATAGGGAAGACTATTTGATCAACTATGCATTTGATTTGAAGACTATACATCGGAGCCATTTTGCTCATCAGAGCAGCCCCCTGCATCAAGACCCAGTAATTCCAAAAAGTCTTAATTTGTAGTCAGCAGTCCAGTTTTTTTTTTTTAAATTGGCCATAGCTTTTGCCATTGCCATTTATTTATTTAATCATTTATCATATTTTAATTTTACAATTTTTCATAAATGTATACAATATTTTATACACTTCAGGGCTGTTGGAATATACAATGCTTGCGAAGTTTGATGACATTTCTATTAATTTAGTTAAATCATCGAGCATAGAGTTCCTTTGAGTCACAAACTTGCTGCACAGCATCACTAAGTGTTCCAGACCTTTGTCCGAATCACAGACTTCACAAAGGGAAGATAGTTGGCTCGTTCTTTTTTCGTATAGGTACTTCTTTCAAAGCCCATGGCCGCTTCGAAGACGGATCATCGTCAGAACCATGTTCCGTGGGTTGACCCCTCCATGGTGGAACCATGGTCGTTGTCTGACGGACGGGAACCCATTCTTGTAAAAGGTTCTTCTTCCAGCAGTCCGGGTTAAATGAAGTGGAAGTTAGTTTTAGAGCACACGCTGTTGATCAGGGCAGCCTCATCTTGTAATATTGTTTTCCAGGGGTCCCCATTAACACTAATCTTCAACGTCACCTGAAAAAGTTTAATAGGACTGAAGTTAGCCACAAAGCCGACTTTACTGATCAGGGCAATCAAGTACCTATGTAGGTGCTTTGCCATGGACAAGCAGCTTATCTTTGAACAAACAACAAATAATCTCACTCAGTGATCCATCAGCTTCCTTTTAGCGAATTTTCGTAGAAAGTGTAGCTATTGCAATGGCTCGAAAAATTTTAAAACAAATGTTTGTGGAAAATTTCTTCATGGAAACCCGTTTTGAGGCATCCTGAAATGATTCCTAAAGTGTGCGCTTTTTCATATATACTTATATATTTATATTTATATATTATTGTGATGGGATTATGACTAGTTGTAATTGTACAGTTGAGGTAGGTAATGACCAGGCTAGTCGATGTTTTTTAATGGTTTTTTATTGTCTTACGACGTTTCGATCCTGGAGCAGGACCCTACTCATGCTGATTGAAAACCGTTGGCGGCGGCAGTCGAATTTCGGAGGACGCAGTAGAATTGGACTGTGGCTTTTCATTGTACCTCAAAGCAGGAAGGCTGGCTGCGAGTGAGGAGCACAGCCTGTTTACACTGTTTACATGCTTTGGGGGGCAATGAACTCGGCAATAAATTCCTGAATTTGAAGGCATTTTGAATTCCATGTGGTTCTTGCCTGAAGTGAGATGCCACAGCCCCAGAATAAAATCAATTTGTCCAGCTCAAACTTTTTAACACGACAATAAACTACTAAACAAGCTTGACCGACAAACAATTGTGTTTACGTTTACGACATTGGTTGTTGTTCACCCTATGAATACGGAAGGACCAATTAGGTATTTACACAAACACGTTATCGTTTTTTATAAAATCAATGCACGAAAAAACAATTCAGAATCGAAGAGTCAGACTAAGTCAGACAGACTGAGTCACAATCTGACTCTTCGATTCTGCATTGTTTTTTCGTGCATTGAGTTTATAAAAAACGATTCCTACATGTTTGTGTAAATAATTGGTCTTTCATAGGGTGAACGGTCGTTTAATCACGTTGCCGTGTAAACAACAACCAATGTCGTAAATGTAAACAATTGTTTGACAGTCAAGTTCGTTTAGTAGGTAGTTTATTGTCGTGTTAATTAACATGGAATCATGATGAGATGGATCCCCCGCCAAAAAGTGAGACTATAAAGTGAGATGAAAGTAGCGCCAATAATTGTGATGATTTCCGCTTACAACCGAGTCGTTGCTAGGGATATGATACTTCGTCGTTTTTCATCCCACAAAATTCGTTGACCATTCGTTCGAAAGCTCTCGATTTATCCAACCATACTATATTAACTACTGCGAAGTGCGTGGCCAACAAGCTGAGTTATGAGCATGGTTATATGAATAATAATTGTTTACACACAGGTGATCATTCTCAATTATTGATATTGTGAACATGATTGCAACCGCTTGTTAATTTCTGATGATTTCATTGAGCTGGTGTTTCGATTATGTGATTCATAGCAGGTGATCCGAATATTGCGAGAACAGTTAGATTTGTGAAGCGGTGGTTAAATTATTTTAATAGGTAATTTCTATACTTTACACTATAGGAAGCTGTAATTTCGTATGTAGCCTCTTTAGCCTCATTCTATAATAAAGTGAATGTTTATTCGCGAGTTTCTATTAGGAGATCATCATCTCACAAGAGCTCAATCGTCGTGATCATTTCTATAATAAAGTGAATGTTTACTCGCGAGTTTCTATTAGGAGATCATCATCTCACAAGAGCTCAATGGTCGTGATAATTTCTATAATAAAGTGAGAGCGAGGAGCTAAAACATGATTCCATGTTTTTTACATTTTAGCAGTCAGGCTCAAAGTAATAGGGGGGCGGAGCCCCTTGCGAGGCCCGTACGGCCGAGTTTTTCTTAATTGAATGTATTGACTTTATTCTGGGCATCTCACTTCAGGCAGGAACCAGAATGAATTCAAAATGCCTTCAAATTCAAGAATTTATTGCCGAGTTCATTGGCCTCGAGTCATGTGGTTGCTGAACGAGCTGACCCTCGTCTGGTGCTCCTCACTCGCACTGCTCTGAGCTACAATGAAAAGCCACAGACCAATTCTACTGTCGTCCTCCGAAATTCGATTGCCGCCGCAACATCGACTAGCCTGGTCATTTTCTACCTCAACTATATATGTATGTATCATTCCAGACGATAACCCTCCTTAGGATTGAGATAAAAATTCCGTTCTTGCGCCAAAAAATCAAGCTTTCTTAATGCAAGGATGAGTTTGTTGGCCAGTATTTTATGAGCACATTAAATTGGTTAAATTTCAAAAAATGTGCTGGAAAAATCACTAAAAATGGCTAAAAACTGCTAAAAATTGTTGAATTTATATTTTCTCAGCAGAATATTGCTCAAATACAGTTTATCAACTATAAATCCATGACATTCAAAGATTTATGTACAAAATCGTGCTGAAAAAAATGTACTTAAATTCCATTGAAATTTGCTAAAAATCAATAAAAATTGCAAGAAAAATTGTAAATCCATAATCTCTTCTTGAATGTCAGATCGATATTTAGAATAAGTACGTTTTTGGCCCATAAAATTAATGGTTAATGATTTCTTTGCACTCAAAAATATAAATTTCAAAACAATTCGACATTATACAATGTGATAATTTACGAAAATTCGCTCATACGATCACGCTGCATGAGTGGAACTTTTTGATGTGCGTTTTGAAAAATATTCTTAGGTCAAAAAACTGAAAATTTGGACCAATGAAGTTGAATTTTACAGTTCTTCCTAAATTACAAACTCCCCCTAAAGACGCCACCAGGAATAAACTCACAAACATATACATTCATTAAAATACAAACATTTTTTCAGTTAAATATCATCAAATTAGCATTGTGTGAGAAAGATTTCCTTCATCTCACTCCTTGTGGTAAAATCAATCGACAAATATGAGAAATTCGATACCTACCGTCTTGGCTAGAAAGAAAAGTTTTCAAGTCGCTTGAAAAAAGGTTTATCGAAGGGATAAAGGACAAAATTAGGCCAAGAGATTCTAAATAGAGGTTAGTACAAAACTAGCGTAAAAAAGAAATTAAATTAAACATATTTGAAAAAAAATTAATCACCTAAAATAGTGAGTTGTTACTTCATCAAATGACTCTTAATTTTTAAATGTCACCCTTTCATAGAGAATAAGTACTTTATCTTGTTCAGCTATATAAGAAACAAGCAACAATTCTGTTGCATATTGGTTAGGTATTCAATTCAATTTTATTGTATAACCCGTAGGTATTACAAGGAGTTCCTTAAATACATAATAAAATAGCACATGATATTCCTTCAATCATAAACTGTTGTGCTCGTGCCCCAAGTCCTCACGATAGATCGAGAAAAAATATCGTGATCCAGTTGAGTAGCTGATCATAACTGGGTTGCGATCATAAAGCGGGAACTTTGAGCCACTTTTCGGGTTATGATTTTTTTCTGAAGGCAATAGTGGTTTATTTCCAATGGTTGTGGTCTACATACTTTGAGAAACTATTTTGGCTACAATACCTTGTCATCAAAATTCTTCTATCTGCATTACTCTACATGCAGCAACCATTTTATCAAACCCTTCCAAAGTGGCCCAAGGAACAAACATGCGTGTACCTGAAGCCATCTATGTATGTACCTTGAGCCACCTTCGATGACAATTTAATTTTGACTGAAATTCTGATACGAAATACAAACTTTCTATTTTTTTCCGTTTTTAGCCATATTTAGTGATTTTTTAGTAGGTATATTTTTCGAAATTGGACTAATTTAATGTTCTCAAAGATTGTTGACCAACGAACTCATTCTTTCGTTTGGAATGCTTGATTTTTTGGCGTAAGAACGGTATTTTTATCTCAATTATAAGGAGTGTTATCGTCTGGAATGACACATACATACGTATACATATATAAACGTATATAAATATATATATGAAAAAGCGCGAACTTCAGGAATCTTTTCAGAATGCCTCAAACGGATTTCAATGAAGAAATTTTTCAACATTTTCTAACACAGAATGTGTTAAAGCCATGGACTAACTAGCCAAAAAAGCTAACGAAATTTCGTAACAAAATCTGGGACGACAACATGGATACCGATGATACGGAACTAAGGATCGTGTAACCTGGTGTAACCTATGGGATATTTTGTTATGACGCGGTGATTATATAAGATTCTGATCAGGGACGGATTAAAGGGGGGGGCGGTGGGGGCGGTCGCCCCCCCCCCCCCCCCCCCCCCCCCCGAGAGACCGAAGAAAAAAATTCTTGCGAGTGAACGTCAGAATAGAATCACGCCGTCGCGCTAGTATGTTGACAAAAATACGAGTATAGATGAAGGAACTTCATACTGTGGGGAAACTGGTATGATACTCGTAGGTACCGGTTTTACTAATCTGTCACGGCCGATTTACTAATTTGTTTTTGAATTTCGGTAGACCCACAAACTGCGTAGATGCCACGGGGTATCAATCGGAGATTCACGTGGGTAGTATCAGAATTTTTGTCGGTAAACTCTGAGATTTCCTGAAGTGCTTGAGGGAAAAATCATTAAAGCAGGTTGACAACGGTGGTGCTGAGTCCGTGTCGTGCTATCGTCCTTCGTCGCCCTTTTGTGAGCAGAAGAGCAGTAGAAACCAAACCATGTTAAATGCGATCTGAAGTTTTTTTTTAGTGTTTGAGCTTAGCTCCGTCAAGAAACGAACATGGAAGATAACACCTTTCTTCTTTAAAAAACATTAGGCAGCAATTAAGGAATACAATTTTAATTAATAGGGATGAGTTTGTGTTCATCAGTTTATTTAACAAGTTACGGTAGGAACCTACTGTACTTGTCTCTCGTTTACCGCTTTTGGTAACGGTAACAATACATAATCAATAGCCATAATACATAATCAACCTACCTACTGTTTTAACGGAGAAAGAAACGAATCGTGTTTTCTCAACTGATTGCAACAAGTGATTTTCGATTGAAGTGAATTATTCTCTGTTTCACATTTACCAGTAATAGACAGCAAATGTTTATCAAGGTAATATTTTATTTGTATTTTCATCTTTAATCAAAAATGTACTTTGTTCATTTAATTTCATCGTGTTTATTAAATGGTTGTTTACTTCTAAAGTAAATTGAAAAAATAAAGAGTGAAAAATTATTTAATCCTGTATTTACAATATAAAAGTATAATTTATAAATAATATTACATCACGAGGACTGAAGTTCTCCAGCGTTTTATGTTTCATTCCCTGCATTTTTCGATATAATTTTGCCAAAAAAATCACTTACCTACAATCACTTTATTTTTTGTTATTTTTAGTTTTTATTTATTCATTCATTTTTTGTGCGTACATGGATGGATGTTTGGTAACCAAGCAAAAATTTGTGCAAAACAAAAATTTTGTTTTTCATGTTAATTTTTACATACCTGATATAAAGTGTGGGTCTATAACCTATAAAACTGCTAGTTTTTCAAGGTTTTTTTTTTTCAAAAAATTTCTCAGGGAGGGGGGGGGGTTATTCTCGGTAGAGGACCGCCCCCACCCACGAAATTCTATTAATCCGTCACTGATTCTGATTTAGTGAGAGGAAGGTAGCGAAATTCTGATTTCGAGGGAGGAAGTTAACCAATCTTCAACCGAAGATTGAAGACGGGTTTATGTGAAAGGCGTGAGCTAAAACACATTCTGTGTTTCAATAATTTCGTCCGAAGTATGTAAATAGAGGAATCCGGGGGTCCAGGGGGATTGCCCCCTGGTGAGGCGCGGAGCGCCGAGTTTATTTTAAAATTTTCCGAGCCGTTGCAATAGCTTCATTTTTTACAAAAATTCACTAAAAGATTTCCTTTATCTCACTCCATAAGGTATTCAACTCGTAATTATTAAAATACTACCGCAATGGTCTAATTAAAAGAAAAGTTATTTGAAATAATTAATTAGCGCTTGCTGTCAAAATTTCATTGTAGTGTTAACAACTCGAACGACAAAGCCATTAGAGAAAGAAAAGAAACCAACGCGTAGCGGACACGTGATGTTCCTATTCAGAGCATATTCGTAACTGTCAGCTGCGAATGAATGATTGTGCCATGTGGGTGATTGCCCCCAGCCTCCAGGATGTGACGGTTTCTGGTCGAGGACCTACACCGGTGCCCTAATCGCCATACCCGTTCGCACCCAATGCCTTAGTGCCCTCGAAGATACCGTACGGTTTCTCAACAGAAAACGCGTCACTCTTTTTCTCACCTCCCGTTAATCTTCAGTGCGCTATTAACCGGAAAACCACTTTCCTACCTCCGGTGCAGCTATTAGTCGGAGCAGCGGAAGACGGAAAGGCGTCGAATCACCGACTTGGGAAACAGCTGAGCGGAGCCGAGAACTGGCACTAATGGACCCCGAGGGGAACTACAACTGTGAATGTCGCCGGAAGACCAATTCCATCAAACGGGTTTCAACTCTGCAAGGCTGATATTGATAATAGCTACAAGCTTCCGAATTTCCGATAGAACTAATTTGTAACATTCGAGGCGACTCAGTTGTGTAATTGGGCTGATCTATACCCACGTCATAACGCATGCCAGAGTTGTTCATCGCTCTCGCAGCGTGATATTCTGATGGACTGCATGCACTACGCTTCAACACATATCTTATACAAATTTCTCTGTGCCCTGAGTAACCTTCGAGCTGATGAAACAGTAGAGCACTTCCTAGCTGTGTGCCCAATCCTCAGTTATGTGCGCAGTAGATGTTTTGGCCGATTGACCCTGTCCAGGGAGGAATTGTTAGCGGTCCTGGATAGTTCGAATTGGCCGGGACTTTGCTCCTATTTTCGAGAAGGCTGGCGATATAGAGAATTTCTTATCTCTGAATTTAATTATAATAATAATTGATATAATGTCTCTCTTCTCGAATCATCCTCATTGTTTCGTCCTAATGTTCATTCCTCAATATTAAACATTTGTATTTTCTTTCTATACGTAATATTAAGCTTTAACTAATGTATTAAATGTTGGGTTACTTATGTAGGTATTTGATTATTTAATACAATACAATTATTGCTAATGAGTTTCATTGAAATCGAAACAACTGTAGCTACTGTGCATCTAGAAACGAAACAATCTTTGTCGTAGACAAATCGCTGAAACGATTTGGCCAAGTTTTAAATTCCTAGGGATCGTTCGGGCTAGTCAGGAGAAGGTCCCATAAGTTTTATCATTGTCCAAATGTATAGTGACTTGTGCGCAAGCACAATCACAGAATTCACAAAAAGAATGTAAAGACGAAACGCTTGCATACGAGTCTGCAACACATTGGAACATTTCATGTCTTCAGTTGCAGACGCGTAGGTATGTGTAGCAGACTCGTATGCAATCAGAAATTAACAAGCGGTTGCAATCATGTTCACAATATCAATTATTGAGAATGATCACCTGTGTGTCAACAATAATTCAAATAACCATACTCATAACTGTGATTGTTGGCCACTCACTTCACAGTAGTTAACATTATATGATTGGATAAATCGAGAGCTTTCGAACGAATGGTGAACGAAGTTTGTGGGATGAAAAACGACGAAGTACCATTTCCCTAGCAACGTCTCGGTTTTAAGCGGAAATCATCAGAAATTGAGCATATTTCGTTACGTAACGTAACGTGACATAACGAAAATTTGGTTGTGTGCCATAGCAAAGACATGAAATGTCAAAAAATATTTATCACGATCTAATAGACCAAATTCGATCCAAATCTGATGACATTTTCAGGAATTAGGCACATGTTAGGTCCAGTGAGGGAGCAACGCTATCCATCCAACTTGGCACACATTTTTCATACCCAATCGTAAGAGAAGCCCATGTGCTCATAATGAAAGCACAACAGAATGTAAGTATTGCTCAACAATGTTTTTTTTTGACATTTCATGTCTTTGCTATGGCACACAACCAAATTTTCGTTATGTCACGTTACGTTACGTAACGAAATATGCTCAATTCTGATGATTTCCGCTTACAACCGAGTCGTTGCTAGGGAAATGGTACTTCGCCGTTTTTCATCCCACAAAATTCGTTGACCATTCGTTCGAAAGCTCTCGATTTATCCAACCATATTATGTTAACTACTGCGAAGTGCGTGGCCAACAAGCTGAGTTATGAGCATGGTTATATGAATAATTGTTTACACACCTGTGATCATTTTCAATAATTGATGTTGTGAACATGATTGCAACCGCTTGTTAATTTCTGATGATTTCGTTGAGCTGGTGTTTCGATGATTTGATTCAAAGCAGGTGATCCAAATATTCCGAGAACGGTTTGATTTGTGAAGCGGTGGTTAAATCATTTTAATTGGTAATTTCTATACTTTACAATATAGGAAGCTTTAATTTCGTATGTAGCCTCTTTGGGATATTTACTTAACGATTCCCAGAGTCCGGATCAGATGAGTGGCTCTTAAAGATAATTTCTATGCTTTACACTCTAGGAAGCTGTAATTTCATATGTAGCCTCTTAAGGACATTTACTTGACGATGCCCGGGGTCCGGATCAGCTGAGTGGCTCTTAGAGCTTGCATACGAGTCTGCAGCTAAAGACATGAAATGTCCCAATGTATTTTTTCTCGATACTATGTTGCCAATGATTGCCATAAAATTAATAGTTAACAATTTCCTTGCACTCAAAAAGCTCAAATTTCAAAACGATTCAACATTAAACCATAAGATAATTTACGAAAATTCGCTCATTCGATCATGCTGCATGACTGGAACTATTTAGAAGTATATTAGGCAATGTAAATGAACTCGTCGCAGTCCGTCACTATTGAGGCGCTATTTCGCTGATCGAGTGAAAGTTGTACACAAGCTGAGTTCTAATCGGCCCGAGTTTTCCCTCCGGTCTCATCTTCCAGGGGGGCTAATGCGGGTGGCCAATGGGGATACCACACCCAGCCTATCATACGCACACCCAGCTATCCCACACGAATCCGAGCCCCGTTACAGACTGTCAATTTCCCCATATTTTAAGGTGCTATTATTCCCGTTACATCTCCGGGTTTTGACTGAGGAGTAAACCCATCTTCAGGAGTTCGAGCGCCCCGTCGAACCGGTTGCCGAGCTTCTTTTTGATTATAGAAACTTTTGGGACCGAGTGAATCGCATCGCCTGCCGTGTTCACACTTCGCCGTATCCGTTTTCTTACCTAATCCTGTAGCAAGAATTTAATAGTTGTTCCAATGTAGTTTGGATAATTAGAGCTTATCGTCCGCTACTAGATGAATTTAAGTCGATTGGTTGAGCTATTCATCATTAATATGATCACTTTTTCTGGCGCCAATTCTCAGCTGAGTCCCACAGACTCTGGTCCAAGTGTATAAATTGGGGTAACTTTTAACCGATTTGAGTGGTTATTGTTACGTACGACCAGTAGTATTGGGCATAATCTTATCGTCAAATATGAATATGATTGAAATCACGATAATTATTCGTTTATTCAGAGTCAACTGCGATTATATTCGTATTCGTGTAATCGTATTCTTCTGTCGGCGGTTACTCGAATACAACCCATAAAAATGCGTCACAGTCATCAATTTCAATATGGCGTCCCTCCTATAATATGCTAATTACCTATTCAACGATTGGAGCCCAGCCTATTTGTATCAAATCTATTTCAATAGGACGCCCCTTCTGAAGCTAGGTAATATTATGCCCAACACTGTGTACGACGCATGAAACTTATTTTCTTTTCAATACGCTGCGACGCGGGATTTTCGAAACTATCATTAATTGCAAAACTATCATTAATTGCAAAGTTTCTTTATTTGAACAGTTCACATTATAACAAGACTTAACAAGAAAGGCCTTTTTATAGAAATTATATTCAACAAAAACCTATTCAAGGACAGAAAGGCCTTTTTTTAAAGACTATCAATAATAGGGAAAGTGTAGGGGGTGGGGGGAGGAGGATTTTAAAAAATTTTTTCTTCCTGCATTCGTCTTTAATTAAAGTGGGACGCTAAAGCACGAAATGTAGACTCCTGTTAACTGGTGGGTAACAATTTCACCTGATCTGCCCTTACCAGCTGTAGGAGCTTTCGGCAAACACAAGTTCAACATATTAAACCATTTTAGTTCAGCTGAAGATGCAAATGTTATCTTTATTATAGGATCATGGAATGTAAATCCATGATATAGAAGTAGGCACCTAATGAACGTAATGTTGATATGGGAACATGTTCGAGTATTACTGGGGAATTACATTTACGTCAGTTCTAACGCTGTACAAAGTATTATTGGAGTTTCAGTTTTATAAAGATTTCGCGGATCCCAGCGAGGTACTTGAAATTAAATGGAACGGGTTGCTGATGTGCCAAAGGAATCAGGATTCTGAAACTTCTCTCCCTTTCATCAAAATGAAACTATTGTTTGAAAGTTCCGAACTCGCTCACAGATCCCCTCTAGCGGAAGGAAAAATTAATGCATGAAAATCATTCGAAGAGTTGTCGCCAACGTCGTTCACAAGCCCCTCCGGGCCAGTTTAGAACAACTCTTGAAAACTTTAAGTAGGTTGTCCAACAACCAGAAAGGGTTGGCTCTATAATTTGGAATATTCGACGTTTTTAATTAAAACTGCTCTTTTCACTAAACTTAGGAAACGCTCAAACTCGAGTTGGTTGTTTTAGGACAACAGTTCGCCATTAAAGACTCCTTTTCTCCGATTGTTTCTCCATTGGGTTCATGATTATTCTGCTTAACATTCTCCGTCTTCTCTGAAAACCCGGAGAGTCTTGGCGAGAAACTCAACGTTCAATAAAGATTGAATTCTGGATGAGCGAGCAACGTTAATCAAACGGCTAGAATATTGATACTATCATAATTTTTGAAACGCATTCATTTGTTCTTTACATAATTGTACATTTCAGCTCAATTTACTCAGACCGGCTACGTTGCTTGTTTCTACTTATTTTCGGTGTATTAGACGAAGTAATGTAAGTAAGTATTAGTAATGAATAGGGTTCGGAAACATATGCAAATAAAACGGCCCATATATGCATCTAGAAGTGCCGATATATGCAAATCGGTCTAAATTGGCCTACATGAATGCAAATCGGCCTAAATTTGCCAAAAATATGCAAATCGGTCTAAATTTGCCAACAATATGCAAACCCCCTTCCAAAGTTGAATAATAATTATTTTAGAACAGGAGCTAAAAATGTGCTATTCTTATCACTCAACACCACTAAATTATTCTTATCATTACCTTCTCATTCAAACATCTTTTTTTTCCTTTCCACGGCGTGCCAAGGACGGATGCGCTGGATTGTGTCGAGTGATCCATGCTGGATCGGCACTGCGCATTCCTTCTGTATGTGGTTTTTGTTATTTATTGCATTTTTCTAAATTCAGCTCTTAATATTGTTAAAATTATCTAGTTATTAGAACCTGTTTTTTATTGTTATTAAGCAAATTCAGTGCAAGTGATGTGTGATTGTTGTGCTCCGGCCCCTGTGACGTCACTCGCCAGCCCCGTACACCGTCTCGCCCCCTTTTCTTTTCATTTTACCTCTTGTGGTTTATACAGTATATTTGTGGATCCACCCATTCCTACCACATCTCTACCTACCACGTCATCAGACCTACCTATCTATTCAAAGACTTTTACCGATCATAGCTATAATTCCGAATCCTTCTTGTATGCTATATAAACGTAGGTACATACTGATGTCAATCTGGGTGGCCACTCACTAGGTAGGCTGGTTATTGAAAGAGCATTAATTGATGCAAATATAACTTGGAGGCCGTGGTGTACGGTGTTTCCAAACGTACCTCTTGAATTTTATTGATTACATACCTATAGACACATTAATTTTCTCCCAAATTGGGAGTGGTCCTTCGAGAAGATTATTTATCACTATCCATTAGGTAGGTACTTACTTATTGATCTCATCATCAACTTAGGCTCCCGGTAATTGGTGCATATATCCACACCTATCATCAATTCTGTTCTTTAGTGGAATATACTAGTCACCCCACCGGCCCAAACATTGTTCCTAGCGAGCCGGATAGTTTCCAGCGACCTCTTAAATTAAGTACCTATCAATCATCTTACAGTTCTACTATTCCATGTGAACCAAGCTTATACCTATATATTTCTTGTTTCATTCTTTGCATTTGAAATTAGTGTCTTATATTATATATATATTTTTCGTGTATTGTTCCCCTTTCTAGGTGATTATTCATATTCTCATTTGTGCTACCTTGATATTAATGTGCTATGTGCTTCGTTATTGACCATCAATAATTTATTTTTGCTATTTCTCATATTTTCTCTTGTAACTTTTGCCTAACTATTTATAACCTTATGCAAATTTTAATGGTCTAAATTTGCCTACATCTGATAAATCGTCTCGTCCAGAATCCACCTATAGTATGTCCTTTATGTAAAAACACCCACATAAATGCGCTGGGCGTCTTCATGTCTCGTTTCAACCAAAATCTACGGCCTAACCATTTAGTCTGGATTCATCTATGTAATATCTAACCTATCATCTCAGTGATCAAATCCTCATCGGTGCAGACTTATTTAGTAATGTTGTTACTAAATTGCAAATGGACCTCATCCAACAATATGCAAACTGGGAAATTGAGGAACCCCTCTCCAGATCACTTTGTTCGCAAGTCGAATTAATGGGGGGAGGTACGTTTTTTCTACCATGTCAATTCACCCTCACCACCAATTCAACCAAACATTAGATTTTTTTTGAACTAAAGCTAAAAATGACCAGTTACGCATTGATTATCATGCCTTTAAAATGTACCTAATTCCACATCATCCTATCTACAAGTTGGATGGAGAACGCAAGGGAAAACTGCGAGTAGTTTTTGATGCGAGCTTTCGCACCTCAACAGGGTGGGGTTGGTACAATTGTTCTGAATTTTCGTAGATTTCCTTTTGTTTTCACATGTGACATTGTGAAAATGTTTCGTCAAATCCTTATCAATCCTGATGATCGAAACTATCAACAAATAGAACGGATGAAATGAAAAGTGGAATTGCTTGGGATGATGTTGTTCCTGATCATGTGAAGGTTTCCTGGGATAAATTTCTCAGTGACTTCTGTAATCTATCCCACATTGCTATACCTCGACTTTTGGTAAAAACTGACTCCATATATCGTCTTGTATGTTTTTCAAACGCTTCTGAAAAGGGATACTGTGCAATGGCAAAACACGTCTTGCACCACTCAAATCATTGACAGTTCCACGGTTGGAATTGTGTGGAGCATTGTTGCTCTCTCAATTAATTCAATCACTTTCACCACTCATCAACAACCTCAATATAACATCCACCTTCTGCTTCACCGACTCCACCATTGTCTTGGCGTGGTTAAAGACTCCTGCCCACCAACTAAAGACATTTATATCTAATCGAACACAAGAAATACTAAGTGTTACAACCAAATTTAAGTGACAATAGCTTATATTAAACATTAATTATTAAACTTTACAACTATATGTTGGTCAAGGTTTTCAACTTTGAACCTACGCCTATTATCGGATAGTAAACATTTTAATATAGAAAAAGTAAGTTCATTGTCACATGAAACTACCTATAGGTAAAAAATTCAATGCCGCAAGTTCTCTGGGAGAGTACTCAAGTTGGAGTGTAGAAATCGCGCCGTTCATCATTTTTGAAATCTCCACAACGATTTTCCATCCAGGGTTTTCCTCCAGCACTGCTTCTACCATCGGCCTGAATGCTGCTCATTTTTTCCCTGGCCAGTTTGACGCAGTCTTCTTGAAGTTTCGACTGCATTAACCGCCTCGCTCAGGATCCTCCCTTGCGTTTTGAAACTTTTTATAATCTTCGGTAGAGACTCAAAGTGGAGCTTAATGAAGGCCAGATGTTGGGAAATAGTTTGGTTGTTCAAGGCGTCCAATGTCATTTGAATTGCTTGATTGAGAGATGGGTAAAATTTGCTTACAACCTGCAACCAGCAATACCTTCAATATGTTTGGGCTAGTCACGTCAAACTGAGGACATTCAATTATCAATAATAATTATAAAACTGAGGCTCCTATTTTTACGTCCTCAAACTGCTCATCATACTGAAACAATAATTTCAGCAAATTGATGCTAGTTGCTCCACTGACCAGGTTCCTCACGAAGTTTGAAAAACTGGTTGTCAATTATAATGTACTCGACTTTGCTTCTTATTCACGATTTTATGTGACGAAAACTATTAATATCGATACCAAACTCGATTTTCGGTTGATTTGATGACGATCGTCGTCAAGGAACACTTATAAGGCGTTTATAGTGGTTTCAGTCAATTCTGTGCGGCGAAACCGTTGAAAACGATGCCAAACTCGATTTTTGAGGATTTGAAAATCACTGACGCCAGTGACGACACCGTCGACGTCATACTGTAAAGGACAGCTCTTGAAGCTTTAACAGTGGTTTCAGTCGACTCTGTGTGGCGAAAACTATTGAAAAGATATCAAACTCGATTTTCGGTTGATTTGGTGACGATCGTAGTAGCTGACGACAAGTTCTGTCGTCGGTTCATCGCCAAAACTATACAGCTGATTCCAGATGTCTAAAGAGTCAAGCTGCTGATAGCTCCATATTGCAGCTGTAGCGCGGAACATACACGCACACACACACGGTGACTATTAACCCCGAATACGAAAAATATACGATTGGAGTTTTAGTTTCTAAAAGTCATATTCACATTTCTGAGGGGGAAAATTTATTATCTCCAAAATTGAAATTTTCATTCGTTTATCGCGTTATAAGTAGGTAGTTGACCAATTTCAATTTCGTGCCTGCCTGTCTGTTTGCTTGCAGATCCTGGTCACACCCTACTTTCAATTTCATTAGATTTGGATTATTATTAGGATTCGAATTTGGATTCAAAAGCGATTAATTGGAATAATTAAGCGATAAGTTAGTTTCTGGCCACCTGAAAATGCAAACCCCTAAGAATTTGGAGGATTTAAATAGTAATTTGAGAGTACTTCCTTCGTTTTAATAGAATTCATCGCTCAAGGACCGATAGCAATAGAGCGAACGTGAAATATTCAAACCATCTCCTTAACATTCCAGAAAATTGTGAGTAAACGAACAATGCAAATGATAAAAAAAATAATAAAAAGCTCTAGGTATAATTTTCGTACCACGTAGCCCTCCTTCTGTGATCGCTGGCCAAAAGATAAATAAATATTTATTAAATTATGCCTAGAACAGATTACCTAAATATAACCACATAGACGTAAGAACCAATCTACCTCAATACAGATGTGAGTGTATAAATGTGCATTAACCACCCCCCCCCCCCTACCGCCCATAAATAAAAAAATAATAATAGCAAAAATTCTGTTCCCATTTGGATTTGACATCAACAAAGGTGGAACAGGACCTCGAATAAAAAACGGAAGTAAATAAGAACATTGTCTAATTCCACGAGAATGAAGAGTTACAATGTTAATCGATTTCGACGGTTAGATCATCATCAGTAACGAACAATTACTGGTTGTATTATTGTTTGTTACTGATGATCGGTGTTGGTCATAATCTTATCGTCGAATACGAATACGATTATAATCGCGAGAATTATTCGTTGATTCTGAGTCAACTGCGGTTATATTCGTATTCGTGTAATCGTATTCGTCTCTCGGTGATTACACGAATACGACCCATGAAAATGCATCTCGGTCGTCAATTTTAATAGGGCGTCCCTACTATAATATGCGAAGTGCTAATATTACCTTGTTTCAGAGGGACGTACTATTGAAATAGATTTGAGACAAATAAGATAGGCTCCAACTGTTGAATTCGCTTTAAGGACGTCCCTCTGAAGCTAGGTAATATTAGCAAGGCTTCGCATATTATAAGAGGGACGCCCTATTGAAATTGATGACCGTGACGCATTTTTTCGAGTTGTATTCGTGTAATTGCCGACAGACGAATACGATTACACAAATACGAGGATAATTGCAGTTGATTCAGAATCAACGAATAATTATCGCGATTACAATCGTATTTGTATTCGACGATAAGATTATGCCCAACACTGCTGATGATGACCTAACCGTCGAAATCGATCTAACATTGTAACTCTTTATTTTCGTTAAATTAGACAACGTTCATCTTTACTTCCGTTTTTTATTGAAATGGGTTTCCACAACTTCATCACGTGTGATTTAGATTAGTTCGTTTAGTTTAGTTCGTACAGGTCCTCCAGGATTAGCCACCAAAATACAACCTTAAAATTAACAAGACTTTCTCTTCACCCTTCGGGTTAGGTAAGGAAATTAAAAAGGTATTCGATTATTTGGCAATAAAGTAGTTCCAAAAAGGCTGAATTTTGGCATTACCTTAGAAATATGCTACCGAATTTTTTCAGAATAGAAGTAACGTGTACTCCGAATTGAGAAAATACGTGCTAATTGTTTGTCCAAAAAGAATAATACTCAGATATTTGTGGATATGAGTGTGTTATTGATATCACCGACTGAGAGACAGAGGAAAGAAAAACAATTGGTTTACCCACATTCTGGGGAACTCCTCTAGACTATAATAACACCCGAAGTCTATTTACAACGTTATTCTTCCTTACCTCCCGGTGAAATTATAAGAAAGAGAAAAGGTTTTTCCTAACGACTTTAGCTGATTCGGATCTCGAGGCTAAATTTCCATTACCGTCCAAGTGTTTTCGTTGGCATCCATTCAGATGACTAATGCTCCTAATATTTTTCCCTTGGGGCTTTCTGGACCAGGTAGGCCTGAGGGAGACTCGTTGTGGCTCCTATTTAGGATGCTATCGGCACGATTTCTCGTGGACTCATGGTTTTTCATGCTTTTTTTCTCAGTTATACTTTCCAATATAGAACCACTGCAACATTATTTAACAAACACACACTTTTTTGTTTTTTTTCCAAATTTTTCCTCAAAGGCACACCATTAAAGTTAACAATGGAAAAAAAAAAAAAATATTAAAGAAATGGGGAGGACGCCCAGGTTTACCCGACGCTGGCCCTCGGGATCAAGGAAGCTGAAGGAAGAGAAGGGAGAGTGGGATGGAAGGAAGTGACCCTATAAAATGACCACCAGTTTAAGTAAGAACAACTCAGGACGCGGGTGGTGACATCACGGAGCACTCCCGCTGAGATGCCCAACTCGAGTAACTCCGTGGCGCTTTTCCGGCACCACACCCCGCGCCATGACACGGCCGCGGCCATGACCTTGATGTTATTAGGTGCCACTCCTTTTAGCTCAGATATCGCTTGTCGCAGATCATTTCTATCATATTTACTTTTCTTAGCTCCATGTCCACGCTGCAACTGACAACCTGGACACACACACAATGCTGATAACATTACTAATTACGTAGATTTCAAAAATGTCAATTTTTGGTAGACATATTCCCGATTTTTACTCGGCATAGACAGTTTGACAGGTTGAACCAATTTCAGTGATTTTTTTAACACATTTTTGTTGAAATTTGACCAATTTGATGTGCCCATAAAGTGCTGACCAACGAACTCATCCTTTTTTTTTGGAAAGCTTGACTTTTTGTTTTGGTGCTAGAACGGGATTTTTATCTCACTCCTATGGAGAGTTATCGTCTGGAACGACGTATATATATGTATATAATCATCAAAATGTGCTAAACTCTCAGGATTTCTCTCAGGATGCCTCTAGACTGATTTCAATGAAGACATTTTTCAAAAAAAAATTTATTTTAAAATATTCCGATCCAATGCAATAGCTTAATTATTTTGTCACGGAAATTCGCTAAAATCAATACTTAATAGAATAATTTCTTACTCATCTGCCACACGAGGAGCGAGGCTGGTATTGGCTACGTGACTTGCCAATCGCAAAAGTAAACTGACTGCTTTGGTACCGTGACACGTTTGCAGACAGGTACCTGGTTATGCCTAACCATTGCAGGTACTTATAAGGGGGTAAATCAATTTACCTGATCGAGACCCGATGCAAGGTAATCTGTTTTTACCAGATCCCAAACACAAAAATAACTATTCTATATTTCATGCGAATAATCGAATTGTGTACCTATTGCTTAATTTTATGTCGTGAACCCACTCGCTGAAAACCGCCGACCATTAGGACGTGGATGATATGTTGGACCAGTCAGAGATAAAATATTGAAATTTTCTAACAAAGGAGGGGAATGTGGTTAAAGAAGAAAACAAAAGAGAAAAAAAAAAAAAAGAAACTCCACTGACCACAGTATTGTTGTTGAAAAAACGACGATGAGGTCGGAGCAAGCAAACTACCCTTGTAAACTGAGCTATTGTTTGGGACCTCGCGGTAAATCAAGACCTAGTTGTCACCCAATTATTTTTCCAGTGGACTTTTTAAAACCTTTGCTCCCGGGTGGCCTTCCATTGAACGTAATAGCAACTGAATAAAATCTCGTTAACGGTTAGACCTGCTTCAGCGCTGCGCAAACGTAAATTTATTTTATGACCGGCTGTATCGGCGTATAATTTTCGCTGTTATCTTGAGCAGGTTGAGTAAACAAGGACTTGGACGTGGAAATCGAGGTCTGCGGTGGGCGTGAGAGGATGTAGTTCGCAAGAAGGACGTGTTGAGAGTTCTCTTCGATTTCATTTAAACATTTCGCGTCAAGATACCTACCTAGATTATTGTCTAAAATAAACGATCTTCTATATAAACCTCAGTATTATTCAGTGCATTCACGCCCTGCTACGTTACCATTAATAGGTATTATAAGAAACACAGCCCATTAGAATAAGATAGAGTTTCTACTTATGTTTTCATTTGCACATATCTGTGCCCCAAGGTTTTTAACGTAAATATACGTAACTGTTTGCATGTGGCTAGGTAGCTTTGGGTACTACAAAAATATATGTAACTACGTTTTTCGATAGCTCAAAGGACCACCCCAAGGAGAATCTGCTTGGGGACACAATCAACCAAATTTCTAAATAGATAAAAAGATATAAGGACAGATAGCCAACTGCATGTATGATAAAAGAAGTGCCAGGTGGTGCAGGGTAGTGCTAGAATGATGGGCAGTTTTACTTGAGGAAACCTCAATAGAACTCAGTTTATTAAATGGTAATATAGGAACAAGTAGAAAAAATAGAGTGGTTCTGGAGATATAATATTGCTCTTGAGAGCATAATCCTTCCATCTAAGTACTTATCATAAAGTAGTAGTTAGATACATGGACGGATAATTGTACTTGATGATGATTAAGATAATTGATCTGATCTCTATGGACATGAATAGGTATAACCTCTAAGGGCTTATCTGGATTGTGAAACCTTAAAAATGATGTCCAAAGTGGGAGGTCCACTTAAACATTGTTGTCGTCCACATCCAGCAAGCGGTGAGGGCTATCCCATATGATGGTAGAAGGCTCCAACAACGCTGTCCAGTTGCCAGAAATAGGATTTAGGCTGTTAGGCAGTCCAACTGACATGTGGTAGTGGCCCAAGTTGCAGATACAACGTAGCGAAATGCACACATGAACATAGGGAAGTGCAGAAGTACTTGCTTAAACGTCAAGGCAAGAGAGTTTGGAAGCCAGACATTATAGAAAATTGGATGGAAGACCAAGATAACTTTGGATAAATCCAGATTAATAAAATTTAAATAGATGGAAGGTAAGAGAGTACAAGTAGTTACAAAGAACCAGAATAGTACGATAAAGCAACTTATGAGACTCAACTGGTGATATGCTACAGTGTAGCAAATAATTATAAATGTCCCAAGTATTCGACACGAACTCTTTTAAAATTAGATGGAAGGACATAATAATTTAGTAAATTAACAAGAATAATATACAACACATAATTGTTCAAAATAAATACATTTTATGAAAGAAGTATCAAGTATCCATGTTTTTCTCTATGGCATAAAGACTAATAGTCCACTTCAAGAAGATGGACTTGGAGCCTTGGAGGTAGGCATGAATTCATGACCACTTCAAGGGGGGACAAATATGTGTCCACACAACTTCCATGAAGACTGTTCACCCTTACGGGAAGATGAAGAATATAAATAAGAACTCTCTCAAATCCACCATGGAGCACAGTGTCTCCAGTCTACTCCCGCTGGACAATAGATGGAAAACACCAGGCAGAAGGCAAATCATGGACAGAAAATGAATGTCAACAAGAAATATAATGTGAAAAATAATCACCCGGTATGCATATACATAAATCATGCGTATGATGTGTTTGTGTTCTGAGTGCTGGGAGAATCAGAAACATACAACTACTGATGGTCGAAAAAATATGGTAAGCGCATCCAGTAACCGAACTTTTGATAAATACGTGGTCATATAGTTATAAAGAATTTAAAACAACATGTCCTCTAATGTTTATGTTGAAACACTTTGAACCCGCCACTATTGTATAGATTACTATTCATCATCGATCAAGCGAATCTTAACATTACAACTTCTGTCCAGATATACCTTGACAGAAAGGAAAATACACTACCAATCCGCTCGGGGAAGAATGGAGACTGGATTGGATGGTCAATACAAAGAATAATACAATTTTACTGTAGGAAAGAATTTTCAGTTTTAATAATATATTCGGATATTAATTGTTCATTATTGTACTCATGTAGACTATAAAGGTTTCAGACATTTAGCATGACTATATGAGCGAATTTTCGTAATTGGTCGCATCAGAGTCATGTTAAATAATTTGAAATGTTTGCAATTCGAGTGCACAGAACTTGTTAATTATCATGTCTGATGGCAAAACACCTTTTTCTATATTACACTCTTTTACACCATACACATTTTTTGGATTTCTGTTTTGTGTGTGTGTTTGTCTATGTGCGTGTGTGTGTTTTATACATTTTTTAGGACGTCCCTCTGAAACTATGTCTTATAGGCAAGGGTTTCTTAAATAAGAGGGATGCCTATTGGAATCGATCGGGGGGAGGGGGGGGGGGGGGGGGGGAGCATGAGCATGAGAAAAAAATAACCCCATAGCAAATCCGTTTCATACCGTTTTAAGACCGCTTCCGTGGCGGAAAAAACAGATGTATGTCAGTGTGTGTGTGTGTGTGTGTGTCGAAATTTTGTCTGCCCAGGCCACGACTCCCGATCGATTTTGTGATTCATATTTTGTACGATTCCAATTTTAATCAAGTAGTGCAAAAGAACCTTTGAAATTTCGGGTTTACGATTTCGTTGATATATAAAATTTTGTGGTACATGGGAAAAAAAATTCGAATTCGTAGAACACACACACGCACACACACACACATATATATATATGATTCAAGTATGCACTACTTGTATACACAGAAGTAAAGTATATTTGAATCATTTTTATGGTGGGAAGTCTACTCCAGTATTCAAAGTTGAACTTGAATCTACATGAAAGATCGAAATCTTCGGAATGAAGATGGTAAAATGAATATTTAGCATTTATTTATGCCAATGAGTTTGCTGAACCAAGAAGAAAAATATTCGATTTGTTGGAAAAATATCGTGTGCCCCGTCCATCAATTACTTACTTCTTGCTGCTTCGTGTAGATGCTCTACTCATCTCCGACCATCTTAATTTCCAGACTTTATTACTGAGTTTACTCCGAACACTCGGTGTTTATTGGATCCGGTTGGGTCGGTTTATTTTGTCCCGCCTCCAGCCCGAAGATGAAGAGTCAAGAAGGGCTGATGGTCGCGTCAACCCAGAAAGAAGAGCAGAAAGTAAACAATTAACCGTTTCAAATTACATGTTGTTGGAACGGCTCAATGGAGCAGGGTGGAAGGTGGACCTCTTGAATACAAACGAACTTCAATTATCTTCCTATCCACGAAGCCCTCGTCTTGGACCCACAGTATTACTTCTACACTTCGACATGATAAATCTAGTAGTTTTTGAAGGAAATAAGGAACCTACTGGCACTTTCATTTCAACAAATGACTTTTTAAGAGCAAAACTATTATTATAAACTGTATCAACTGCAAAATAATATTACAAACTGTACTGTGTCCTTGGGTATCCCTAATGAATGACGGCGAGTCCTAAATCGAGTTGGTTTGTTGTAATAATAAAATGAAAATCTTGATAAGCTACCGCTGTGTTAAAGCCAACAATACCATTTTTGCAATATTGTTGTTAGCCAATGATATCAGTTTTAGAACTACCTAGAACGATTTCCAGATTTCAGCAACTACCTAACGAGTTACTAAAGATAAGTTAAAAATTCATAATGAACAGAAAACGCTTGCATACAAGTCTGCAACACATTGGGACATTTTATGTCTGTAGGTGCAGACTCGTATGCAAGCTCTAAGAGCCACTCAGCTGATCCGGACCCTGGGCATCGTCAAGTAAATGTCCTAAAGAGGCTACATTACAGCTTCCTAGAGAGTAAAGTATATAAATTACCTATTCAAATTATTTAACCACCACTTCACAAATCAAACCGTTCTCGCAATATTCGGATCACCTGCTATGAATCAAATCATCGAAACACCAGCTCAATGAAATCATCAAAAATTAACAAGCGGTTGCAATCATGTTCACAATATCAATTATTGAGAATGATCACCTGTGTGTAAACAATTATTTATATAACCACGCTCATAACTCAGTTTGTTGGCCACGCACTTAGCAGTAGTTAACATAATATGGTTGGATAAATCGCTTTCGAACGAATGGTCAACGAATTTTGTGGGATGAAAAACGACGAAGTACCATTTCCCTAGCAACGACTCGGTTGTAAGCGGAAATTATCAGAAAACCAACCGTAACGCTTTTTTTTTAACGCTTTTTCGTTTATGTGCCAAAGTAAAGACAAAAAATGTCAATAAAATAAAATTAAAATTAAAATAAAATAAAAAACTCAGTCCTTCGGTTGACTTGACCCTCGGTTGCTAGTTACTTAAAGCCGTCGGGTTAAATTATTGAAAGCATACACATGCTTTAGCCCTACAATTATTACATCATGTAACTACCTAATTCAATTCGTTTATCTGCCGCAGTAATTTATGATGAGCATATTATTATTCCATAAATGATTACTAGGGAACATAACAACGAGAATGGTAGGAGTGATGATTTAAAATGTAATATACTCGTAGTTCAGATTCTGTTTTGGAAAATGTGCTTTTTATGTAAAGTAAACATTTTATCAATTATGTAGGTGTTTGGAAGCTTACACACCACTTTATATTATTACATAACATTATTACATCACGAGGCTACTATGAGGCACCTACAATGATTATTAGGGAGAAAAACAAGACATAAATTGCCATTATGCTTACGAAGGGTTGTTATTTAGTAACGGCGCTATAAATCAGCTTCCTTTTACATAAGTGGCTTAGGAATCGTGACATTTTGTGATAAATTGAGAGGTTTCCAACAAGGGGCAAACGATTATCGTGGAACGATAACTAAGGGAGCCACACTTCCTTAGCAACGGAATAGTTGTATGTGGAAATCAATTGAAAACTTCGCGCTACTTTCGTGTCATATTTTTTTAACACTTTTTCCGGTCGTTTTCGGAGCGGGGACCCATGGCTAAAGCATGTGAAAAGAGTCTGGGGCATTGAGAAGTAATGCAAGTACCAAGCGCATCCTAACGGATTGACGCCAAACCACCACCAAACTATTCCTGATCATTTGGACAACAAATCTGAATTTTACTAAGGGATTGACTCTTCGATGTCATGTATTTTTGAGATGCGAGCTTGCGAGCATCCAGACCACCAAACTATATAAAGCATTCTGATCTATGCGCTCTAGGTTTGGAGATTATCCGCTACTATGCGCTCGGTACCGGCATCACTTCTCAATGCCGCTCCTACGCCAGTGCATGCTAAAAACTCTTCCTTAGCTTGATGCAAAATAATGTACGGTTTTACTGCTAATATCGATTTCTTTATTAGAGATATCCGATCGTCATCAATAAATTAAATTAATTAAAAACAGAAAATGGAATACGGTTGTGTCTGTTTGACTAGGGACGGAGATATTGGGTTAGATAATTAGGCGCCTGTTTGAGGAGATTTACATTTTAGTGTAGAAACATATAATCACAATTAGCTTTCTATTTCCAAGTGTGCTAAGATACAAATTTTGCATGATAGTCAGCACCTATTTTGAAAAGTATGGCCCAGGAAATTTATACTTATTCCAAGAGCTGATATTATTGTTCTCATGTCACTGACAGAATAATAGGCTGACTAGGACACGTGCTTGAATGCGTTCACGAATACATTTTACGGAGGTATATATATTCAGTTTTAGCTCATACCAATGTATTCAGGGAATTCTAAAATGTTTCGCAAGCAGATAACCAACTGCCTCATAATCCTTAGGAGTGTTGAAAAAGTAAATAATTCATCATTAATACACAATAGCTCGTGTTAAAATGAATTTCTACTGAATTGAGATAACAATGTGGGTAGATGGTTAGGTATTTAGTTGTGTAGCGTCAAGTCAACATGTTGTACTTGATTGTCAGGTGATACTGAGAAGTGAGTTCAATACCTATATACCGGGCTACGAGCTTCAGTGTGATGGATCAGCTAATTGGATCGCATTAATTATCAGTAAGGAGCTCCTCCCCAGACTAAAGCAAGAGATCAATCTGGAACTTATGGCGTCCTCGGGCGGTATTATATAGACATGCACTCTGGTAAACTATAGTATTACAAATGGGTAATAAATTAATTAAAGATAGAAAGAAAGAACAAGTACGCGTCACGTAAATCACAATAATATATCTTCACTATACAATAATACGTATAGTATTATAATACGTAAATATTTTGAACTCATATGATCCAATTTCAATTAAAACATGTTTAACAAACACTGCATCTACCGTAGCATCCACCGGCCCAAGGATGATTTGTCTACATTTTCTACGTGGATCATCTTATTCTGGAATTTGGAAGAAAAAACACAGAATTCTTTCAGTTTTTCGCAAGCGCTTTCGGGAGACACAATGCCCCCTTCTCCAGGCTCTGTAATTTATTTCCACATTTTGAGACACACTAAAATAGAACACGACTTCTGAAAATTTTTTAAAATCACAAACAACCCTCCAGTAACTTTATTCTCCGAACAATCAACATCAGTAGGCAAATAATCTGCCATCAACGAAAATAAAAATCTAACAAATTTCAAACTAACTTCCAACAAATACCTATACATAATAACAGATAATAATATAATAATCTGCCCTATAATCAAATAATAACAAGAAGAGGTAACAAACTTACAGTAATCAACAAGCTTTTTCTTTCTGCCTCTCTATCCCTTCCATCATCCAACTCAATACTGCAAGCCAACTCCAGCAACTAACCGCATCAACTGAAAACACATTTTTCCCTTGAAAAACTTCCCCCAACATCAATCCTTACCAGCACATTTCACCATATCATTAACCACCTACCTAGTCTCCACCAGAAGTCATCCCACTCCTTCACACGACCTTCACGAAAACCAATCCCTGGCAAACAAACACCATACAGCCACTACCAGCCAGCGTCTCCAACCCGCTAATACCTGCAAACGAGCCCAATCATATTACTCCTCCACACTCTACCATCAAATCAGTTCATAAATTACCTCATCCAATATACTCACCAAACTACTCCAATCCTTCCATAACACCTACATCTCACATATCAAGGATCTATGTAGCCCCCCAGAGGTGCAATGGGGCCTTAAATCCTCGAAAGGGATCGGGGAGTGACAGTATCCCATCAGAGAAATACCCACTCCTACTAATAGCATTAATGTGGTATGTTCGGAGTAGATTGGTTTTCCAGTTCTCGGATCACCCATCCAACGCCAAACGCAGCCTTTCAAGAACATGAGAACAGGCGTACGAAGCCCGTTGGAAAACAACGGAGCGACGGCAGCGCTTTCTCTGGGATTCTGACGGGAACTCTGTCACACACACAAAAAAATATCCTGGGAATGCTCCCTTGGAAATTCACATTAATAAATTACAGAGCCTGAGGAAAGGGGCACGTACCTCCCGAAAGCGCTAAAAACTGAAAGCAGTCTGTGTTTCTTCTTCCAAATTCCAGAATAGGATGATTTGTGACTGTAGTAATGGCTGTAGTTTTTGGCAGCCATGGTTACAAACTGTTTTTAAATGGAAGAAAATTCTATCCTAAGAAGTTTGACATCAACCGCCCTCTCCTATGATGGGTAGTTTTCAATCTATAAATTTTCAAAGTTGTGCGCAGTGATGACATCGAAGCACTCTCCCATCTGAGTTATGTTAAGTTAAATCCTCTCAACAATCAATGATCATTACAATATTTTATATGAAAGGAATCTACACCTAACCCACTTGTATGATGCGGTTTCCGACCTTCCGCACTGACTTTGGCAAATTCCAGTTTCCGGAATTTCACTACTAATGCGAATTGCAACAATATAAAGCTGAAAATTGCTTATTTATAACGAACTAATAGCGATGAGAAATCAATAATTTATCATCACAATATAATTATATCATCATAGTATACTCGTAATTTTATCACCATCAACTGATAGGTTTGTTTTTGTTTCAGGTGAGTACGATGGTAATATTGCACAACCATTCGAACCAGGTGAGTATTTAATCGGATTACGTCCTGGATGGTATTCGGTTGATTTTGGTTTATTATTTCCAATAATAAGCCTATGTGATCGTATAGCAAAAAATTTTTATAACCCCCCCTCAAACTTTGTCACTTTACGTTTCAAGGTGCGTAGAATCCAAATTTGAAATGTCCGTCCGCCGTTCGCCGTCCGCCGTCCGCTGTTCGCCGTCCGCCGTCCGGGCCATAAAAGGCCTACGAATTGACTTAAAAAATATATTGACTTTGGGGTCTAGTTGGTCTTAACGTTTAACCATTCCGATCGCTTTACTCGCATAGATGCTAGGGGCCAAAAACGGGCGAAAAAGTGTCTTTTTCGAGGCTTTAAGTGTTAGACACGCACGCACGCACGCCTGTCACGCTTGGCAGGGGGTCACGGTGGGTGGCGAGGGGGGGTGAGCGGGGGGTAGAGTGAGAGGAGGCGCCGGCGCCGCGGCACCTTGTGGTGGATACGGCGCCGGCGTTCCTTCGAGGCATGAATATATGTTTTTTCAAGGCCATATTTGTGTGTTAATACCAAAGCTTTTCCTACGCATATTTAATAACATATCCTCTCGACTTTGCGTACGTACTTAGATAATGATATTATTAAGGCAATAACTATTTGAATAGATAGGAGCTCAAATCGAGAAATATAAACATGCGTATATAATTATAGAAGTATAGGTTGTGGCAACTCGAAATAGGACACGCCGAGGAGTCTGGACGGGCCTTATGACGTACGCTAGCCAACTAAAACTATGATCATACTCAATTGAAAAAATAATAAACCTTTGTGAAATAATTTGCAGCGTTTTTTATCTTTGAATGAAATTTGGAAATTTAACGTTCATCAAACGATTTTTCGTTTACCGGTGTTCTTAAATTCGAGGATAATTTAAAAATTATGGGAGTCACAGCCATTTAGATGATGCAAGGTCGAAAACACGAAATAAATTTTTAATTTTCTTTAAATCCCTTAGAAACGGTTTACAAAAAAAATGTCTAAGGAGAAAATTTTGATGGAAATTAGTTTGAAAATCACCCTAACCGGTGGTGTGCCCAAAAGTGCAAGTTGTAGATTCAACAAACTTTACCTCTACAGAAAACTTGTAAAAATCATTGAAGAAAACTGCTCATCTTAGGAGAGTGTGGATGGTGTCAAATTTCGTAGAATGGAATCTATTTTCTTTGTGGAAATATAAAGTGAATACGAGGGCAACGCTCACTATTGAGGAATTTAGGCCGTTGCTTATTTTGTAAATTACGCCAGTAGACTTTCACTAAACTCATCTTCTAAAATATCGATTCGCCCATCCATGACGGCTCCGTCTGCATCAAATTTTGTTCAGGGGAACATATAATATGGTCTGGTGGCCCTCTTGATCGTCACAATGATTAGGACCAGTTCCAACTTTACTGCCTTCAGTGTTTTCAGTTGGATAAAGTTATCCAAGTATTCTTTCCACGAAACTTTGTCGAAGAGTTTCAAGATTCTTGTAAAGCCTGCGGAATCTTGGTTCTTGGAAGTTTCTTCTGATGAGCTCCTTCGTAGTTCGGACCATATAGGCTTACAGCATTCGCTCAAACAAATAACAGGTAGCGGCAGGGATCGGACATCGAAGCCAAAACATCAATGTCAATATCGACCAGTGACCATCGATGTGGGTAAATATCGGTATTCTTGCCATCGATGTTTTCCAACATCGATGTATTGAATGTAAAACATTGATGTTGTAAAAAAATGGTAGTAAATTAGAACATTTATTACGTAAAGACATTTATCAAAAACAAATATCTCTCAAAAATCAAATTAGGCTACGCCCAATTTTTAAATTATTGGTTAACCCAGCAGAAATTTATATTTAAACTAAAACAAATTGATGCAAAAACACAACTTTGTTTTCCTTTTAAAAGGAAATTGGAGATTACTAATGGAAGAAGTTGGATTCGGAATATTTTTTAATCAAAAATGTACTTTTAAGAAAAGTTTTATGTAAATTAAGGTAACAATATGGTTTAGTTTATTGACCGCTAGGTGATAATTATGACAGTTTTTTGGGGTTCTTGAGAGTCGGTAAATTCAAATCTTCAGGGCCAACGTTTCGATGTATTTATACATCATCATCAGGGCTCGGAGAATTTATGCAGCTGTTTACACGGTCATCTATTATTTTGTAACACATTCATGAGTATGCACGTATACTAACGAGTAAAAAATGAAGATATTGAAAAAATGAAACAACACATGAAAACATGTGAACATCAGCAATTACTTTTAATGGAACAACATGTGAAAATTGGACGTAATTCCTTTCAAAATTAAGTCGGTTTTAAAAAAACAAACATAGACATTTGAAAAGGACATGTGAAAGTAATAAACATTGCCAAAATTTATCCCAATGCATCGACACTTGGATCTAAAGTCGTTGACTTTTATAAATGGATCGTTCAAAACAACTTGCTTCTAAATATAAACATCACGGAATGCATGTGGTTCAGGCCACGTGATGGTGGTGCTTCGACTCGATCGACTTATGATGGCGTAAGAATTCCGTTTCGGTCCTCTACCAACTTTCGGTATATTATCTTTCATGAAGGAAATTTTGAATTCATTGCGATATCCAAAATCCAAAAACGCTCCGACCTTGGTAGACTGGATTATTTTCAATAATGAACCTTTGTAATCAAGCAAGAAATAAATACCTACTTATCGTTTTCTTTTCGTGATGAAAAATCGAATTCAAAGTTATCAGTTTGAGAAAACTAAATTCAAAATTGTTTGTTTTTGTAGGTAGGAATTGTATTTTTGATCACAAAAAGAAAACGGTAAGTCTCTATTTTACAAATTTTGAATTTGATATTTTGAATTTTATCTCCCTGAAGAAGCCCTAGTCCCTGGTTAGAAATGTTGGAGAGTAATTAAAAAAAGGACGACAATTTAAAATTTTTGACATTTTATGTCATTACTATGGCACATAAATGAAACTCATACGGTGGTTACAGCTTTCGTACAAGTACGCAACCACAAGAGACATTTTATGTCTTTGCGCCCCCTTTCCCCTTCCTATAAAACCCCGTATTGTATTCTAGAGCCACTCAGCTGATCTGGGATCGGTCAGTTGTGTTCAGAAGTCCCTCAAGGGCCCACATACCAAATCTCAGAATCGTGGGATCATTAGGGAAAAAACTGGATTCTAGAGCCACTCAGCTGATCTGGGATCGGTCAGTTGTGTTCAGAAGTCCCTCAAGGGCCCACATACCAAATCTCAGAATCGTAGGATCATTAAAGAAAAAACTGGATTCTAGAGCCACTCAGCTGATCTGGGATCGGTCAGTTGTGTTCAGAAGTCCCTCAAGGGCCCACATACCAAATCTCAGAATAGTGGGATCATTAGGGAAAAAACTGGATTCTAGAGCCACTCAGCTGATCTGGGATCGGTCAGTTGTGTTCAGAAGTCCCTCAAGGGGCTACATACCAAATATCAGAATCGTGGGATCATTAGGGAATCTCCGCGTAACGCTCTCCGCGTGACGCTCCCCGCGTGACGCTTTTTCATTTATGTGCCATAGTAAAGACATAAAATGTCAAAACCTTTGAAATATCCGTTAAAATTGAATTTGACCTGAAGATTTGAATTTTATTATTGCCTGACCGAGTCTCAAGAACCCCAAAAAACTGTCATAAATTAAGGTAACATAATAGTAAATCTGTATCATCTAAGTGGTTGGTATTTAGGTAAAAATAAAATTGGCTTCAAACAAATGGTCGGCATTATAAAGTCTTATCTTTTTATTTTAAGCATTTACAATGAATTACTGTTATGTTTGGCGGTTCCCCCACTATGCGGAACCACTCTTGGTGGCCTTCTGCTCCCTCCATTATTCTTAGAACCGCCTTGGACAGGGAACGCACAGCCGTGTCGAAGAACAGCCGCGTCGAATGAGTAACCGCGTATAAAAAGGAGGTTTTTCAAATAATATCTCAATGTAGTGTACAACCGCATCGAAGAATAACCGTGTATAAAATAGGGGATACTAGAGCCGAAGAACAGCGGCGTATAAACCCAGTATAAAACGGAAGGGGGTTAGCGGCATCGAAGATCAACCGCGTCGAAAAGGTCAAGAAGAATTAGATATGGATACTAAACACAACCAGACAGAGGCCTGCTTTGGTGATGTAACCCGCAATACACCTACGCTTTGCTCCTATGTATAACTGAATGATGTAAGTGTGCCATAGCTCAAAATCATACTCAAATAAGGTACTTACTACCTTGTTAGAAATAATGCCTCTAGTTACCCTAAGCTAAGCCCTGTAGAGATTGTACAGACCCTCGGCAGATACAGCTAAGAATTCCCGTCCCTTGCCAGACCATGGAAATTGATCAAAATTCACCAAATTGTGTTCTAGTTAGTAAATTGAGGTATGGCATCGGAATTGGTAATCCGTTTTGCTCTACGATGTTCCGTTCTCCGGCAATTAAAAAGTTAATACTGTACTACTACACTGGGATTTTCGTACTTTGTTAGCAGAACATATTTTATTCAGTTCTCAACTTACCTACTCTTCGTTAACACTCCGTCAGTTCTCAACTTACTTTACTTCTGTCTACTTACTCTCCGTTTCAACAAACATAGATCATACACATTCAAAAACTCTGCAAATACTATTCTCATCTGATTTTAGTGATTATTTTTTTTTTTTCTACAAGTTTCAAATAGGAAACGGAATGAGACGAAGGGTAAAATGGAAAAGGGTGAGTGGAGGGGGTAACATTGATAAATCTTGGTGTTTACGCTGGTTGTTCTGGTTTTCGTGAATCTCATTATATTACATTAAAACTTCGGTCTTATTTGGAACATTTATGTCACTAGTTTCAATACGAAAGGGGTTGAACAGAGGCGGTAATCGGAGAGATAGGCCATGAGAAATCGACGTTATAGGAAATTCAAGTTTGCATTAATTCCGTTGATTCCATGAATTACGTTGCGAAATTCAAGTTGTATTAATCCAACGACAATAAAAATCATAGGACATCATTTAGGACCTAACCCTAATCCCTGGAAATTTCAAAAAAAATCGATTCAAGAGTTTTGGAGTTTTGCCTCCCGTCAACGAATTTTATTTTTGCAGGTGCAAAGTAGTAATTACTCAACCAATCGCGATATAATTTATATGGCATATTCCTGGAAGATATACCCAACTACTCCCCGGCCTTGAACAAAATCAGACCAATAGCTAATGAACAATCGACGTTATAATGAACTCTCGTTTGCGCATGCGCACGGGCTACTATTATTCCGACGTTGATGACAGTTATAGGGAACTGTCTAGGAGCTAAACCGCACAATCCTTGAAAATGTCATCAAAATTGGACAAAACTTGTCATACCCAATTTCGGGCGTGACAACAGACTCGTAACAAAAATTGATAAGTAAGCTCTGAAAATCAAAAAGCTAGGAGAAATTTTGATTTTTGAAGGTATCAATTTTTTCGACTTCTTGCAAGAACACAAAGCGTCCCATGTACCTTCGGTAGTGAGGAAGCGAAAATCATTGAGATATTAGTTGTGTAACAATCACATTTATGTATTATATTGCTGTATCAATTTCTTGAAAAAAAATTATAAAATAAAATATATAAATACATCAATAAATAAAAAAAAAATACATTTTAAAAACGCTGCAAATTATTACACAAAGATTTATTATATATGTATTAGATAGGCCTTTGCGCGGATCGCTGGTCTGTAACTATTAAACCTCGTTTATAGTATACTCGCTCGCTTCGCTTGCTCGGTATGGCTGTATAGATCCGTAGGTCTTCACTGTTGAGTGGGACATGTAGAGTGATTGGAAACGGTGCATCACTAAGGTTGATTTGAAATATGTAGGGGATGTTGCTCGCTTCGCTTGCTCTCTGTGGGATGTATAGATGCGAGGGGATATAATATATATATATATATATATATATATATATATATATATATATATATGTATATGTGTGTGTGTGTGTGTGTGTGTGTGTGTGTGTGTGTGTGTGTACGACGTTAAAATCATGATTGTGTTCTTTGATGTACGAAACGGAATTAATTGTACCCCGACCCTTCAAACCCACTTTTAAAATGGCCAAGCCATTTAAATTGCTCATTTTTTATTTGGAAATTCGCTAAAAGGCTGAAAACCAAATTATTACTTATAGCAGTTATGTCCTAAGCTACATTATGAAGCTAACCACTAAAAGTAGTGCATAGATCCCATAAAATGAACCATAATAGGGGTTTCGTATTTATACAAAATGCTATTAATTGAGATTATTTCAACTCTTTTCCCATAATAAGGACGAGGAAGGGAAATACCTCAGATACAGGACTGCCCTTATGGCGGTACGGGTATGGTTCAACATAATCCAAAGGGACACTGCAAGTAGCACATTCCAAAGGGGGCCATCATGTTGCCCTCCGACATCAAACCGAGTGACATGATGGACTCTACTGGCAAATCGGAGGGGAACAGTGATGGCCACTGTTTAGCCAAAGCGGATAAAAAACCTCAAAAACAAAATAATACAACTAAGATTAGATCAAGATAGGCTAATAACTAAATATATATGTCACTATATATAATTAGCAAAATGAATAAAACTGTTACTAGATTGTACAAAAATACATCTGATATCACAGTTTGTAGTAGAGCTCAGCGGCTCTCAGGTACGACAACAGGGATCGGACCTTGTCTGGTCCAGATAAAACGTCAACCCACGGAGGGGGCCGACGCTAGACTCGGAGGTCCATAAGGTCTGGGCAGTCCTCCAGGAAGTGGCGGATGGACAGATCACCCCCACACCTCCCACAATCAAATAGTTCAACATAGTTCAATAGTAGGATTTCTAAGCAACCTGAGCTCAAAGTTTGAAAAAAATTGACATAATATGAAGTAAAAAACAAAGCTCATATGGTCTTGGTCTGCATGACAGTAACCAATGAAGTAAGTAAGCAATGAAACATTGATTAGATAAAATAGTTACCTAACACCTGGCCATGCTTCACTGCACCATTTTTACTTCCCCAGTATCCCGTAAGGGTCAAAAAGGGATGTTATGCAATCGGCCTAAAACATTTTTCCAGAACTCCCATTTCTATGGGGCCCGAATCCTGAAAGCACATGAGTGTTTGTCAGTCTGTCTGTGAAGTGATGAGCGGAACGACCACCCTGATCGACATAAAAAAATCGCTGAGATTTGGTTCATATACCATAAGCAGACAGTGAACTATTGCAATGGCTCGGAAAATTTTTAAAAAATTTCTTCATTCAAATCTGTTTTGAAGCATAGGTAAGAAAAAATCCCAGAGTTGAACACTTTTTCATAATATTTATACATTGTAAATGTTTTAATATATTTACGTTTCATTCCAGACGATAATTCTCCTTAGGATTGAGATAAAAATTCCGTTCTTGCGCGAAAAAATCAAGCTTTCCGAACGTAAGGATGTATTGGTTGGCCAGCACTTTTTGAGCACATTAAATTGATCAAATTTCAAAAAATTCTAAAAAAAATTACTGAATGACTACAAAGGGATACAAATTGTTAAATTTATATTTTTTAGCAGAATATTGCTCATATATAGTTTATTAACTATGAAATAGTACATTCAAAAATCTATGTGCACAATTATGCTGAAAAATGTACCTACTTAAATTTCTTTGCTAAAAAATCTATAAAAACTGCAAAAAACCAAATGTTCATGCTGCATGACTGGAACTTTTTAGCTTCACATTTAATGGGTGAAAAAACCTGGGTTTTCGATATTTTTCGAACTTTTCGCCTATTAACTTCAAATTTCCCAAATGACATGCTGTTTGGGTCATTTTTTGTCGTTTCCTGCCGTTTGTAACGCTATTTGCCTGCGTTCAGCAAGAAGATAAAGTATGTACCTACTGGATTTCACATGTGACAACTCGTGAATTGAGTATCTATACTCGTAGGTGTAGTTAATAATTAGTCGGACAAGAATGCTTCATTTAAAGAAGTTGGGGAAGAAGTGTGAAGTCTCGCACTGGTTGTTTTAGCGAATTTTCGTAAATAATAAAGCTATTGCAATGACTCCGAAACCAATAAAATCAAAATTTTCGAAAATTTTCTTCACTGAAATCCGTTTTGAGACATTCTGAATCGAATCCAAGTTTTTCATATATATATATATATATATATATATATATATATATATATATATATATATATATATATATATATATACTAGCCGCTCCGGCTCGCTCCGCTCGCCTCCACGTCCAGCCGGGGGGCAAGCCCCCCGGACCCCCCGTTAAATTGCTCGCTTCGCTCGCAAAGTGTGGCATATGGGGAATGTTGCTCGCTTCGCTCGCAAAGTGTGGCTGTATACATGGAATGTATTACAATTGAAACATGTAGGGGATGTTGCTCGCTTCTTTCGCAAACGGTAGATCTCTAAGGGTAGGTTTAACTTCTGTAGAGGATGCTGCTCGCTTCGCTCGCTTGAGGAAGTTATACTGCCCACCCAACTTGGCAGACGTTAATTAAAATAGAAATTAAAAATTTTGTCTAAAAAATAAAAAAAATTAGGGGTGGACTACCCCTAACATTTAGGGGAATGAAAAATAGATGTTGGCCGATTCTCATAGATACCGGATAAGCACAAAAAATTTCATCAAAATCGGTCAAGCCGTTTCGGAGGAGTATGGCAACGAAAACTGTGACACGAGAATTTTATATATTATATATATATATATATATATATATATATATATATATATATATATATATATATATATATATATAATATACATGTCCTTCCCGACGATAACTCTCCTTAGAATTAAGATAAAAATTCCGTTCTTGCGCGAAAAAAATCAAGCTTTCCAAACAAAAGGACGAGTTCATTGGCCAGCATTTTTTAGCACTTTAAATTGGTCAAATTTCAAAAAGAATTCTGAAAAAATCTCTAAAAATAGCAACAAACGTTCAAAATTGTTAAATTTATATTTTTTAGCAGGATATTACTCAGATAAAGTTTATTAAACATAAAATAGAACATTAAACAATTTATTTACAAAATTATGCCGAAAAATGTACTTAATTTCATTAAAATATGCTAAAAAATCGATAAAAACTGCAGAAAAGTTAAACATCCAAAATTTCTTTTTGAATCGCAGAATATTATTTAGCACGAGTTTTGCCATAAAATTGGTAGTTAACAATTTCTTTTCCCTCAAAGTCCCTAATTTTCAAAAGAATCTAACGTAATATAGTAGGTAGGTATGTTAATTTACGAAAATTCGCTCATACGGTCATGCTGTGATCAGACTGGAACTTTTTACTTTTCGCTCCTTAAATTTCACCCCTCAAGGTTTATCGAAAATTATGCCGATGTTGCAGACACATCCCCAGCCATTGTAAGATTTATGGTCTAGTAGTTTCGGAAAAAAAGATTTGGACGGTTTTCAATTTAGTTGATTTATGGAATCCACCTATCCTTAAGTGGGAACCGACAAATCTTGAAGGGAAGGATTAAAAAAAGTTTTTCTTGGTCGATTACAATGGTTGGTTAATTCATTACTAAACAACCCTGTAGCGCCTTCATAATAATCCGCCAATCAACTAACAATTGCAGATTGCCTAACGCTAGCACCCGACGAAGGAGGAGGAGAAGAAGGTTTTATAGTATCATTTTCGATACCGCTGTCATTCGACGGCGCTACACGCGTGGAGTTTTCGTACCTAAAACTTTCGACACAGTTATGCGACATAGAACGGCATCGAAGAGGAACGGCGTCGAAAACAAGGGCAAATCTTCTACTTGAGCGTTACCGTATATAACTCCTTATTTTATACGCCGCTATCTTTCGACGCCGTTGTTCATCATCATAAATGTTTGTATTTCACCTGTTTTCGACACCGTTACTCTTCGATGCCGTTCTACACAACCCTTGGACAGGAGTCTACGACGTTATGAACAGTGTTGCCACTAGTCAGGTTTCCCACCAAGTTTTTACCCTAAAATTTAAACTTTTATAGCGCAAGTGGGAAAAAATCGGTGGGACCAACACCGATGATCCATATTTATCAAAAGCCTTACCATCGATGTTCGATAATATCGTTGCTATCAACGTCGATGTTCGATAATATCATTGCTATCAACATCGATGGAAAATCATCGAACATCGGAGATGAAACATCGATTTTTCAAAACATAGACGTCGATGTCCGATCCCTAGATAGCGGCAGATGGAGTGAATTCCCATTTTATCTTCCTGGCGTTTAAAAAGCTATGATTAGACTTCCGTTGACAATTTTAAATTATTTCAGTTTCCTTCGTGAAAAATATGGACTTAGGTGAATTGCTTCTATACCCAATGAAGTTTCTCAAACGTTTATTAACAGATAAGAAAAGAACCACTCAATTGGGAGACAGGATAGAACCACTCATATAACCATTTCAGACTATCCTTTATCCAAGTCAATAAAATAAAAAATCCATGGATTTGAGCTTGTAGGTATACAGGTATGCATGCCGCCAGTGCCTGCTTGCCCTCCGGGGTTCAACTGAGAGATTGTGTGGACTGCTGTTGATGTGTTCGACTTCGACCGGTAGAAGCTGGCTTGATGGAACCGAGCAGCACGAACTGTAAAATAGCCTGGCTCGTCTACTGAGTTCGCTGCTGCACTGTACGATTCTGTAGATAAAAAAGTCCAGTCATGCAGCATGACCCCATGAGCGAATTTTTGAAGAAATCTTCGACATTTCAGTCGCTATTGATCGTGTTGAGAAATTTTAGTTTATGATTTTGATAGACAAACATGGAATCAAATTATTAACACATGCCAAGAGTAAATTCATCAGTTGTGATTACATTTTTTTTTTTTTTTTTTTTTTTTTTTTTTTTTTTTTTTTTTTAAAGCACCTACTACCTACGTTTTAAACAGCATGGTTCTAATATTGGTTATACAGGGATACTTCCATAAGAGTAGTTCAATCTGAATTTGGACAATGTTTCATGCAAATATTATCGATTTTTACAACTAGCAAACTTCATTATTTCGATTTTTGACTGATTTTTCAACTTTGAAATTTTTGAAAACTTGATACATATTCTTATAGGAAATTTTACGCTAATTCCGAATATACCACATGTTAGTATGCTGAAAAAATTATTTCGCACAACAAATCGCAAAAAACAGGCTATTTTGAAATTTTTGACTACATTTTTGAAAATTTCAACCCGAAGATGTAATCCGATCATGCTGGCCAACAAACTTGAACTTTCGTTTTGTGTCCTTAACATTTTAAAATTTGTTTGAAGTTTCTAGCACAATTCTACGGACAGTTATCGTCTGGAATGACACATACATACATACATATATACATACATATATACATATATACATACATACATAAAAAAATGCGTTAAACTTCAGAATATGATTCAGAATAGCCTGAAACGGATTTCTGCATAAATTTTTTTCAAAAATTCACATTCTACAAATTTTGAGGCGAGAGCAATAGCTTAATTTTCTTCAAAAATTCGCTAATAATTTTCTTCAAAAATTCGCTAATAATTTTCTTCAAAAATTCGCTAAAAGGAATACTGACAGTGATCCGACCTCTATAAATAACATTGATTTCTCGACTGAATATAATAAGGAAAAATTGGAATTAACATCGAAACTCGAGCGGTTCCTCTTTTTATACATGAAAAATCTCTGATACGACCAATTTTCCCTCTCTCATTAGTTTAACTCATAAGCCTTTAAAAGACAAGTTGTGGAATTGCCAAGTTAAATAGCAAAATATAAAAAAGTTATGCAAATGGAGCTAATGTATGTGATGGGTCTAAAGGTGTTGTTTAATGTCTATATCATCAATAAGCATTTCCTAAATGCTTTTCCAGGGTATAGATTAAGAAATGTTGATTGATTTTCTGCGTATTGTATAGTGTGTATTTCCATTGACGATGTTGTTCATAAGAGTAAGAACGGAAAATTTGATCTAGAAATATATTGTGTACATATGATATACTGATGTGGTTAAGGTGAGTTTTCGCCTTATGGCCGCATAGTTAAATGAAGTTGTGTAGCTGCTTTCCTTTTAGGAATGACGGTAGAGAACCAGTTTTATTATTTGTTTATTGAAGCAACGTTTCTGCCTCCAACATAGGGGAGGCCCTAGTCATGCTAGACAAGATAAAAGTAGAGTATTAGAAATTATGGTGAAAATTGTAAACAAACAGGCTTATGAATAGTGGGTACATAATTTTTATCTTACCTTAAAATGTAAAGAGTTGTACAGAGAGGAACTACAAGTAACTTAATTGTTGGTTGGTTGTGGCTTACATGGATATTATACTATTTATATGTCTATAGAAGCAGGTCAGAATAATAACATTTGTTGAGGTCAACATGGATACTTTACTACTGGGTTACAATGGATATCATGTATATATATGTTCATGGAAATAGGTGTGGAGAACTAACATGGAAGGAGTTAAGAAAAATTATTATGGACGTAGGTAGGATGAAATTTGAAAAGGTAGCATTAGGTAACTTTGGAAACAAGATATTAAAAATATGATATAGAAATTATGATGATCTTTTATCTTGTCTAGCATGACTAGAGCCACACCAATGTTGGAGGCAGAAACGTTGCTTCAATAAACAAATCATAAAACTGGTTGTCTACCGTCATTCCTAAAAGGAAAACACCTACACTAATCCATATAATATATATTAACATATTTATATTATATCAACATTATAAGTAATAATTATGTTCTATTGTTTTTCGTATATATGTTTGGTACATATTAGTGTTCAATGTGAAACTTTTCACACCTCACGTATAATAGCACCTTTACCTGCATCTTCGGTGTGAGTAACCTGAGTCCATTCTGTAAATATCTTGTAATAATCACATATGATTTATACACTTATAGTAAGCATATACCGTTATAGTTTTTCTATCATTTAATAATGATTAACAGGATGTTTCCATTTTGTTTTCGTCACGTCACGGTGGGGTTTTCTATTGATTTTCACGTACAACCAATGCGTTACTAGGGAAGTGTAACTCCCTTAGTTTTCATAGCAGGAAAATCGTTAGCCACTTTTTGGAATGCTCTTATTTATTACAGCATCTCATAATCCCAAAGCCTCAGTAGTGTCAATTAAAGCTGATTTATTACGCTCAGTTATAAACTAATATTGCTATAATGTGCTACATTAATCATTATTAAATGATCTGACTGTAGAACCGTAGGCCTATTTCTTCTCCTTCTTCTAGCATGTCTATAAATTATAGTCCATGCTTTCGAAGGGTGCCTTCTCTAATTCCATGATTAAAGGAATGAAGATGTGACGCGCTCACTAGGAGGCCATTTCAGTCCACTGTCACCAAACATATATACCCTCAAAAAGTCCCGATCATCTGACAACCAACTGTCGTTCTTTTGCTGCGTAAACAAAAAACAAAACAACAACAACAAAAAAACCTGCTAGCTATGTTGAAATCCCTAAGGGCACAAGGCTTCTCAATATTTATAATCAACAAAGTCCGCCTCCTGAAGAACTCGACAAAAGTCTTTTTCGGACTCAAGGGCTCTCCTCTCCCAACTTGTCTGGATCTTGATAACCCAATAATTACACGGTGTCCGACCGGAGGCGCTTATCCGTTTTTATCTCAGAATTTCGACGCGAAGACGACGGAGGGTAGGAACTTCAGGTTCTTCAGGGCGCTTCCAGTAATGATTCGGGTGTGACGGTGGGAAAGTGTGGAAATCAACGAAAAAAACTCGGGAAGATAAATCGAGGTTATGGCGTAACGCCTGGCCGTGTTCTCACACATTATTAACGGTGGCATCGTTTAACGAGATTTCAGAGCGATTGCATAGAAATTGACGAGGTGGCTGCCGGAAGGGGGAATGACTGGGGTTGTTGCCATAATGAGGAGTTTATCGATGTCTTATCCGTACGGTGATCGATGTCTAATACGTTTAGTGATATCTACGGAGAATCTCCTTCTCCTCGCCGAAATTATTTCGTAGAACAGATATGTTCTAATGGCGTGTACTGTAGATTGAATTGACCCGGACATAATTTCTCTCTTATTGTAGTCAATATCAATACCTTATACAGCGCTCTATTTGAATTTATTGATTTTATTCCTTCGTTTGTTATTCAAAGACAATTATTGTATGCTCCAATATTCAATAATTTTCATGACAGCCGTTTTTTTTTTAAACATTTACACCGCGTCCCGACCGGAACTGTCACTAGCGGCAATCAAAAAGGGGTGTCAAAAGGACATTGCAACGGACAAGATTCTAAGGGGAGCCATGCTGACCGTCTGTCACTAAACGGATTGCCATCACGGACTCCACTGGCAGATCGGAAGGGGAGAAATAATAATAATAACCCGTAAAACGAGGCATCGCCCTCACTCTGCCTCAAGGGATACAGCGATGAACGCTATCCCAGTCTGCCGCTATTATGTTAGGTTCTAATAATAAAACTAGCATATGAACGTAAACGTATATATATATGTCTATGTGTGTGTGTGCGCGCGCGCCCGGTAAGGAAAACATCCTAAATCAGGAGAAACCTGATATATCATCTAGGTCAGGGGTGCTCAAACTTGAACTGCTGGCGATCTACCTCAATATTTTTAGACTACTTACGATCGACTTTGAGAGGCTGCAAGTATGTGTGATGCAGGGTTGTCGTACATACACGATAGATGGTGCGTAACCACTGAGTGCCAATCGCAAGCATGATGACATATGATCGTCAGTTAGTCGATTGCGATATTTTGACTTAATTATCTTCATTTCAGAAAATGCAGACTCGCACAAGTAAGTTGACCCAAACATTGCCGTCAGTTGAAGGGCGATTTGCCTTAGATTCGGATATTTATCTTCAGATATAAAACACCAGAAATTTGTATCAGATGCTGTAGCTTTGAGATGTATATCTGATATAATCTGCACCAACTCATTTTCAACAGAACATGAGTTCATATTAAACTGACCTGCTACTTCAGTAGCTAATTCCTCAATGTGTTTACATGAAAAAGGATTACTCATAAATGATGCTATATTTGCCAATTTACTGCACTCATAAAAACGCATTTCGAATTGTCCCAAAATATTTGATAATTCAGCCTCATACGTATCATAATTCAACTGAGGAATCCTTGCTTTCAAAGACGGAAAATGTTTCAGATCCTTTCTTTTCAGTTGATCTACCATAAGTTGCAATTCACTTTTCAATGCGTTTACTGCGCTAATCATCTCAATAATAGTTTTTCCTTTACCTTGAAGCTCCAAGTTAATGGTGTTTAAGTGCATTGTGATGTCAGTCAAAAATGCCAAATCAGTCAGCCATTTTTCGTTTTTCAACATCTCAGTGTCATCACCTCTTTCGTCTAGAAAAGCTACCTACTTATTAAAAATTTTTTTCTTCTCGAGATCTACTCAAAAAGCACTCGCGATCGACTGGTCGATCGCGATCGACCGTTTGAGCACCCCTGATCTAGGTCAACAACTCAGTAATGAAGAAATTGAATTTCGGTGGTACTACTCACTTCATCAATAATGTTTGCAAAATATCGTTTGCTGAAAATTATTTCAAGTCATGAAATTAACAACACCGAAACGATTTCTGTCGTTTGAGCCTAACAGATCTTATTAGGTTAAGGAGATTTTTTCTCGGGTAACACAAAAATCCAGTTGCAAAAATAGTATTTACAAATGTGCCGTATGATGCAACTGTGTGCTGCATGGTTAGACCTGTCGTAATTATATAATTCAAACTGATTTGTTTCTCTGGCAGAATCGAAAATATTTATTTCAAGCTTATAGTTATGAAGGTACACGATAATCTACATTTTGGATGAGAGAGAGCATCATATCGGGCATAGCTAAATCTATATCAATAACTGATTTTTTTCCTATTCAACTTGAGAATCTGAACTTTGGAACGGCGCCTCGCTAAGTGCGGTAGAGTAAAATTGCAACTTGGGAAATAACTGTTTTCAGAAGAGTGAGCTCTGAAACCAATGTGATCCCTATTCAACGTGATATACCGAAATTTGAAATAGGACCTCTCTGGGTGCGAAAGAGTACCTATAATTACAAAATAAATGAACAAATTTCTCCCTAGAGGGGAAAAACAATAGATCATGGATATGTCAAAGTTGTAGACATTACTTTACACTCTGTTGGGAAAGTAAAAATGGACATTACTTTCCATTATGTAGGGATGTTGGGAATGTAAAAAATGGACATTACTTTCCATCATGTTGGGATGTTGGAAAAGTAAAAATTGACATTACTTCCCACTCTGTTGGAATGATGGGAAAATAAAAATGGACATTACTTTCCACTCTGTTGGGATGTTGGGAAAGTAAAAGTGGACATTACTACCTATTATATAGGTAATATAGGTATTATATAGGTAATATATAGTATTATATAGGTAATCTAACTACTAGCCATCACTTTTCGAGTTAATAATAATCTAAAGTGCCGGAGCGTTGCATTTTGTGTGGAGAATAAAAAGTGTCGCGAAAAATTCCTTGACCCCCAGCCAAAAGACATATCCATGTCAACTTGAGCAGATCGAGTTATTGTGATACACGCTTCAAGACACTGGAGCTTGGCAACGGATAGACTTAGTTACCTACAAATTCTTATTCTTATTCAATTTATTATTGATTACAAATACACGTTCAAGTTGTATAGATCAGGTTCTTTTGCATTATACCACATTGTATCAGAAGTGGGGGTCTGTTAAACTGAAAGAGTCAAACACGTCTTCCGCATCATCCCCCATGCTAAGCAGCAATGTACTTACTTGAACATTATCAGGTTCGTAAATCAATCTGGAAGTTAATCTATATCGTTCGAACCGACGGCTCCACGAATCCCATGTTAACTGATTCCCTGAACTATAATATTTCTCAAAAGGAAAAGCGGTGAAAACGAAGTTTTCCTGTTGATTACTATTGGGCCGATTTCTTACCCTTTGTGGAGACTGCACTGGTTCCCTACCCTCTTCAGAATCTGAGGTGTTTTGCCTCCTTGACTTCCCTTCTCTTTTCGGTTTCCGTGTTTTCGGCATCATATCAACCCGAAACTTCTGACACAAATTTAATCTGCTAATTAACAAACCCAAACAAATCAAGGGCACAACTTGGAAAGACTACCACATCTGAGCTCATGAGGGGAGGATGTGATACACTGATACACGCTCCAAGACACGGAAGCTTGGCAACGGGTAGTCTTAGTTACCTACAAATTATTTGCATGAACTCATTTTATTATTGATTACAAATATATACTCGTTCAAGTTGTATAGATCAAGTTCTTGTGCATTACAACACAGTTATTTAGCTAATTTTGTTCCTATCCAACGATATAATGCTGAACTTTGGAACGGGGCTTTTCTGGGCGTGTTTAGAAATTGTTTGTAGCTTATTTTGTTCCTGTTCTGCTTGAGATGCTGAAATTTTGAACGGAACCTCTCTGGGTGCGGTAGAACACATTAATAATTACAACTTGTGGAACCGCTCTTAATCAGTACTGGAAGAATTTATTGGAAATATATATGAGAGTGCACTGTAATCTAAGGTAACACACTTTCGCGCGTGGGATGATCGTTGAAATTAGAAATTTGAAGAACCTCTTGCGATCCCTGGGTTTCCGCACTCGCTTTTCATCGACACAACGCCCGTAACTAGGTACCATACCAAGCTACCTGAATAGGGCCCTTGGATTCTCTTCGGTTTTACTCCGTCAAAGAAAAGATAAAACAAGATCAAGCCATCTGCTTTCTTCCATATTTTACAGTTATTTATAATTAAAACACAAACAAACACTTTCAGAAAACAACAAATAATTATTTCTGTTCTAGAACCAAAAATTTCAACCATGTATCATGTTTTTTCCTCGATATTGAAATCATCAGAAATTAACAAGCGGTTGCAATCATGTTCACAATATCAATTATTGAGAATGATCACCTGTGTGTAAACAATTATTTATATAACCATGCTCATAACTCAGTTTGTTGGACACGCACTTCGCAGTAGTTAACATAATATTGTTGGATAAATCGAGAGCTTTCGAACGAATGGTCAACGAATTTTGTGGGATGAAAAACGACGAAGTACCATTTCCCTAGCAACGACTCGGTTGTAGGCGGAAATCACTGTAACACTAGGTATATGTTTCGTGCGCGGAAATAAATTGACTCGCAAAAATTGCTAAGACCCCAGGGCTAAAACATGATACATTAGGGTGGTTCAAAAAAAAAAAAAAAAAGTTCTGGGATTTTTGGTCCCCATTGCGTTTTTGCTTCCTCGGTATGTCAGAATGACTCTCCTAAATTTTTAGCAAAAAATATTAATCCTAACCACTTTACCTGGGTCGATTTTTGCCAGTTATCGACTGCTATCGTAAACCAACCTCTAAATTGGGGCCGACGTGATGATTTGAAGGACGGATTTCAATTTTTTTAGGTCTATTTATGGGTTTTCGCATGCGCTGAACACGATGAACCTATTTATTTTACGCTCCGTCCACTAGTTATCCGGTAAACTGGCGGAGGGCACTGCTTGAAGATAAGTAAAAATCGAAAATTTCACCGAAAATGCTGTCGCCTGGTTAAGAATCGTACTAGAAACATGCTATTATGGTCGGATAATATGCTTTGGCATGTTCTGAACATGATTCCGTTTTTTACTATTCTTTTTTACTTCGTTTATCGGCCATAAACCTCAAATTACTTGTAGGGTAATAGACAAATTCACCCTAATTTCACCAGAAATTATGTCGCGTTGATAATTTAAGGTCCAATAATACCTTGTGCCGATAAAATTTGGTATTTTTTATTTGGTATTTTTTTTTATGTTTCGATATTTCATCGTGTTTAATTTTTTTTTTTTTTTTTTTTTGTATATTTTTGTTATGTTATTCTCGTTAAAATGTTATGTTTTGTGAAACTAAAATTATATTACATATTATTTTCAATTATACTGCATCATTTTTTATTTAACAATCCAATCACAGTTCAGACAATTCAGAACTATGAATTTGACCCCGGAAAACCGATGGAAACTAAGGAATTTTACAGAAAAATGGGAAAATTTTAGCTATTTTCTCCATTTCGCCGCTATATTTGGCGAATAAGTACAATGCCGGTTCAGGTCCTTGCCAAATTACCTATGGCTTTGTATCGAGTATCCTGAAAAATACCAAATTTTATCGGCACAAGGTATTTTGGGACCTTAAATTATCAACGCGACATAATTTCTGGTGAAATTAGGGTGAATTTTTCTATTACCCTACAAGTAATTTGAGGTTTATGGCCAATAAACGAAGTAAAAAAGTATAGTAAAAAACGGAATCATGTTCAGAACATGCCAAAGCATATTATCCGACCATAATAGCATGTTTCTAGTACAATTCTTAACCAGGCGACAGCATTTTCGGTGAAATTTTCGATTTTTACTATCTTCAAGCAGTGCCCTCCGCCAGTTTACCGGATAACTAGTGGACGGAGCGTAAAATAAATAGGTTCATCGTGTTCAGCGCATGCGAAAACCCATAAATAGACCTAAAAAAATTGAAATCCGTCCTTCAAATCATCACGTCGGCCCCAATTTAGAGGTTGGTTTACGATAGCAGTCGATAACTGGCAAAAATCGACCCAGGTAAAGTGGTTAGGATTAATATGTTTTGCTAAAACTTTAGGAGGGTCATCCTGACATACCGAGGAAGTAAAAACGCAATGGGGACCAAAAATCCCAGAACTTTTTTTTTTTTTTTGAACCACCCTAATGATACATGTTAAAATGATGAGGTGTAATAAAGAAAAAATGGGTAAAATTTTAGATAGAAACAGCAAAAATTGACTCATTTAGAGAAATGCTTCATCTAATGATGATTAAAACCGTCAGTTTTCTTTTATCAGCTGTCTGCACATAGATAGAAAACATTTTTTTAAGGATAGTTGGTAACTGGCAGGCAAAGTCAAACTAATGTTTTTCTCGTACGCATTTGGCTCACCCTACCTTATTTGAAAAATCGTCGTGTTTAGCACTATTTTTAGCCTTTTCTCTTTAATGACTTGAGGGATTTAGATGAAATTTTCAACAGTTACTCTTAGTCAGGGTAGAAATGATATCCCATACCCTTTATACATGGGAAAATAGTCTGAGGGTGGCAATTAGCAAATAACCTTCAACAATTTTTGAAAATTTTTTTTGCACCTTTTTGGCTTTTCCTTCAAAACGGCTCAAAGGATTTCAATGACGAAGTTTTCACGTTTCTAAAGACGACGCTAGCGCTGGTTGGTGCATTGAGTGACAGGTGAACTATACTGTTCTCACCGACGCGACGGGTTCTTGAACCTAAAAGTTTCGTGAACTCGTGGAACACAGCTATTGTCCTGTCATTCTACCAATCAAAAGGAAAGTAACTCAGTAACAATGTAGGAAAGTAACAAAAGGAAAAGGGGAAGTAGGTAACCCAGGACATTGAGTGTCAATTCCGTTCAGGATCAACAATAAAGTATTTCGTACATTATTAAACAAAAGGGTATAGAGTAGTTTAAAGGAAAAAATAACAAATACTAATAATTTAGGCATTGCCATAAGCGCATACACGTATAAATCGGAACTGAGAACTGAACTGAAGGAGGTGGATTGTCCCGCGCGGCAGTTTGCACGTTCCTTTAGTCGCTTGATAATCAACTTAACTCAGTAGTTCAGTCACTCTTACCTCATAGTACCTTTGTGTCGATATGTCCACAATAGTTGACCAGAAACAAGCAAGCCTACATAATGATGAATATCTTCCAAAAGTGCTTTGTAATTGTATAAATTGGATATAACAATGGCCAGCAGAGGCACGAATACCAGTCCCATTATATACCTAATGATACACCCTAAACATAACTGGTGGCTCCACTTAATATACTATGTATATTGTAACAGTTCCAACCAATCGTTACGAGAACCGTTCTATTGAACGGCGGTAGAATCATCCGAAGACCCTGCCGCTCTCTAGCCCATTCGAGATTCGCCACGTCTCAACGTAAGAGCTTTCTCTCTCTTTTGTGCGTACAGAAATTAATTTTCATTCACATCATATTGATTTATACCCATACCTAGCCCAATAGCATCCCCACATACCTACCTTCAGTGCGGTATCTCTATTGGATTATACTTAATAAATATACAGTCATATCTCCTCCCTTTCTATTGGAGCACCATAAAAGAAATAGGTATTAAAATTATTCCAGTGATTAATTTCTGAGTTTTACTTATCAATCCCTATCCCAAAATAAGATTTAAATATACCAAAATACAGTATAGACTGAATGAAAGTTAATCACGACAATCATTAGATTGTCACAATATAGAGAATATTTGCCTCACCATAACTTGACTATAATTTCCCTGAAGTGGCCCATACAGGGTGAAAGTGCTTGGAAATGAAGATATAAGAAAAATATCTACAAACATGAGGACTGGCCATGAACATTTATCCCCCCCCCCCCCCCTTCACAACCTACCTACAAGAACAAAATTGGAGTTCGGAGCTGACTCCATTAAAACCAGATAAAGCCAGATGTGCATAAGATTGAAGTTTTAATGGCGCTTATAATCTATTTTACAGAAAATTTTAATCAAGAAATCTAATTTTACAAAACTTTGCTCAGGAAGGGCATTCCGCTTTCTTCCTCTATACCCTCCATATCTTCACAAAAAAGAAGTGTGTGCGTGTTATGTGTGTAAGTAACTCGACCTGTTTATTTGCACCTATCTGGTGAAGATAGTTCCAGCCAACAGGACTGACATGTACAAATTACAGTTTCTGGGTTTTGTTCCAATACTCATGAATCAGTTTCAGTAGTGAGTAAAAACTTGTAAACAGGTGACGAATCGCAGGTTTTATTGTTTTGTTTGAAACTCAAACGACTTTTCATTAGTTTCACATCAGTTACATTTTAGGCGGTCATTAGGTCGTTAAGTATCGTAATAGATTTCCCATGTTCTCATAATTACACTCCGGATTCCTACTGACCTCGTAACCATACTACTGACTCCGAAAGGAAAGGAATATAGGTAGTTTCAAAATATATATTTATAACATATATTTTAATTAATCAGAAAATATTGGCATTCATTTTAGAGAATCAAAAAACAAAAATTTTAATATTCATGACTCACTGGTTGGTTGTATTAAAGTTCGTCGCTTATGACAAATATCAATCTTATATATAACTAGCAGACCCGGTGTGCTTTGCTGCACTCAATAAAAATAGAATTATAATGAAAAGTTTAATCAATCTGTTATGTGGAATTTTTGTTTTTATTAATTAATTAATTTATTTATCTTAATACATTTAAGTAAACTATATATATATTTTTTTTTTTTCGTCTCGTGCATGAATAAATGATTTTGTGGTAATCAGACCCTTGAACAGGGCAGGTATAATTGGCGGTGTGAAAAAATCTTCTTCTAAATGGATGCCACAGACTTGGAGCGTCTGCCCTTGCAATTTGTTGATTTGTTGATGCTTTTCACTAAAAGGCTGATTTCACAATAAGGCTGCGACATTTATAATCTTAGAGCATAGCTGTTGTCATTTTTCTTAGTCGTTTTTCTTTATCATCAATAAAATGACATAAAATTACATTCAATTTGTAGCCAGAAGATCGTCTTAAACTAGTAGGTAACTTGTGTTCACCACAGGACTGAACGGTAAAAATGTACAAAACACATAGATGTGGGCATAGAGATAACTCTTACTGGACTAATTCAAGCCAAGCCACCTACATTCTAAGCTTGTAAGGTGCGAAGGGTGATGGTACCTGGTGTCATTCATGTCATTTTATTGATAATATAACAACTGAGAAATGATGAGAAAATACATTCTCGAAACGTTGGCGAATTAAGAAGTTTTCTTTGACCGACCCTCAACATTATCCAATAATAAATTATAGAAGAAAGGTCACCAGCAATCCCTAATATATATATATATATATATATATATATATATATATATATATATATATATATATATATATATATATCGTGGGTCCAATACTAAAACTAGGTAACTCAAAATTTGTGAATTTGAGATAATCGAGGAAAACAGTTTTGGTATTTAGGTCTCAACTCTCCAGTGGCTGGTTATTGTCGGTATAGATGTTTTGGTGACTGTATCCGGTCATGTAAACTCTAACCAACAATTACCAATTGGTTTTAATTTACACTGAATTACCTGAAGATGATTAATTAGTTCCTAATTGATTAAAATCGTAGATACCTACTTTTAGCACTCGCTGAAAATGAGATTTCACAGTTATCTACCTATTCGAGAGGAGTGTGAAACAAACATTTCAATCAAATCCCGTACCATGCGATGTTGAAATACCTATTCGTAGATACCTACGTGTAAGCATTATAGTAAAGTATAATTATTATAAAAGGTTAAGAAGAAGGGGGGGGGGGTAATTAATTTTTAAACTGTTGATGATAACATTGTGAAAATTATAAACATGGATATACTTTCATTAACCATTCAAAACAGTTTTAACTAATTCAAATTTCTAATTAATTTTGTGTTATTCTATTAAGTATCACACATAGGTAACCACTGAAAAACAGGAAGGTATAAACATAATTATGTAATTAAAAAATCGTAAACTGAAGTTCGTTGTTTCCATTGAACTAGTTTTCTTCGAATGTAGTGTCTGTTGTATGTGGAAGATTATTATAAAAGTTGAAAAAATCTCTGCCCAATGCAGGGGTTTGGCAGGAGAAAAGGGACATATATTTTGCCGTGGAGATAGATAATATTCACTGGAACTGTTAGAGGCATCTGAGGACTGTGTGACGACCTCAGCAATCAACTTTTCTGTATTCCGCTTCATCAAAGTTCTCCTTGAATTGGAATGATTCAGGCTGGCTTTTCATGAACTTTATACAAGACATTTTTTTGCCAGTGTTCAGAACTTCCATATATATGTCGTTCTTTCTCATTATGAAGGTGTCTTGACCAAATGTTTTCCAGTCGTAGAAGGAAATCTGGTCGATAACGTCATACGGTTTATCACCCTTCTTGCGAGCCGCACGAGCTATAGTTTTCCAGTCACCTGGCCATTCAGTTTTCCCCACTCGCTTCAATTCGGTACCGATAGCAGAATGCATAGAGTCGGATTCCATTCCCGAGTGTCCCGACGTAATTTGAGCTCTATGCCGCCCGAGTTTAGAGTCTTTTCAACATGCATTCATATATCGGCAACAAATTAATTCAAATTTTGCCCGCCGCATCGATCACTAAAGCAGCGGATTTCTTCGATATTTTCTGGCCAGGACTGAAAATGCTGGTAAAGGCTTGAAGCAATTTCGTTGCTGCCTCTACCTCCTTTACCCTCATGCCACACGAAGCATACTCCTTGTTACGAAATGACATTATAAACAGTAAACTTGTAGGTATGTTGTCAATCTCCGTTTATAAAACAAGGCATTGTTCATAGGGTCACTAGGTGCTAGAAGCACTTGTTGTAGATCAAATTTTATTGAAATTAATGAACTATCTCCCGAACGAGCATAATGCGATGGCACGACGGGGAAGGATTCTATGTGAGATTTAATACCATTCTTAATTTTATCTGATACTTAACTGTTTTTTTAACATGCTTACCTCTTCGATGTTCAGAACAAACAATGATGGAAGATTTTTTTATATTTTTTTTAGGGCTAGGTATATCAACTACCCCTTTTTTTAATACCTAGCGAGCTAAGGAACATGAACGTGCATAATTTTTCTCGAACTCCTTCAATCGGTAAATAAAAATCGGTACTAAACTTCCTTCTGTTCTCTGATGATGTAGTTGTCTTGACAAGAGTTATCTACTTTTGTCACTTTAGTCATGGCGATGGATCCAGTCCAAAAAATGAGTGTATGTGAGTTACCTACTTCTAGCATTGATCGTTTAGCTGTTGTCATAGTTATCTAGTTTTGAAATTCGCAAATATGTGACCTATGGATCAATATTTTCGTAACCTAGCTACATCATTGGAAACCTACTGGCCTAAATAATCTAATGAAGTAGATAACTCAGAATCGCCAAAAATCGAGTTACCTAGTTTTAGTATTGAACCCACGATATATATGTATATATATATATATATATATATATATATATATATATATATATATATATATATATATATATCTTTTGGCACAGATGTGCAGTGAAAATTGAAACACAAATACAGAATGAAACACACAATTATTATTGATATTTCGGCTATTGCCTTTTTCAAAATGAAGAGTAGAGTGATGAGAGAGCGCCAAGAGAGGTCATCAGGTCATCGCTCTACTCTTCATTTTGAAAAAGGCAGTCGCCGAAATATCAATAATAATTGTGTAAGTTTCATTCTGTATTTGTGTTTCAATTTTCACTGCACATCTATGCCAAAAGATGTACTGTTCTTATAGAACCGTTTCAAATCAACCGTAAGTATGTATATATATCGCACCCGTCCTAGAATAAGGGTACAACTCAAAAATCGCGATTTTTGAGTTAGTTGTGGTTCTGAGAAGTAGAAACGGTCTAGTTTGTCTGTAGAAGGTGGAGATATGTGTAGGGCACTCTAATTCCGCTAGAGAGTGCGTGTGTCTTTCTTCTATGGACGGAGTAACCAATTCACGTCCTAGGAAGAAAGACACAACTCAGATGAGTTCAAATAGTCTGTGTTTCGTTTTGAGTTGTTTCCTTTTTGTGTGGACAATTTTAACTTGTGTCTTTCTTTTCTGAACATTTTGGATCCTGACTGGTGAGATTTCAGTGTTTAAGTTGGAACAACTCAAAAATTCTTAAAAAATCAACAAAACCGTTCCCCCCACTCCCTTCCCACTGTCAAAAAAACTATTTATTCACCATGGGGCGTTAGAGTAATAATGTAGGAAACAAGTTTCGAAAAGATAAATAATGTTCATCGTGTTCAAAAGAACGGGTAGCCAATGGTGTGGAAGAAAACTTTGAATGCGATTTGCCAAAAATGACAATTTTTGAGTTGTACCCTTATTCTAGGATGGGTGCGATATACGCGTATATAATAAAACTGATTACACGTAAAACACTGATCTTTTAGCTTAGTTGTGTATTTAGGTCTTAGCGATAAGTTGTCCACTTCTCAGCAAGCTATAATTAGGTATCGAATTCAATTTCCGTGGTATGGGAATGTCGTCGGATTGATTCCCTTCCGCTATACCGACTTTGGTAAACCAGGGGTCAATTATTATTCCTTATTCACCTCTAAAAGAAATCGGCCGCCATATATCCAGATGGTTTATCTTGAAGTCGGCTCCTCTAGGAAGGCAAAGCACGTGCTTTGAAGACAAGGCGCCGATCAATTAGCACTCGCAACTTTGCAAAAGGTCGAGCGGCGAGGAAAGATAGACGTGGGGGGAGACGAACAGCAAAAAATATTTCCTCCAGTCCTTGTCACATTCCCTTAAGCTTTGCTTGTCCAAGATTATAATGAGAAGTGCCAAGCATCCGAGACAGCCGTGAAGCCAGCGTGAATAACTGCTTCAGGAAGCTATTAGGCACTTTACACCAACTTGATATACGTAGGTACTTTGAGAATTAAGTAACTAAGTATATTCAACGATGGAGGGTCTAAACATCCCTTACAACTTAGGGATTCCCAACTAGTTTTTTTTTTATTGTCATTTACATATATACATATATATTTTCCCAACAAATCGAATGAAATCATCCGGAAAGCCGTACGATCTTCCGTTCTCTCGCTAAGAGCTATAATCGAGCAGCGACCTATAATTTTTCGGGGGAACTAAGTTTCATGAATGACTGCTAGATAGCAAGCTAGCGGCATACGTGCCGCCGCAGCGGTTTCGCCATTTCCCTCAGCTCGTGTGAGGAAATTTCAGGAATGTCATTTAATTTTATTAATTTATCTTCAGTAGGCACACCTATGCAGACACATTGGATACCTAAGTAATGACTCGTTTAATAATAGAGAGATTTTGTTCTTCCTGTACGATTTCCCCCCGCCAACGCGTAGGGCAGCGTCTAGAGCAAGCAACTGCAGATGCTAGCTCTTCGCGTATTTCTACACGTATATGTACTAGACTAACCAAACGCTATCGTCACGCTAAAGTCTCTTTAGTATTTCAATATCAACGATTCTCTTGAATTCGACATCGAGTAGAAGTTTGAAATCATTTTACACTCTGCTCTATCAATTATCTTCATCACAGGCATCGAATAACAATCGATTAATAATAAATAACATACCCACGACATTTAAAAAAAAAAAAAAAATAGTATTCACCAACGCATATTTTGTTGAAAACATCGGTTCTCGTCTGATCACCGAAGTTAAGCATTAACAAGATATATATTTGGAAGAAAATTACAAAAATAAAGGCATACACTTCAAATATTTCAAAAATAAATTCACACTTCTATTAAAAAAAGTCTCTTCTCAGGTCCAGCTTCCACCCTGGACAAACGTATGAAGCCTTCAACGAAGGATCATAAATGAATGGGAGAAACCCATTCAAAAGGGAAGGGGGTTCATCTATACGGTCACATCTTCTTCTTTTTCTATTCTGTGCCCCATTATAACCGTCTGCTTGCGGGTTTTGGCTCATCGTGGAGCTTATTGAGAAACATGTCTGGAAAACGACGTCCAAATCAGCCCTCCACCAAGCAAAACACGCTCAGTAGCCCAGCCAAGTATGTGCTCTGGAATCCCCATTTTCAACAGTGGAGACACCGACTTCTTCGCCCAGACACCCCGCCATGTTACGATAGCAGGTATTACTGTTATAGCAGCCACCTCTCGATCAGTCAGCGCAGCCACAGCAGCAAGCACATCAGGTCTGGAATATTTCAACCGTTTCTGCTCAAACATATCTTCCAGTGGTCTAACTCCAGACTAACGACTGATCCCGTTCCAGTACAAATCACAAGGTCGGGTCGACATCCTCTCCCATTGATTGTGAAGTGTGGCTCCAGAAATGTTGACCATCCTCTCTTCTCGGCACACGTTGCCAACAATTCACAAACGGAATTGTGTCTGGCCACTCTAGGAAGTCGTGCGGATGCACATGTCTGCTGTACATGAGCCGCTGTCTCTCTTGCCCTACACCCAGCCCTGCATGTAATTTGCTGCTGGTCACGTCTTCTTCTGGTTGTTCTCATTCTTGTGGGCAGTGATCCGGAGTGAACACGGACCATTCTCCGACCTTTCCATGAAGGTGATGTCAAATGGGCATCCCTCAACCAAGCAGTGGAAGGTCTTGCTTTCCGAGATCTCCGCAGTTCTGCTCCATCTGTCGTCTGATGCAGCATTTCAGCCCTCTTAAAACGCCGTTCCTGGGCTGTCTCGAAAGTTTCATGTACCTCACCACCAAACAATATCTGATCCGCCTTAGCTATCCGAATCCCCCTTAGTTCACGTGTTAATCTTTCCATGCTGGCCAGGCCAAGACCACCGTCACCAACAGGCCCATACATACAGGCGTTTGTTGAATCGGCAGGCAACCAGAACCACTTCCTGATCATCTTTCGCACTGCTATGTCCAGCTTCCTCAAGTTGTACCTCCTGGGCCGCCCAAGGACAGCTGAGTGGATTAACCCCGGCAAGAAGTAACATCAACATCGGGCTTGGTTAGTACTTGGATGGGTGACCGTCCAGGAGCACCGCAATTTCGGCAACTTTATTTTTTGTCTTATCATTCAATTTTTCATCTATCTAAATAATGTTTACTTAATCAGGCCTCGTGGAATAGCCTGTTTTGAGTGCATTCCCTGCTTTATCAAATGTTCATTTTCAAGATCTGAGAAGGTACGAAGCACAAATTCTACTACCAACCTACCTACTCAATTTGTTATTGGACTGACAACAGCTTTTATATAAAATCGTATTATTTAAACGTGAACCTGATCGTTGTCTGAATCTTTATGTTGGTAATACACCAACACCGAACTTTGTAGTACGAAATGTACTAGCGAGTGCTTACGAAGAATAGGTTTCTACTTGAAAATCGGAATAGTATCAATGACTGCATTTACTCCATAATAGGTGAACAGGATATCTGGATGTCGGACGTAGTAGGTACTTTGTTCACATAATCAACGGAATTTGATTTATTAATACAAATATTATATTTATCACAGGTTTTTACTATTTTCGACTAGGCAGGTAATTGTGGAAGGGAAATGTTATTAGACGACAGTCAGAGGGAGAACGAATAGGTACCTAACCTATACTCTTAAAACGGTGGTTACCTTTGCATCAGGTTGGGGTGATACGCGTAGGACGGGATTCCAACGAAAGCGTTTTCCCCGCTTACGTGAAGGTAGGCCTCTTTCCCGTACACGCGCAGTTCTGCGCGTTGACGCGTGAATTTGCGCATGCGCAGTTGGTAAAAAGTCTTTTTGCGTACACGGGTAGAAAATTGCGGGAAGAACAAAAACTCTAGAATATGGATAGGTGTTCTGTGTAATAATGTGCAGGGTTGTTATTCCTTTTTTCCATTTCTTCCCACCACTCAATTATTGCAATCGCTGAAAAATACCGACGCAACGAAAGCTATACAACTGAGCTATACAATTGAGAGGGTCTGAAGTTTTCGCGCGGTGATTTCGAAACGGTTAAACAGGATTAACATCACAGGTCGGTCACGAACAATAAAGGTGGGTTCACATTCGTCCGGAATTACGGAAATGCGGCAATCCGTACATGCGTTCGGTCTTCTGATTGGCTAGCGGCAGGGATGAATCTTGCCGGACAAGCACTCTTGAGACCTACACATTTTTTAGGGTAGAAATACCTATAATGTTATCTTGGGATAAGTATATTGATGAAGGGACCGAATAATTACCCAACAGTCTCATTTCAAAACGACGTGCCTTTGCAGTTAATGTTGGTAGATACATACTCGTACATGAAAACCTCTTGTGTATGCCCTCATGATTTAAAAGTTAATTATTTAACGTCTTTATGGAGCTTTGATGTCCGTGAAATGACAGGTAGAAGAAACTTTGGGAGGAAACAGGTCTGTTTGGGGAATGCAATGGTAATAGAAGACACAAACAATGATAACACAACCTGCCGCAATTCCACACTCCCCTCCACTACTTCCAACCGCAAACGCATTGCCGCATTTCCGGATGGATGTGAATACACAGAATATACAGAAATAATAAACCTCTGTGTAAGGTTATGGTGACCACGCGTAGGGCGGGATTCCTATGAAAGCATTTTTCTCGCTTACGTGAAGGTAGGCCTCTTTTCCGTACACGCGTAGTTCTACGCGTTGACGCGTAAATTTTCGCATGCGCAGTTGGTATTTCAGTCTTTTTGCGTACACGGATAGAAAATTACGGGAAGAACTAAAACTCTCTAAATAATGTGCAGCGTTTTTATTCCTTTTTCCATTTCTTCCCACCACTCAAGTATTGCAATCGCTGAAAAATACCGACGCAACGAAAGCTACACAATAAATTGAGAGGGTCTGAAGTTTTCGCGCGGTGATTTCGAAACGGTTAAACAGGATTAACATCACAGGTCGGTCACGAACAATAACTCTGAGGCGCAAAGCCATAGCTCATCCTCCCGGCTCTGCTCATCGTGGGACCCAACGCTCCGGACGAGTCCCCTCTGTTTTCACTTCCTGCGCGAACCCTGGGACGCCCCTTTCCTCGGCCATCCATCTCCTTGACCCTCGGCGAGGACGCCCTCATGACAGGGAGCGTTTCTTCTCGGCGGATCATCATCTTTCAACCCTCCCGCAGACTCCCCAGGGCCTTCGAGATTAGGGAGTTTAATGCTGATAAATAGACCGGTAACCGTGTCCGATTATATATCGGATTATATTAGATAAAACGAAAGTTTAGGCCCTTTGGTTTCGAATATCCGTAGGAGAAAATATTACGTGGCGGGAATGTGATTATTGAATGTTTAGATCGTGACATACGATTTTCGAAATTAAGTAGTAAATCATTTCATCAAAAAGCGTATTTATATGGCATAAGTAAGATGGATACGAAGTAGGCAACCGGTATTGAGTAAGGATATTTGGACCTTTCATGTTATCCGACCGCCAACACCTCCAGCGCTTCCTCCAAGGTCCTATTTCATAAACCAACAAGAGACAAGTTACAAGCCGATTTTATGTTCAAGTTGTAAAAAATGAGCAGGCAAGCGTTTCATAAAGGTACAAGTGTAGACTTGTAATGCACTATGAAAATTAACAAGTGTACAGGCGAATTTGGATAAGTTACAAGTGTTTCCCCATCATTTTGAACAAGTCACTGTTTTACAGTTGTAAAAAATGGCAGATTTTTAACCAACATCCGTTCACCTACAAACTTGTTATTGACATTTCATGTCTTTGCTATGGCACACAACCAAATTTTCGTTATGTCACGTTACGTTACGTAACGAAATATGCTCAATTCTGATGATTTCCGCTAGCAACCGAGTCGTTGCTAGGGAAATGGTACTTCGTCGTTTTTCATCCCACAAAATTCCTTGACCATTCGTTCGAAAGCTCTCGATTTATCCATCAATTTTATGTTAACTAATGCGAAGTGCGTGGCCAACAAACTGAGTTATGAGCATGGTTATATATATAATTGTTTACACACAGGTGATCATTCTCAATAATTGATATTGTGAACATGATTGCAACCGCTTGTTAATTTCTGATGATTTCATTGAGCTGGTGTTTCGATGATTTGATTCATAGCAGGTGATCCGAATATTGCGAGAACGATTTGATTTGTGAAGCGGTGGTTAAATAATTTTAATAGGTAATTTCTATACTTTACACTCTAGGAAGCTGTAATTTCGTATGTAGGCTCTTTAGGACATTTACTTGACGATGCCTAGGGTCCGGATCAGATGAGTGGCTCTTAGAGCTTGCATACGAGCCTGCAACTAAAGACATGAAATGTCCCAATGCGTTGCAGACTCGTATGCAAGCTTTTCATTTGATTCTGTCGACACAATTGTATGACGTCAGAGTAGCTCTAAATATAAAGCTAAAAATCAGCTTTCAAAATTTCAAGTTTTCCAGCATTATGAGTTGACAATTTTTCGGTGTTTAATACGTAGGAATAATGTTTTGCTGAATAATGCAGACAAGAAATAAGCATTCACCGTGAAAGACGCCAAAGATTTTTTCGGCCACGAATAAACGCTCATTTCGTGGGTATTTGTGAGTTTAACGAGAGAGTTAGGATGTCTTCCGAGACCCTTGAAAGATTCAGATGGTGCGAGACCCTGTGCAATTTTTCCTAAGCGGGTATTGAGGATCTCCCTATCATTGAAGAACAAAGTGAAGTGTGAAGATCATCTCGAAGTTACAGATTACATTCTTAACCCAGCAGCATTATGACTTGATGAACTGATTAATCATTTGCGCTGAATGAAGGAGAAAAATCCGATTATGCCAGCCATTAGAATAAGTTGAAATCAAATAGGTAATAAGTGATGAAGAGAACTGCACACCCAACTTATTTTAATTTTCTTTTTCGGTAATATTGATTTTGTAGGAACTCTCATATCTTTGCCTATTAGTACTTACTTAGTGAATCGCCACGAACCACCGGAAAGTAAGTGTATTATATTCCTTTGATTATTACTTCTTTTATGCAATCTCCTTCTTGTTTAGCGGGCCCTACACGCTCAATAATATTGACAATATCAGTATTGTCAATATTATTGACGACGCTGTTTTTTCATTTCAATATCCTCATCAATAATGTCGTATCCTACACGGTCAATATTATTGTCAATAAAACGTGCTCAATACGTCTTTTCCTGCCATTCCGACAAGTGAATTTGTGCCTTTTTGGTTTATTATTTCCAATAATAAGCCTATGTGATCGTGTAGCAAAAAATTTTTATAACCCCCCCTCAAACTTTGTCACTTTACGTTTCAAGGTGCGTAGAATCCAAATTTTAAATGTCCATGAACAAACAGACGTTTATAAAATTATTACAGATGGTTGAACCGCTGTCGACAGAACACAAACATGAAGGAGTGCATCCCTGTTTGAATCCTCCCAGGAGCGCGGCAACAACTGAGTATTGATTATAATATTAACGTTTGCCCCTTCATGCTCAATAACATTGACAATATCCTCTCCACTTTTTAATATTGACTCCTCGAGAACAGAATTTCCGGATTTCATCAATATCGCTTCAATACTCATCCTTTTTCCCTACACGGTCAATATTATTGTCAATGTGATAAGGTATTTGTTTGTAATTGAGACTAGAGCTGTGAGTAAGTACCAAAGTCACTCCCAGAGTAATAACCAAGGGAGTTGAAGGTGAAGGACCACTGAGATATCTTAGAATAGAATAGTACGTAATAGCTTTGAAACGATAGAGGTCAAAGTAGTGAAAATACAGAGTTAGAAGAAGAGGGAGATATGAAAAAAAAGATAAGAAATAGGAAGAGTACATTGTATTTAATGTTCAATTGTCCATGCCCCTACCTACTCTAATCTATGGCCATAGAGGAATAAATTGTGCAGATCTGACCTTAAATTCCACTCCAAAAGGTTCCAGAAGGAGGCTTGCGCCTTGCGGAGATTCCATGCTATCACGGAGTAAAGTTGTAGGAGAAGGATATAGCCGGTTCAAGACAAAGAGGCGGTAGGGCTGCCTTCCAATCGCCTATTCAGCATTCCATCCATAAATAGGAAAACTGTAGACACCCAACAGGGTGTTTTAACTACACAATTCTCAATTATGAAAATAAACCTGTGCTGAAGAAAGAAGTGCTCTTAAATGTGGAAAATAGATATTCAACAGGTGTTGGTTGGAAAACGATCGATCGAAAAAGCATGGAAAAAGGTAGTAATAGTAATGGCGAAATTTACATCCAGAGGGGTGCCAGGACCCTGGTGTCATCTGCAAAAATAGTCCGTAGGCCTCAGAAGTCCTGGTGTGGCAAAGAGCTACGACGATGAGATGACATCCCAAAGAAGTGGAAGACGAAACTTAAACTGACTTGGTGGACGAAAATTAAATACAGCAAACCTATTGCCTAATTCAAAAGAGCAATATTACTTCCCTAGAAGAAAAAAATAAATACAGAAAGTAGAAGATAGAGCGTGCATGGAAGTTTTAAAGGAGGTTGGCAATACTTATTCATGAACGCTTGATAGCGCATCCCTCTTATCAGTGATGAGCATTACAGTTTTAAACAATGATAGGAAAATTCAACAAATGCATTTTTAACGAGAAACAAATGTGCAGTGCAGTTTTCAATAACACTTGAGCAATAGTAGAATAAATAAAGTCAACAACAAACAACATGAAACAACGAATCATAACCATCAACACATAACAACATCGAGTAAGTAAACAATTCAAGTGGCGTATTTTTGTTTGTAGTGGCGGAAATTTAGAAACTCAAACAGTATTGACAATATTATTGACCGTGTAGGGGCCGCTTTTCAAAGGAGCGTGTATATTTCAATCCCATTATTCCGGTCCTCACTTTCAACTGCGTTAATTTTCAACTGGGTTTCCGGTGGAAGCAGATGCGGGCTAGCCGATAGCCATTGTGCAAGTGCGTGGATTGAGAGATAGGCCTGGGGCAGGATGATGCTCCATCACGACCTCCATCACGTGGGCGAGATCTCGGTCTCTTACGCCCCGAGACAAAACCGCCAAAGGTCATCTCCCTCCGAGCACTCTCAGTGTCTCAGTGCGCTCAGTGCACTCTTACTTATCCTACTCGCCCATTCTAATCTTTTTCATCTAGGCTCACCACTTCTAACCACTCACTATTCATGCTTGAGGGGCTTAGGGAGCTTGGATACGAATTCGAGAGAAATTGATTGAAGAAACGTATTATTCGTAGTTATCAATTAATATCACACAAACACACATATTACCAAATTTGATTTTTTCTCTTTCTAAACAGCAACAATATAGGTTACCTGCCAGAAAATCAGTGTTAAGGCCATATCACACTAGCATTTTTTCCGCATTGTTTCTGCATTTTTTCGGCGTTTTTAATGCCTAAACGTGAAGAAGAATCATTGTGCTTCCTTGCGAAGCATTTTTAAACTCACTAGGAAAAATTAGAACACGTTCTAATTTTTACCTCGACGCAAGAAAAATGCTAAACATAACCCTTGGGGAGGTAACAATTCAATGAAAAACCCCTAGGAGCCCTAACCTGACAGATTTAATAAAAATGCATTCCGCCAGAATGCGCTGTTTTTGCCTTATTCCTCCTCAACATTCATAGCTAACCTTGGAAAAAACACTTTGCCTTCTTCACGTTTCAGCGTTTAAAATGAAAAAAAAAAAAAAAAAAAGGGGAAAAAATGCAAGTGTGATACGGTTTTTACGTCTTACGCAGGAGGTATACTAATCTTCCTTATATTAATAAAGTGTCTGTATGTGGGTACCTCTCTAACTTTTGAACGGATTGACCGATTTGCGCGATTCTTTTTTTAATATGACAAGCCACTTTCGGCGCAAAATATAGGCCACATCAAAATTGCGCAACCCCTGCTCAGTAAGGGGTGGGGGGTGGAAAAACTGGAAAATCCGTGTGTGGGCTCAAACGAAAGTCCACGACTAGGGGGTTTCAATTCCAGCTACCATAAATAAGATAATAATGCTACCCTTAGGGACCTACCGTTTGCGAGCGAAGCGAGCAACATCTCCTACATGTTTCAACTGTAATACACCTGAATGGGGGGTAAAATACCATCGTAAGTACACAGCCACACCTTGCGATCGAAGTGAGCCACTTAATGGGGGGCCCGGGGGGCTTGCCCCCCGGCAGGACGTGGAGGCGAGCGCACAAATTGAAAGAATTAAACTTTACATACTTATTCAGAGTTGCCAGATGCTCTGAACCTTATACCGCCGACAGATGGCGAAGAAGTAGCCCAAAACCGCCCAATCGCCTATTTGCATATTTTTGTAATGAAAATTTGAAAACAAGTGTTTATTGAAATAGGTAATATACTTTATTATAATAAAAATGTTTAATACTTTTCAAGTAATAATGGAAACTGAAAGTTTTCAGGTCGGACACGACAATAGTCAACAAAAAGTTATAGATAAACTAGCCGCTCCGGCTCGCTACGCTCGCCTCCACGTCCAGCCGGGGGGCAAGCCCCCCGGACCCCCCATTAAATTGCTCGCTTCGCTCGCAAAGTGTGGCATGTAGGGAATATTGGTCGCTTCGCTCGCAAAGTGTGGCATGTAGGGAATGTTGCTCGCTTCGCTCGCAAAGTGTGGCATGTAGGGAATATTGGTCGCTTCGCTCGCAACGTGTGGCATGTAGGGAATATTGGTCGCTTCGCTCGCAAAGTGTGGCATGTAGGGAATTTTGCTCGCTTCGCTCGCAAAGTGTGGCATGTAGGGAATGTTGCTCGCTTCGCTCGCAAAGTGTGGCTGTATACATGCGATGTATTACAATTGAAACGTGTAGGGGATGTTGCTCGCTTCGCTTGCAAACGGTAGATCTCTAAGGGTAGTTTTAACTTCTGTATGGGGATGTCGCTCGCTCCGCTCGCTTGAGGAAGTTATACTGCCCACCCAACTTGGCAGACGTTTTTTTCTGTTGGAAATTCTTACAAACAAATTAAATCTTATAAAACTACGTGGAACCACGAAAATTTTATTAGGGGATGTTGCTCGCTTCGCTCGCAAGGTATACCTGTATATCCTTGAGGAAGTTATACTGCCCACCCAACTTGGCAGACGTTTTTTTCAGTTGGGAATTCTTACAAACAAATTAAATCTTATAAAACTACGTGGAACCACGAAAAGTTTATTCGGGGATGTTGCTCGCTTCGCTCGCAAGGTATTGCTGTATATTTGCAGGAAAAAATCCGAATTTATTCTGTTGAAATGGCTCTCGCTTCGCTCGCAAGGTACCTCTATGTGTACCTGCTCGCAACACCCAAACACCGAAACCTGTACCTGAGTTATCGAACCCCAAACACGTCTGTCTTCCTAGAGCCTTCTCGCGTCCACAGCACATATAATTTCTGATTTTAATAGCTTACTCTCGCTTCCCCTCGCTATCCGACTTTTTTCGATATCCGATTTCGGATTCAGATTCGGCGGGATCAAACCTTTATTTCGCCCGCGAAAACCGTTCCGAAAAACGTACCTTTACGGGGTATATTTTAAAGGGAAAAAACCAAGTTTTTCGTCGGAATTTTCGAGAAAACGGGTCCGTACTCTCGCATTTTTTTGACGCATTTCCCGATAATTTTTTCGCGATCCGATCGCGCCGTCGTCTTCCTCGTAGGAAAACCTACGAAACCGGTATTTTTCCGGAATTTTCGACGGCCGTTTAGAGGGGTAGGGGAAGCGGGGAAGTCCAAAAAGCGCATATTAACCGGAACTTCGACCCCCCTCCCTCCCTACGGCCCATGGTTCAGCTGGGATTAGAAAATTTTAAATTCGCTCGCTCCCCCTTTCGGAAAATCTCAAGAAGATCCCCCCACTCGTAGACTCCCCCCAATCAGCAGTTTGGCCGTGCATAGCATGGACAGACAGACAGACGGAGTTTCACTTTTATAAATAACTAGCCGCTCCGGGGGGGTCCTAAAAGCTCAGGCCTAATGCACCAATTGGTGTTGTTGCGATTTTTTTACTGACCTCGACTTGAGGGTGTTAGACTTAGTTTCTTCACAGACGAGACCAAATGATCAAAAATAACAAAGCTATTACCTAGCTGCCAGAAATCTGATATACAATCGGCATAGAGAGAAACAAAATAATGAAAAAGACTGCAAAAATCTTTACTGTTGTGGAATTAGTCGGCTGCATATTTTTTGTGTATTGGTTATTTAATCAGGATTCAGCCAAGGGGTAGAAACACAACTTCAACACATCTCTACACCCACTTTATTTTGTCCTACTGTTATAGGTTTTTCCTGAAGATTGGCCAAGTTTTGGCCTGAAACGTTGCAAAAGTAAAGTGAGAGTAGAGATGTGTTGAAGTTGTGTTTCTACCCCTTGGCTGAACCCTGACTATATAACCAATACATAAAAATCTTTACAATATGTTCAGGAGCTGACGATTGGCCGTTCAGCACTTTCCCATCTTAGCAATGAAACCAAAATCATACACGCTAACTAAGTAGATACATATAATTACATAATTAAATGGAGTAGTATTTATTCATCTCATTAAACCCGCATATGAAGATAGGACTACCCAATGTCCATCTAGTCGTTGCTTTCTCCTCAGAATATGCGTATCGAGAGAGACGGTGAAAACTGGACAGAAAAAAACACATCATACCTCGAAGCTTTCGATTACTCAACGACAATATAATTGACCATAAAACAACACCCAGAAAAAGAGTGGAGGGGAGTGTTCAAAAAAACAAGTCTCATCATGAGCGAAATCTAACAGTCTGCCACTTTGGTCGAATGAATTCGGTTATTAATGGCTCAATTTTCTTTCCGGTAAATTGCCGGCGTTTTTAGGACTGAATAATTACACGCTCGGATGGTGAGTTTTATCTCCACGCATCGATTGATCCTCAGTTTTTCTCGCCTTCAGCTCCGCGAGTATTTGAAATAAGTTTGGAGAAGGCATTATATAGATTAGGATCATTAATATTAAATGAAAGGCGGAACTGATTGTTATTTCATGTTGGTGTGCAGCACTTTTCAAGAAGGATGATTAAAATTAATGAGTGCAAACTTTGTGTATCAACCCCTTTCAGGTTTGATAGTTTCAACTCACACAGCGGATACAGTTATGCTTATAACTATAAGGAATTTAGATGCCCCCCCCAGAGGTGCAATGGGGGCCTAAATCCTCATAAAAAGGTAGAGGAGGTAAAGAGGCATCCCGTCAGAGAGATACCACCCCTAGTCATAGCTTTTAATGAGCCATGTTCGGGGAAGGTTGATATTCCTGTCACCAGAAAACCATCCGACGCCAAACCAGCTGTCTAAAACGATCGAGGACAGCGCGTGGTTCCCATTGATTCCTCAACGGGACGCCGCCAACGCTATCTCTGGTGCTCTGACGGGAGCTTGATGGACCTCTCAGGAGGTAACTCTGTTACATAACGGAACGAAATAATTCGTTAGAAATATACCTCTGATCATGGAAATCAGAAACCTATCTTAAATCGATCATGAATGTGTTTTTCAACCCCCCCCCCCCCCCCCCTTTGTCCCATTCCATTCGCCTTTGGGTCTACTCTCTTCATTAGGTACCTCATAATGAATGAGTAAACCGTGCTTTTGCGTGTAGTTCTTGAATTGACATAACTTAATAGAAGTTGAGTTGAGTTATACCTACTGGGCGTTACAATCACCAGCCGGCGAAAGATTAAAAAAAATTGCAATCGTCTCTTAGGGCCGGTTTATCAATCACATTTATCCAATGGATAAGGGGGATTTATCTAAGGTATAGCGTTATCCTCCAGATAACACGATATGGGGTGTTTATCAATCCCTAGTTAAACCTTATCTGGCGTTTAAATTTATCTGGTCCCTGGATGGCTGGATAACTATTATAACTGGAGGTTAATGAGATATCTAGAGCTTTCTAACCTCAAACAAGTTTATTTATTTACAAAAATCGTATTTGAATCAAGTTTGATTGTCTTTATTTTTGTACCTTCCATTGGATATATTTGGGAATTTGTCTTCAAACAGCAGCAACGGCGAAGATTTTATCGTAGCATAATTCGTTGAATGGAAAAGAAGACCGTATATAGTAAGACCCCATGTAGATCACCTACTAAAATGGGTCGAGTGCACATTTTTGAGGTTTTGGTTGTACAAAGATACCGTTCTTTACTTTATAACACATTTCAAAGATGAAATTAAGTCCACAACTTACTGATCACAATAATTCAGGTTGCAAGATCGCAACTCATACTGGTATTTCTCTCTCTACAAATGAAGCAACAGCAAAAATATGGTGTCTTTTGTCTTATTATTTGCCGAGCTAATACTGTCGATGATGACACTGTTGTTTTGTGGACGTCAGACGGTTCTTCTAATGGTCGATCCATGAAGAAAATGTACCTCCTACTCTACTCTGTGGTAGTTCCATGTGTAAATCGCCCTTATTTTGTCGCCTGCGGACACCAATGAGGATGCTAACGGCGCTATCTGCCAGACAGAATTTATCTGAAGGATAATTTTATCCGCTAGGTATTTCGGCATTGATAAACGACTCACATTCTTTATCTGGAGTATAGCGCTATACTCGGTATAGCTATCCTGCAGTTAATGTAGATAATTGATAAACCGGCCCTTAGTGCCCCAGAGAATATCCCTATCAAATCTCAACTCCCTAAGATGGACAGGAGACAATTTAGCTCACTCAGCTGAGTAGGAATGAGCCAATAATTTCAATCGCCTCATAATTTCAGCTTCAGAGGTTAAATACAATAGAAATCAGAGGTCTATGCATCGACTATTACCTAGTGCTTGCAAGTACCTACTACTCGATAGTATACCTACAACATATCTACTTATTGCCTCCTTTTCACATTATTAGTTCGTTATGGTTACTTAGCAATATTAGTTTATAATAAATGGCTTAGGGATCATGAGATATTGAGATAAAATAAGAACATTGTAAGAAGTGGCAAACGATTTTCCTGCTATGAAAACTATGGGAGTTACACTTCGCTAGTAACGCATTGGTTATAAGTGAAAATCAACAGAAACTATTTACAAGTACCTACTACTCAATAGTATACCTACAATGTACCTACTTAGTGCCTTCTTTTCACACTACTAGTTCATTATATTTACTTAGCAATATTAGTTTATAACTTTGCGTAATAAACTAATAAAACAGCTTTCCATGACACTGCGATGGCTTAAGGATCACGAGATGTTGTGATAAAATTAGAGTATTCCAAAAAGTGGCCAACGATTTTCCTGCTATGAAAACTATGTGAGTTGCACTTCGCTAGAAACGCATTGGTTGCACGTGAGAATTAATAGAAATGAAAGAGGTGCCAAGAGGTGGAGGAGGTGCCACGAGGTGAAGCAGGTGCCAAGAGGTGAAGCAGGTGCCGCGAGGTGAAGCAGGTGCCACGAAGTGAACGAGGTGAAGCAGGTGCCAAGAGGTGAACGAAGTGCCTAGAGGTAGAGGAGATGCCACGAGGTGAACGAGGTGAAGCAGGTGCCAAGAGATGAACGAAGTGCCACAACGTGAAGCAGGTGCCAAAAGGTGGAGGAGATGCCACAAGGTGCCGCGAGGTGAAGGAGGTGCCAAGAGGTGAACGAGGTGCCGAAGGTAGAGGAGATGCCACGAGGTGAAGCAGGTGCCGAGAGGTGAATGAGGTGCCGAGAGGTGGAGGAGGTGCCACGAGGTGAAGCAGGTGCCGCGAGGTGAAGCAGGTGCCAAGAAATGTACAAAGTGCCACGAGGTGAAGCAGGTGCCGAGAGGTGGAGGAGGTGCCGTGAGGTGGACGAGGTTTCATGAGAAAGAGGTGCCACGAGGTGAAGCAGGTGCCGAGAGGTGGAGGAGATGCCACGAGGTGAAGCAGGTGCCGCAAGGTGAAGCAGGTGCCGTTAGGTGAACGAGGTGCCACGAGGTGAAGCAGGTGCCGAGAGGTGGAGGAGGTGCCGTGAGGTGGACGAGGTGCCAAGAGGTAACCAAGGTGCCACGAGGTGAAGCACGTGCTGAGAGGTGGAGGAGGTGCCACGAGGTGAAGCATGTGCCGAGAGGTGGAGGAGGTGCCGAGGTGGAGGAGGTGCCATGAGGTGAAGCAGGTGCCAAGAGGTGACCGAGGTGCCACGAGGTGAAGCAGGTGCTGCGAGGTAAACGAGGTGCCGAGAGGTGGAGGAGGTGCCGCGAGGTGGAGGAGGTTCCGCGAGGTGGAGGAGATGCCACGAGGTGAACGAGGTGCCACGAGGTGAAGCAGGTGCCGCGAGGTGAACGAGGTGCCACGAGGTGAAGCAGGTGCCAAGAGATGAACGAGGTGCCACGTAATTAATTTTTGATGTTAACCGCAATCAAGTATTTTAAATTATGACGAGACGTCATCGAAATTGGAGGAGGCTTTCCTCGGGCTCTTGATTTATATAACGGCAAGGCGATGCAAGTGCCTACTAATAATTTTCTTCCAGGTAATCGGGAAAATCACAAACACAAAGCTATCGAAGGTGGTGAGGAAGCAAAATAAGGTAGACATAATTGCCTATGATCTTTTATTTCCAGCTTTAAAGGAGAAATTTCAGAGTTTTGCAATCGGTCCAATAAAATAAACATGCAAAGTATACTTATTGAACTCCTGCTAAGTCCAGCCAATTATTTAGCTTCAGTTATATTTATTAGTATTCAGTTATATGTTATTAGTATTAACCAGCTTCCATTACATATTGAGGTCAATAGATGTCATGACCACAAGAACAAGCAACAGCAACATTTATGTCATCAACTGTGAATAAGAAACTTTCTTCAATTAGATCATTAAGTTACGTTACTGGGTAACCAGAAAAACTCACAAATGGTCAATATCGGTATTTGCTTCAGAAAATGAGCCTCGTGAATGTTAGAATTCAATTTCTGTGGTTAGTATTGAATAAAGTTACATATTAGTCTCATTGGCAAGAGCTATATTTCACTTTACGTTGTGACCAATGATAAGTCAACACAAAGGTCTCTAGGTAACAGTGTCTCTCATTATAATTAGTTACGAGATGTTATAAAGCTGAAATTAATAAATGCAAAGTACTTATTTAACTCCTGCAAAGTCCAGCCAATTAATTAGCTTCAGTTAACCAGCTTCCATTACATGTTGAGATAAATAGATGTCATAACAAGAAGAACAAGCAACAGCAGCATTCATGTCGGCAACCATGAATAAGAAACTTTCTTCAATTGGATCATTAATTTACGTTACTGGGTAATCAGAATAACTCACTCAATATCGGTATCTGCTTCAGCCAATGAGCCTCGTGAATGTTAGAATTCAAATTGTATGGTTAGTATTGAATGAAGTTACATATTAGTCTCATTGGCTAGAGCTATATTTCACTTTACGTTGTGACCAATGATAAGTCAACACAATGGTCTCTAGATAACAGTGTCTCTTACATGTTGCGATAAATAGATGTCATAACAAGAAGAACAAGCAACAGCAGCATTCATGTCGGCAACCATGAATAAGAAATTTTCTTCAATTGGATTATTAATTTACGTTACTAGGTAAAAAGAAAAACTCACAAATGGTCAATATTAGTATTTGCTTCAGCCAATGAATCTCGTGAATGTTAAAATTCAATTTCATTCAACTCCGGTTGGTATTGAATGAAGTTACATATTAGTGTCATTGGCTGGAGCTATATTTCACTTAATGTTGTGACCAATGAATAAGACAGCACAAAGGTCTCTAGGCAACAATGTCGCCCATTATTATAATTAGTTACGCACTGTTATAATCAGAGCCCTTCAAGTGCCATTTTGCCATGGCGCCATCCTTAAGTGCCATGTTTGGCCAATTTTTGGGTAAAAAGCCATTTTTTGCCAATTTCTGGGAAAATGCCACGTTTATGCCATTTTCGCCTAATTTTCTTGAAAATTAGTGAAAAAAAAAACTTTTTTTTTTTTTCCTGGGAAAATTTGAAAAAGTTGGGGTTTCAAGTATTTTTTCAAAACTTTTATTAGAAAGGCAAGCTAACAAGGGCTTTTTCATGTGGGCAAGTTCACAAGTCAACGACCGGGAATCGCCTTCTGAGGATTAGGTCTCCAATGCCCGAGGATTACAGCCATTAGTGCTTGAAAAGGAAATGGTCATTGCAAGGTCATGAGGGGAAATAAGGGGAAAAAAAATAAAAAAGAAAAAAAAAGTTTGGATTTTGAAGAATAAATGCCATGCTTGGCCAATTTTTGGGTAAAAAGCCATTATTTGCTAATTTCTGGGAAAATGCCGCGTTTGTGCCATTTTTCGCCTGATTTTCTTGAAAATTTGTGTAAAAAAAAAAAAAAATTTCTGGGAAAATTCGCACAAAATTGGGGTTTCAAGTATTTTTTTTTTTTCAAAAGAGGCAAGCTAACAAGGGCATTTTTTTAACGCTGTTTTCGTTTATGTGCCAAAGAAAAGACATAAAATGTCAAAATGTGTGTGTCTTAGTCTGTCTGTCCGTACCTATGTCCACCAGTCCTCATTACAAGCTTAATTTCCACAGTTTCCATGTGATATTGATTAAATGCTTAGAGAATGTGTAGATTAGCATATTAAAACTGACAAGATATTTGAAGAAAAAACGGTTAGGTCACTGCATACTTGTATCAACATGATTGTGCCATTAGTAGCAGCAGCGCATGCGTGAATGTGAAATCCTTATACCTAGCAAGATAAATTTCCATAGTTTTCATCTGATTTTGATGTCATTTTCCGTGAATGTGCGGGATAGGATGTTGATGGTCCCCTATCAGTTTTTAATGTTTCCAAATTGATACTTCACTCTACGCATGCGCAAACGTAAATTCAGGGGATAGTTGGGAGAAGATACCCAAATCAGTTTCAACACGACTGATCCATTAGTAGCTGCCTTTTAATCAGCTAAATAGTAATTGAAATAATTGTATCCGTTCTCAACTGGTGGCTCTTGTTATTGTTTTATTTATATTTATCGAATTTGATAAAACTTGGAAGAAATGGTTTACTACTGAATTCTAACTTAATTTTCAACACTTCAGGTCAAACGTTTGGCGTACGAGCGAAATAGCCTATAATGACCCAAAAGGGTTTTGCATAAAATTATAAACTGTGGTTGGCTGAGCGTTGTCATAAATTTCGATCGGGTTTTAAAGCGTTAAGTACTGTGGCAATAGAGAGCTCACCCCACGCTCCACGATCCTCCTCTAAATTGTTGATGTAAATATGAGGTAATTAGCGAGCACTGAGGTCTTATCACGGTAGATTACTGAGCAACATCCTCCCGCTTTCCCTTTCCCCACTAGGTTTACTACTTAATGACCGTCCAGAATAAATTAATAAGTTGAGCCTGGAAAGTTAGTATCTTCACGTGCGTGCCTCTCCTTCCACTATCTGAGACTTAAGTACGTACTGCATTATAATAATCGCTAAGCCTTTTAAGGTATCTTAAACGAGGCTTTAATGAATAAACTGGATACAATATACGAATGGGTTGGGTATAATCTTAAAATGAAAGTACTCCATCTACATACTGATGGTATTCTACCATGGCGTAGTAATAGTTGATACTGTACAAGTAAAATTAATGACATTGTTGTGGAGAGAGGATAGACCAATGTATGCAACCTCCTTGAGAGCTTTAGGATACCTCACAGATATGTAACATAAAAGAGTGTGAATGGCATCTAATGTTTTGAAGTAGGTGCCTATTGCTAACTATATCATAAACAAGAGGATGACAATTCAAATAACATTAGCGGGTCTGCTAATCAGGTTTCTCAAGAAGTTTGAATAAAGGAGGATCTACTTTTTACATCTGATGTTGAAGAAGGACAAATGTTTTAAGGGTTAATCCGAGTCCGTATCCCCCCCTCCACCCCAAATACACCGGAAACTGCAATAAACACGCAATGTTGAGGTTCGCCGTCCGATATCGTCGACGATTAATGGCAATAATATCATCATTTCCTCAAATTGGATAGCTCGGAAAGCTTCTCAACCGATTCAACAGGTCCAAAACTATCGACATCCATACCGAACAAGTACTTCTGGGGTGTTCCATTCGATGAAGTTTTACAAAATTTACAAAAACTGAAGAACAGAACTTTTTGAATGTCTTCATGTCTATAGATATTACTATATTGAAAGTTGAAGCTTTAATTATGTTGTTAAATTTATTCTCGTTATTTGTCTTTGTCATACCACAACATTGTATACAACACATACATATGGACGTCCCTGTAATGCATGCATTACTTTCCAATACGTTTGTTTTGTCCACTCTTTAGCTCCAAAAGGTTTAAACTTTACACCTCGTATACGATTTTTAAATCAATTTCATTAAATATTTTCTACCTAGTCAACCGAATAGAAACTTGATATCATCTACCACGAGCTGAATGCTCGTATGGCAAATTAATTCCCGTGTCTTTGCGCGATCAATAAAGGCTCAAGCGTGTTAGAATAAAACCTACTAATTAATTACCTACGTATGTAGCTCAGAATAATATTACATTAAGTATTTTTTCTTGTGGGAAATATATTTTTTAAAAACGGACGGTAGACCTACGGTTCTACAGTCTGATCATTTAATCTGATTAATTTTACACATTATTAGTTCATTATGGTTACCCAGCAATATTAGTTTATAACTTAGCGTAATAAATCAGCTTTCCTTGACACTACAGAGACTTAAGGATCATGAGGTGTTGTGATAAAATGAGAGCATTCCCAAAAGTGGCGAACGATTTTCCTGGTATGAACACTAAGGGAGTTACACTTCCCTAGTAACGCTTTGGTTGTACGTGAAAATCAATAGAAAACCACACCGTGACGTGACGCTCGTGACGTGACGAAAACAAATGGAAACCTCCTGCTAATCATTATTAAATGATAAAATAAATGCGTCACCCATGAGTTTCATTCATTGCTTGTGGACCAATTATGGCTACTACGTATTGCTAAAAGTCTAATTCCTAGTCAGAAATAAAACACAGGAACCGTTTGGCCAATCATGATGTCATTTTCGGAGATTGTTAGGATTCATTTCTAAATATGTCCCTATAAGATTTATAGTCACATCACGGGACTATTTAAAGCATATGCATGCACAGATTTCATAAGACATTTGTTTCTCCTGTGTTGCTCGAAATTTTGAGACAATCGGTCCCTAAATTATTGCTCTTGAATATCATAGTAATTGAATCATAAATTACGATTTGTTGCTAGAGACAAAATGCCGAGAATTCCGCCAATTGTTGTGGAATTTCCGTGTTATCTCTTAGGAGATTTCTAATGAGTTTCATCGATTTGGCTTAGTACCAGAGCAGTAGCTAGGTAAGTGTATTTTCACGACCTGATGGCCCCAATATGCTAAAACCGGAGGGTGGTTGTTCGAAGAAGGGCTCCCTAAAGGTTGGTTGTAAGCTTAACACACGAATGACAAGTGCGACGTGAACCTCACAGCAAACATGATTGAATAAAACGCGATTCCTGTCGCGCCAAACCGACATTTGCGGTCATCCCATCGTTTTCCCATCGCAGAAGGGCCTGCATCTCAGTTCAACGTATGTTCTTGTGGTGAAAATTCGTCTAAGTGTATTATTTCGCGAAACAAAAGTTGTGCATTTTTCATCATGGACCTGGAGCCCTAGTAAGTTACATTTATCGCTTATTTTCTTCTAAAATCGTAGCATATCAATATTATCTTTCTCTTTGATAGCATTGCATACGATTAGAATGAGAAAATGATCTATGAAACCAAATATGGTTCCTGAGGAGGGGAGCAAAAGTCGGTGTGACAAATACTTCACACTCGCCCTTCCTCAATATATTTGTTGACGATTAACATTCCCTTCTTTTTATTTGTATTTATTCGAACAAAATAGGTAATGATATTTTTTTTATAATAAAAATATTTATTTTCATTGAAAAAATGAAATAAACAATTACAAAATTAAAAAAAAAAATAGGAATAAAAATAGAAAAAATGCATTTAAAAAATATATAAGTGATAATAATAAAAACAAATAAGTAATGATAATAATGAATATAACATTAAAGAGTAATAATAATATTAATTTTTGTGATGGTTATGGCAAAATAAGAATTTTCGATAGTTTATTTATTCTTTTATTTTTTAATTTATTTAATGTATTCATTTTTGTTTACTCATTTTTTCGTTCCTATGACGGGTTGTAGAGGACACTACCACCATCAATTTAGCACTGCGTTTTTACACCTTCATTCTCACTCTAGGTCTGATTCCCACTACAATTATTTATGAGGATAATTCTAGTAGGTAGTTGAGATACCTATATAAAAATATGGGATGTTAGCGTTTTCCAGGAAAAAATTGTTCAAAATAATATTTATGAGCAAAAAAAAAAAAAATTGAAAAACAAAATTTTTGTTAGCTATAGCCTAACAAAAGCTCGATAGCCTAGGTGAGACAAGCTCACATATATGTATTTAGATTTGAAAATTGATAGACTGGTGTGGAGATAATCAAGATTATCTATTTGTATCTTCCCTCTCTCTCAAACAACTGTCGTCCCCTTTAGCTTTAAAAATAAAGATTAATTTGAAAGACACCTGACTGTCGTAAGGGTAGTTCAGTCGCTAGAAAATTGTATAAATGAGATAATAGATGATGTTATGATTCTTTAGAAATTGAAGATTTTTTCAATGCCGCCTGTCAACGATATCCCAACCATAGTGGCAAAGAAGACTCTGGATGGCAAAAATTCATGGCAACATTACTAACAGACCGGGAGAAAAATAACCGAACTCAATTACAGAAGAGAAATAGCCATTTCATACCTCACACGATACAAAACTGCAATAAAATCTGTTGGTCCGTTGGTTCCATCGTCCGACTAGTCATCCCAAGTATTCGACGACATTCTACTCTAGGGCTAAAATTAAACAAACGAGGATCTGTCGAAATTAAAATAACTTTGGGAAAACCTTTAAAAATGTGATCCAGATTGAAGACAATCATCAGAAACGCTTGCATACGAGTCTGCAACACATTGGGACATTTTATGTCTTTAGCTGCAGACTCGTATGTCCTGGGAATCGTCAAGTAAATGTCCTAAAGAGGCTACATGCGAAATTACAACTAGAGTGTAAAGTATAGAAATTACCTATTAAAATGATTTAACCACCGCTTCACAAATCAAACCGTTCTCCCAATATTCGGATCACCTGCTATGAATCAAATCATCGAAACACCAGCTCAATGAAATCATCAGAAATTAACAAGCGGTTGCAATCATGTTCACAATATCAATTATTGAGAACTAGCCGCTCCGGCTCGCTACGCTCGCCTCCACGTCCAGCCGGGGGGCAAGCCCCCCGGACCCCCCCTTAAATTGCTCGCTTCGCTCTCAAAATGTGGCATGTAGGGAATTTTGCTCTCATCCCTAAGGGTAGGTTTAACGTGTGTAGGGGATGTTGCTCGCTTCGCTCGCAAACGGTAGATCTCTAAGGGTAGGTTTAACTTCTGTAGGGGATGCTGCTCGCTTCGCTCGCTTGAGGAAGTTATACTGTTCACCCAACTTGGCAGACGTTTTTTTCAGTTGGGAATTCTTACAAACAAATTAAATCTTATAAAACTACGTGGAACCACGAAAAGTTTAGTGTGGTATGTAGGGAATGTTGCTCGCTTCGCTCGCAAAGTGTGGCTGTATACATGCGATGTATTACAATTGAAACATGTAGGGGATGTTGCTCGCTTCGCTCGCAAATGGTAGATCCCTAAGGGTAGGTTTTACTTCTGTAGGGGATGCTGCTCGCTTCGCTCGCTTTAAGAAGTTATACTGCCCACCCAACTTGGCAGACGTTTTTTTCTGTTGGAAATTCTTACAAACAAATTAATTCTTATAAAACTACGTGGAACCACGAAAAGTTTATTAGGGAATGTTGTACTGCCCACCCAACTTGGCAGACGTTTTTTTCAGTTGGGAATTCTTACAAACAAATTAAATATTATAAAACTACGTGGAACCACGAAAAGTTTATTCGGGGATGTTGCTCGCTTCGCTCGCAAGGTATACCTGTATATGTGTAGGACAAAGTCCGTATTTATTATTTGAAATGGCTCTCGCTTCGCTCGCAAGGTAGGTACCTATGTATACCTGCTCGCCTCGCAACATTGTGACATCGAACCCTTCACGTCAATTCTTGAGCCTTCTCTCGTCCACGGCACAATCATTTTAATCGCTTTGCTCGCTCCCGCTCGCAATTTGACCGACTGCCCGTCACTTTTTTCGATATCCGATTTCGGAATCAGATTCGGCGGACCCAAAGCTGTATTTCGCCCGCGAAAACCGTTCCGAAAAACGTACCTTTTTTGGGTACATTTTAATCGGAAAAAACCAAGTTTTTCGGCGGACTTTTCGAGAAAACGGGTCCGTACTCTCGCATTTTTTTGACGCATTTACCGATACTTTTTTCGCAATCCGATCGCGCCGTCGTCTTCCTCGTAGGAAAACCTACGAAACCGGTATTTTTCCGGAATTTTCAACGGTCGTTTAGAGGGGTAGGGGAAGCGGGGAAGTCCAAAAAGCGCACATTAATTCTTACTTCGACCCCCCTCCCGCCCTACGGCCCATGGTTCGGGTGGGATTAGAAAATGTGAAATTCGCTCGTTCCCCCTTTCGGAAAATCCCAAGAAGATCCCCCCACTCGTATACTCCCCCCACTCAGCCGTTTGGCCGTGCATAGACATGACAGACAGACAAACAAACAGACGGAGTTTCATTCTTATAAATAGTATAGATGATCACCTGAGTGTACACAATTATTCAAATAACCATGCTCATAACTCAGCTTGTTGGCCACGCACTTCGCAGTAGTTCAAGTAATATGGTTGGATAAATCGAGAGCTTTCGAACGAATGGTCATCGAATTTTTCGGGATGAAAAACGACGAAGTACCATTTCCCTAGCAACAACTCGGTTGTAAGCGGAAATCATCAGAAAACCAACCGTAAAGCTTTTTTTTAACGTTTTTTTCTAACGCTTTTATCATTTAACAATGATAAACTTATCAATTATCATCAATTAATTATCAATCAATCATAATTTAAAATCATTTAAAAATGATTAACAGGACGTTTCCATTTGTTTTCGTCCGTCACGAGCGTCACGTCACGGTGGGGTTTTCTATTGATTTTCACGTACAACCAATGCGTTACTAGGGAAGTGTAACTCCCTTAGTTTTCATAGCAGGAAAATCGTTAGCCACTTTTTGGAATGCTCTCATTTTATCACAGCATCTCATAATCCCTAAGCCTCTGTAGTGTCAAGGAAAGCTGATTTATTACGATCAGTTATAAACTAATATTGCTGAGTAACCATAATGAACTAATAATGGTTCATAATAGGAAAAAATTTGTTGAGACCTAGAAATAATTTTAACATGGAATCATGTTTTAGCGATGGATCCCCCGCCGAAAAGTGAGACTATAAAGTGAGATGAAAGTAGCGCCAATAATTGTGATGATTTCCGCTTACAACCGAGTCGTTGCTAGGGATATGATACTTCGTCGTTTTTCATCCCACAAAATTCGTTGACCATTCGTTCGAAAGCTCTCGATTTATCCAACCATATTATGTTAACTAATGCGAAGTGCGTGGCCAACAAGCTGAGTTATGAGCATGGTTATATGAATAATTGTTTACACACAGGTGATGATTCTCAATTATTGCTATTGTGAACATGATTGCAACCGCTTGTTAATTTCTGATGAATTCATTGAGCTGGTGTTTCGATTATGTGATTCATAGCAGGTGATCCGAATATTGCGAGAACGGTTTGATTTGTGAAGCGGTGGTTAAATCATTTTAATAGGTAATTTCTATACTTTACACTATAGGAAGCAATAATTTCGTATGTAGCCTCTTTAGCCTCTTTCTATAATGAAGTGAATGTATACTCGCGAGTTTCTATTAGGAGATCATCATCTCACAAGAGCTCAATGGTCGTGATCATTTCTATAATAAAGTGAGAGCGAGGAGCTAAAAAATGATTCAATGTTTTTTACATTTTAGCAGTCAGGCTCAAAGTAATAACATCCGGGGGGTTACTAATAATAACATGCAACGGGGTTTTTTTTTCTACTGATTTTCACGTACAACCAATGCGTTATAAGCGAAGTGTGACTCCCTTAGTTTTCATAGCAGGAAAATCGTTGAGCCACTTTTTGGAATGCTCTCATTTTATCACATCATCTTATAATCCCTAAGCCTCTGTAGTGTCAAGGAAAGCTGATTTATTACGATCATTTATAAACTAATATTGCTGAGTAACCATAATGAACTAATAATTTGTAAAATTAATCATTGTTAAATGATCTGACTGTAGAACCGTAGGTCTACCGTCCGTTTTTTTTATTACAGACGGTGTAGTTACAGTAAGACTGATGACAGTGATAACTTTTACTATTAAAGCAAGACTTCACAAAAAAGGCCTTTCTGTCCTTGAATTTTTTAAAATTATTCTCTAACGTTTCTCCAAATGAACTGGGGCTTCTTCAGGGAGACCAAATTTAAAATATGAAATTCTAAATTTCTTAAAATAAATTCTTATTCTTTTTTGAAATGGAAAATTGAATTCAGAGTTATCGGTGAGAGAACATCAAATTGTTGTTAATAATAAACAACCAATTCAAGGACATAATGGCCTTTTTTGTAGGTAAAATCTAGTTATAATTTGAACTGTCTAAATAATGAAACATTTACTATTAAACTCCTATCAAATAATTGATCACCAATTTTATTGAATCGTATTGAGTCGTATTTCCGGGTATATTTTGTGTTAACTCTTAATAGATTTCTAATGAGTTACATCGATTTGGCTGAGTACCCGCCATTAGCCTGAGTAGTAGCTAACTGTATTTTCACGAACTGATGGCCCCAATATGCTAAAACCGGAGGGTGGTAGTTCGAAGAAGGTCTTCCTAGAGTTTGGTTGTAAGCTTAAGATTAGTTAAGCCCATTGAGCATGCGGTTCGCATGTTGGACGATTTTGATTAAAGTCAGGAATTGAGTGAGTTGGCTTACAATAGTTCTGCCGACCATTAGTTCTACTAAGTATATTGCAGGCAGTAAAGAGGTCAGTGCGTAGCACATATTAGGTACCTACCTCCAATAATTAGTCTCATTTTGTCAGCAACTAACGTCCACATCTGAATAAATCAAGAAGTTAAACTGCTCAACCAACACGCCAGACTTTCCCCCCGTTAAAAAGCCTGATAATGATCAATTAAGTATTTAGGTTCAACTAAAAACTATAAAACTCGTTGTGATAGCTTAATAAAGTTTAATTGCCGGTTACTACAGATAAAATTTTCCTTCTAGCGGCATGTAAGGAAGTTTATGCGAAGGAAAGCGGTTTTCTTTTTTAAAAAATCAGACAGAGCGAGTGACCACATATTCTTAATAATACCAAACGATAATACGAGATTATCTTGATTGAGTCTACTAGGGAAAGTTCACTTCCCTGCCTTCCTACTGAATAATTTATATCAATATTTCGAAGGCACCAGTTCTCTTTAATTAGGCTCGTTAGTATCAAAAGAGTTATAGCTCCATTAGCTTCGTTTATTAATAAGCTCCACAAAAGTTCTTTTTCCGAAATCTAAAAAGGAAGCTGGTGTTTCAGAGAATGCGATTAATATAGCGAAATTAGTACCCGTAAATTAGCTCTGATTTAGTGTTGAACTGCTAGTCTTGGGTTCGGTCTGCGGCGCAGCTACAGTAGATGAAAATGAGGTTCTATTTATGAAGGAAGCAGTTTATCAAGGTAGTGTAAACGATTTTAATTAATTCTGCCAAGCTCTCTCACATTCTTTGTCCTTCCAGGCCACTTCTCCGACACCCACTGGATTTCGAGATCTTTTTCGGACTAACGTTTTTTAAAATCATATTCTGGTTCTTTTGTTGATCGCTCAATCCACTTTTTGCTGCAGATCACTACAGTTTTCGAGTGATTATTTTCGAGAATGTCTCAATCGTGATTTTTTTTCGGCCCACATTCATTCGAGAGAACCTGAAATTAAAGAAAAAGAACGAAATCATTACATCAGTGACTGGATTTCACGTAGGTAATTAAACATTTTAATTTTCATTTTGGTGGTAGGAGAGAGAAATAATAATTTTTGTATTTTGACTTAATGCTTCCTTGACCGGAAATGAGTATGGGAAATTATGATGCTTCTCTATGATAATCATATCCAATTGAAAGGTAGAATTGTTGCAATATGAAACAGGAAAAATAAAACCAATATTGGGTATGACGAACACAGATTTGAACAGAGGAAAAAAAAAAAAAAAAATTTGTACTACGGAAAATACTCATCTATTTAGTAGGAGTACAAGGCCCATTCAATAACGACACGTACATGCAGGCATGCGAAGGATGTCGTGAAATGACATATTTCAGGGGCTATGGGGTAGAGAGGAAGAATACTTAGTTATTAGAGACTTTTTGGTGCTCGACGACTAGGAAACCGTGGTCATTGAGCTGAGGGGAGCACCTGGATGCTAACACTTCTATGACGAATTGCTTCAAGAACACCGGCTGTTGAAGTCACGTTTAACGTGACTTCACCATTGATGAGTAGTTGGAATTGTTGGTTATTCAAACAGAACGTTTACTCCAACCAATTTTATTCTGTATCTCCTTACTGTATTCTGTATCTCCTACCTACAAGTTTTGATTGTTGGCTGTTGTAGCTGAGGTTTGGGTAAGCCAATCTCCTCAGCATAACACAAAGGGATTTCAGGCCACATATCCAGTACCCTCATGGAAGTACCAATTCATCTGGTATTTCCAGAGCAATTCTCAATATAGGCAAATCAGGCCTTCGGAATCTAAACATATTGAAAATTCCATCATATGTCCACATGATCAAATCAAAGTGACCGTATCTATCACTTCTTTGGGGTCCTTCGAGTAGCATACAACTCCAAATACCGGTCCATTGCTTCATCCATCTCGTTTTCATCAACGACACCTTCATTGAAAAGGCGAACGAACAATTCGAGTTCATCCATAATCAAAATTACAGAATACAGGAAAGACGGATAAAATAAAAGTGATTGAAACGGATAGACTGAAAACTGAAATAACAACGAGTAGGTAAACTGGGTTATAAATGAGTAAGGTTATACATCGTCCCGTTCGTCACGAAAAGCCACCACGGGAAACCGATTTCGCACGGTTGGTCACACCGGCTACTTGACGCACTGTACGTCACGCATGCGCAGTCTGTATTTTTCTCCATACGGTACCGGCTGCAACTTCGCCCGAGCTGTACCAAAAAGTCTCTATTAACCTTGAACTAACTGGCGAAAAGTGTCACGTTTTTTGGGGAACGCGGTAGGGAGACGGCAATGTGCCACGAAATTTTAGCATGGAACATGCTTTAGCCTTGAGCTAACTGCCCGAAAACGTTACGCGGAAGTGTCACGAAACTTGGACTAACTAGCGAAAAACGTTACGCGGATGTGTCACGAAATTTTCACGTACAACCAAGCCGTTGCTGGGGAAATGAAACTTCTTTAGTTTTCACCGGACAAAAATCGTTCTCCATTCGTTGGAAAGCTCTCGATTTATCACGCATTTCTTTCGTACTTGTTCTTCTATTCATGTCGTAGTTTTATATTTATTTATGTTATAAATGGATATAGTAAACAATGCCGCTTGTTGTCACGTGGTTGGGATGTTAATCTAGGTTATAGTAATTGTAGACGCGCACCATAACAGAAATTAACCTACTTTGGTACTCTGTTCTAATTTCGATTCTATATGTCGCAAGAAGCTTCTGAAAAGTTTGGTTTTTGTTACTTGGTCACTTCTGCCAGGCATGTTCCATGTTTTTTTACCTTTAGCCACGGGATCTAAGTAATGACATCCGGGGGGTCTGGGGGTCTCCCTAAGCGGGGTCAAGGGGCAGAGCCCCTAGCGAGGCCCGAAGGGCCGAGTTAGTAGATGGAAAAGGTATGTTCTGGCTCAGGGGACCAACTCGGGACAGGACATACTAACCCGCAAAACGCTTTATACTAACCCGCACAACGCATAAATGAAAATTTCTGTACAGTGTGCGTCCGTTTATCGTAAGATCAAAAACCAATAATGCGTTGACCGGAAATCAAACAGGCGACCTCCCGGTCACCAGCCCAGTGCCTTAACCAATGGAGCCATGGCGCCAGACGGCTAAAATTGGCTATAAGTGTTTCATCCAATGCACTCAGCTTTTAATCACCCATCCTAATGAAACGATGTAGTATAAATGGAATGGGGAAATAAAGGTATGTGTTGTGAATACTCAAATTGATTAAGAACTGAAAATGCGTAGGTATATATAAATCACAGATTTCAGCACTCTCTCGGTATTTTTATTCCATTTTAAACCTCTCGAAGAACCCGATCTACCCAGTTCCTACATTGACCCTAAGTTAATTTCTTTGTTTATCGTCAATGTAATCATAGCAAATAGTTGCTTTCTAACTACACACTAGCTCACAGTAATCTCTCTCCTTCCATTTGGACACCCAATAAATTGGTCTTGGGCCAACTATTGGTGGAGTTTGTTAAATTATATGTATAGTATCCATCACTTCAAAATTAATAAAATTTGAAAAATTGTCACTGTTATACTTTAGAAGAACTTACTTTTACTGTACGTATTAGGCATGCCAAACATGCGTTAATTTTTAATAAATATGTTGAAAATTATAGTAATAGTGACATTATCAAAATTTTTTCAAGGGCCATTGTGTCATGTACGCATAGGTACCTACGTCTAAACCTTAACAATGCTTTTTTTTTTTTGTTACTTAGTCACATGGATCACACACACTGTTATGAAGATGTAGTTTGTGCCTTTCATAGTCAAAAGCTCCATCACCAACGTCAAGGTGAAGGTACTTCGATGGAGTCGTCTCCTGGATTCGTATTTCGTGATCCTTTGCTGGCGCCATGACGCTCCGACAGACTTCTTATCTGTTCACGTAGGCTGAACTGGTTCGTATATGTTTATTGATAAAAATTAACATATATTACAAGTCGGGCTACAACAATTATGAACAGTATTATCAATCATGCAGCGTGCCTTTGATGTAGACGCTGTCGTCCCAATTTCAGGATAGCCGATAGAATTCCTGTGTTCATTGAAACAATTGCTATCTTTTATGTTCCCATTTTTCGTTACCTAGTTTGATTATATTCATTTAGAAGAGATTTAGGAACATTATTATAGGGTATACGATGCTGCCTTGGACAATTTTCGCTATCCGATGCAATTACAAGACCTTCGATGGGATCTTGAACATAGCAGTTAGTAGGTCTGCTTGAATGAAGGCGACCTCTTCCCACGTCTTTCTGATCACAATGAAAAACCTTATAATTTAATGCCGAGTTGTTATCATCCCGAAGGCTGTAACTGACCCAGACGGTTCCGCTTAGGCTCTCCTGGACGCCGGGTCCTTTTTTGCGCTAATTGTAAATTACGACAGAGTTCCTCCTTCCTTTTCCTTCTTTCCATTTCCATGGTGACTATTCTCTAGACAAAGCTATGACGCTTATTGCCGTAACTCATCGTGATCGTTTATGTCATAGATTTTCATCGGCGTGGCAAGCACGATTTGGTGGAGGGATATGCCCTCCTATTTCAAAACGTAAACGGTAAATAAAATCAATTCGTTACAGACTCTTTATGCTTAAAAGGGAAATCAATTCTCCATGTAACTATTCTTCCATGCTTAGTGTTTTGTGGCTCTAAATTTCTTCAATGTAGTTATTGCGTATTTTAGTGCGTGTATTATTTCTGAATTCTTCCTTGAAGATAGCAGTGTACAACCGACACATTATCTGTGTTGTATCATCCGACTATAACCATTACATTAGTAGTATTTTCAATGTATTTTAGTCTCTTTATTTCTGGAAACAACCAAATCATCATAATTCATAATAACGATGTAAGAGTACGATTGCGGAAAACTCAATACGCATTGCCATTATAATATAATTCATTGCCACTAAATTTGTAAAATATAATATAATGGGATAGAAGAAAAAATTATACGGAACAGAACCGGCACACGGACAACAGAAACGATCTTATTCTTCATGACATTCTAGAAGGGAAAGAAAACATGAATATTCTCAAGAGGAAGGTGATGGAAATTTTTAGAACGGAATTAAATTACGTTCTTGAGGATAATGAAGTTATAGGTGTAAGACGTTTAGGCACCATCCAACCTTCTAGAAGTAGACCAGTTCACATTCAGTTTGCTAATAATTTCTCTAAATCTAAAGTACGCCAAAACATTAACAAGTTCAAGGGATCCCAATTTAATACATCCGAGTTCTACGGCAGACGAACACGGGAATTCAGGAAGCGAAATTACATGTACGCCAGAAAATCATTGTAAAAAATTATGCTGTCTTTACCAATTAGGACTCCATCTGACAATGTATTTAATATCGCTAAGCTATTTACTATAAGGCAATTATATGTTAAAAATTTACTTCTGCAGTTCCATAAGGATCCACAAATAATAGGTTCACAACGTAATCCAATGTATATAACAAGGTACGTAGGCGCAGGAAATGTAATTGCACCTAGACCGAGATTAACGTTGTCAACTCACAATCCAAAATTCATTATTTACATTATCCACAGAGCACTAGAGGGCCATATGAAAAATGCTCAAAGATTCACAAGAGAAAACTACAAGAAACATATTTTAACCTGGCTTGTAGAAAAGGGGGAAGCGGGATGTGAAACTGTTTTAAGCAGTATTTATGTACAGTGATTATTTTAGAAAATATCTTCTCTTAAAATTATAAGAACATTATACGCATAACATTATATTTTTAAGTACCGATTGTATCATAGAGTAAATAGATTGTAAGACATGAGCGAATCACCAAGTTGTTCAATTTGTACCATATTATAAAATGCATTTGTATGATTAAATAAATAAATAAGTATCTCTTGCCCAAGTTGTTTCAAGCAAGAAAAGACGGGAAGTATGTCGTCTTGATTGGAGATGAACTAGGTACTACGAGTATATTCGTCCATGAAAGACCAAGGATGAACGAATTCTCTTCAAAACTGAACAAAAAGTATAAACGCTCCTCAAAAGCAACCTAACATTATTACCAATGTCCTCTGCCCGTGCTAGAGTTATAAGAGAGAAAGTATGTTATGTGGTGCTGGGCCTTCCTTCGGACTTATGGTGGCCGAACGAAATTGAGGTTTTCAAAGTGGTAGCAGGTAAATGGTCAATTTGTGGTTCTGGAGGTAAATGTGGAAGAAAATATAGAAACAATTTAATTTTATAACATTTTGGAACTATTGCAATGTGTGAATCAATATAAGTCAAACTCAGTATGAAATCTGTCAACAAAAAATAATATTTATGTGAGCGTACCTAAAAAACGCCTTTTTAGCTACCGAATGAAAAATTCATGACATCACCGCTTCCCTACCCATTTTCCCTAACCCTTAGGTAATATTCATCCTCACTCTGGGAATCGAATGTAAGTGTTGGTGAAGAATTGGTTAAAATAGCGTTGAGCGCTGAGTTTGTGTCCAGGAACGCATCGGAGAGCGGTTGCTGCATGCTGATCGCTCGCGAAAGTGATTCAACTTAATCAAATGCAGAAAAAGAACTCTCCTTCTCGCTCAAAGGGTAGAAGACCCCGGCGGGAGTGGAGGCTCCCACTTGAGATTCAGGAAGGCGCACGGAAAAGCTGACGGGTTCTCTAGAATAACCTGGGCGTGGCGCAAGCTGTTCCTCAAACCATCAATCCTTCGGCTCCGCAAGTTTTTCAGCAGCTATATCGTCCCGACCCGCTGGCACAGTTACGCGAGAGGCTGGCACGATCGAATTTTCACTTTTTGATTTCAATCGAAACAGTTCAACTCGAACGAAACTTGGAATTACAAGACACGAGTTCTCTTAACCCTGGTTTTTCTTATCCGACCCCAACTTTTTTGACTGGTTAAAAACTTATTCATTGATATCAAAACATAGTTTACAAAATAAAGTAAAATAAATCTCTTTTTATGAATATCCTAGTAATAATTGAAATTCAGTTTTAAATTTACTTTTTTTTCTGTGTGATACTTTTTTTAGGTTTTAAGATTGTTTTCGTATAGTTTTATGGACTGTATCGCTTAGGAGCCGTTCTGAAGAGCCGTTCTATTGTCGGTTGAACGAATATGCTAACAAGAATGATCTCGGGATATCGTTGGAAGTATTGAGCAACGTTTCATAACTACAGACAAACGTAGTAGTTACGTTGTAGTAGTGAATCCACGGAAACGTCATATTTTTTGGCTAATAGGTCCAGATAAAAGCATGGGCCAAAGGATTCCGAAGATTAGTTTAGTTTTTAGTGCAGCACTTTTTGCGCACGTTTGAAGTCGGTTAATGAAGTTTAGTTATCATGTTAAGGGATAGGAATATGTCGGCAAACGAGAAATTATGCATTGAAAGGGCAAAAGGTGTTGTTTTATTTTTATTTATTTATTTATTTTTGTTAAGGTTTAAGCCGCACCTCAAGCAAAAGGGTCATTAGCGGCATTGAACACAGTGTCTTAAGGGACACTGGAAGTGGCACGATTCTAAGGGGAGCCATGTTGCCATCCTCGACTAAAAAGGAGCGCCATCATGGACTCCACTGGCAACTCGGAAGGGGAAAAAATGAGGGGTACAGTAATTACTTAAGCTCGGATTTTGCATATTTCGCATATTACTTTCTTATTGCCCAAAGTGATTTTTCTCGACGAATTATGATGTTTGGGTGTTTGTAGGCTACTTTAAATTCAAATTTAAAATGCATATTTTTGCATATTCTGGGCATTTGTACATATAAGTGCATATTTAGGGCGTAAGGGCGTATAACTGCATATTTTCGGCGTTTTGCAAAGATATTCTAGTTTTTGAAAGAAATTTTCACGCTTCTCGTCAGGTCTATCTTCAAGGAAGGTAGGTACCTATCCAAAACCTTTTCAGAATACGAAGTAAATGACAGGCTAAAGGCATAGCAGGTACTGGTTGATTCCGTACGCAGGTTGTTTTTCGACTAAATCCAGGTTAACACTGCAGACAACGACTGCTGCCATTATAAGCTAGGTAGACATTCACATTACAGCTGTCCTTATATTCGGATTATACGGGAGCACTTACGAGAAGACTGCGACTGGATTGAATGCACACGTTACCTTTGCGGGGGAATGCCCATGGCTGCTCTACTTCCATGTGTATGGATCTAGGTCCATAATCTTTCATTGTTTTGTCGTGTGATGTGGAAAGAACATTTTCATATTTAAAAATGGTCCTTTCAGACCGAAGGCGTAGTTTTAAAGTAGACAATTTGGAGAAGATATTGATTGTACAATCGAACTAATTTTTGTGATAGTACAACAGATTCATTTTTATTGAAATTATAAAAATTAAGTGATTCTACTTTTGGTGGTTATTCTTGCGTATTCTCCCGTCTTCCGTACCAATAATCTCAATTTTTTAGTGGTTTTAATCCCTCGCATTGTGATTTACATACCTAGCAATATTCGAAATATATATACGGCTTGATATGTTAGGGATAAGTGAATATTTCAATGTATGTATTTGGGATACGTGCATATTTAAGTGCATATTTATGCATATTTTGGAGGTTTTAAATGCATATTTTGAGGTTTTAAAGTGCATATCGATCCGAGCTCTAGTAATGACCACTGTTTAGCCCCCAATGTGGATTTGAAAAAAAAAAACCCCCCGAAGTATTACAACTAAGACTAGATGTAAAATAGGCTAATAACTATATACATGCTACTATATACAATCAGGAAAGTGAAATAAAACTACGACTAGATGTATATAATATATCACAGATCAGATATCACAGTTCCTAGTAGAGCTCAAAAGGTGTTATTGTTTGTAGATAAGATGCATACATACATCTATGATGTAAGAAAATATTCATAAATGTTGCTGGCAAAACTTTGAAAAACTTAATATTTTGAGTATTTAACACAAAACGTTCGTGAATTGGTAGGTACTCTTGTATATCAGATGAAATTAATGGTAACAAAATCATATGTGGCTTAGGAGGCTTAAGAGGAAATCAATTCTCTACGATGGACAGGTGGAATTAATAAATTCTTGGTTGTTTAGTTCCAAATTTAGTTTAATATCGGATATAGCTTGGAGGAACGATTAGTGCCTGTATGATAGACAAAAATAAGAATAGGCAAGTAAGGGACATAACCAATATGAATTATCGAAGTTGTATTTTCCTCAGCGCTTATTCTGTAACTCACTTTCTGAGGCAAGAAAGGAATTCCACTCCTTTCTCGAACATCATTCCCTTACATAGGCACAAGGAGAATTATTCAAATTGAAATCTCAATGGTCGCAAACCAGGAATTGTGCAAGCATGTTTTATGTTACTCTTGTGACCTAACTAGAACTCCTTTTGTGCAGGGCCGAAATGTAACCAAAATCATCGGCATTTGTGTCGAAAGTGGGGCGAATCGTGCGGGAGCACTTAGTCTGGTTGTTCCGGACGTCGGAGCGTTGTCTCATAACTCATCAGGCTTTTTCACTCGAGTTCAACTTGCCCTGACTTGAGACAGACCAGCCGAGTCTTGGGGATACCGATTTTTACATGGCTGAGCTGTAGTTTTAAAGATGGTTGGATCGGAGCAAGATTAAAAACAAGTACACACAAGGGATAAAAACGGAAGCAAACGTATCAGCTTACGATTTTATAGAATCTCTCTGAGAGCAAAGTAGATTTAAAATATGCATATCAATTTAGAGGCATGTATGATTTGAATACTGGTCTGAAAACATCTACCATCCAAAAATAAATTAATGTCTACATGTCCCGCAGTTGTACGTAAGTGAAGTTCAAATAAAAGGTGGAAAACCAATTACGAATACGTAAAATCCTACCTCATAGAGTTTAATAGAGAGTTTTATGTGGCACAAACTTAAGACGCATCCGTATTCTTTGGCCGGAAACGTTGCGCACCAAGGTAACGCTGCGACGTATCTCGATACGTCACGCATCTAAGGCCCACAGTATATTCAGATGTTACGCTTCGACAGTAGACGGAACGGTTCTATAACCTTCTCTTATTGGCAGCTCGTGAACGACAAGAGAAAACTAGAAAGCTCCAGTCATGAGGCATGATCGTATGAACAAATTTTCATAAACTATCTATCGTCTTATATGCTGGAACAAAACCATTATCGTAGTACGCAAACGTAGTATGTATATATATATATATATATATATATATATATATATATATATATATATATATATATATATATATATATATATATATATATATATATATATATGTATATATATACTAGCTGGTTCACCCCTGCGTTGCACAGGTTGACTTGAATATACGCAAGCCCCCTCTCACCCATCACATTTTGGGACACCTCTATGGATCTGATTCAAAAAAGTCCTTACTTAAACGTACTTAATTAAAGTTTTTACATATGAATTACCTATTAGGACCAAACTACTGAGATCAACCTCCCACTCCCTCTTCACAAACGCCCCCCATATTTCCGATTAAAATATTCCTGATAGGTATTCGACAACCCAGATCCCCAGTTGAAAAAAGTAGTCTTTGACTTGAATTAGATTCATCGAAACATATTTGACAATGAATTCGGGTTGGAAGACCAGTCCAGTCGTTGGGCGTAGATGTATATTGGGAGCTACATTGCAGTCCTTACAGCTACAGTTGGTTCAAAAGTGAACATTTTGAGTGACGTTTCGGTGCCGATGATGGTCACCAATGTCCAGCTCAGCGTTCAGTGACCTTCGAAACGCTTAAAGTCCCCCTCCATTGTGGAACTTGTATAACTTTTAGCATCTCTCTTCCATCTCTGGACAAAAAACTTGATAAATTTCTAATAACTACAAGTAGGTCCACCATCACAGAACAGTGCAACAAATTCAATGAATTAGGGGAAGAACATAACTCATCCAAACATATTCCACAATCAAATCCCCAGTTAGTTCAGTGATGACAAAAATAACCCTTCCACCCCCACCTCTCCTAAAACACCCCCAATGGGGCAGATTTGGAAATTTTCAAGTAGCCTGTGATTTAAGTTGGAATAATCCCAACATATTCCCCTAATCAGATCCCCAGTTCGTTCAATGGTGTCCAAGATACCCCTTTTCACCCCCTCCGCATTTCTCAAACATCACCTCTGGCTCAAATTTTAAAAACTTCAAATAGCCTATAATTTAGATTTGACTGATACAGACATTTCCCCCCACTCACATCAGTTGTCCAATAACCCCTGTAACCGTGAAAAGCGGACAAACATGCGGACAGACACAGATAGAGAAAAACTGAGAAAATGGTACCAATCGTTTACAAATAGCATGAAACGGAAAAGAAACGCAAAAATTTCATGATTCTAATAATGTACAGACAGATACATACGATTTTATTAATATAGATATATTCTTTGTACCTACGCATGCTACTTTCAACCATTCTCAGAGCATAATTCTATAGTTAGGAGTAATTTTTACAACATGGTGAGAGACGATCTGCAAAGATCACATTACTTGCATCAATATGTTCAAAATGGGGGTCAGCTCATAAACTAGTGGTTAAGTTTGGTATGAGCTTGACCGACATAAAAGTAGCATAGTAAATGTTCATAATTTTGGTTTTAAAATGGATACATTTTTTCGTCCTCTGAGTGTAACTATAGTTGGACAATTGCCAGCAGGACGTACCACCATGTATCCTCCATTTAAAGCAGTTACGAACTAAATCACTCGCGACGAAGTTGTGGAAACCCATTTCAAAACGGAAGTAGTGAAAAAATGTTGTCTATTTCCACGAAAAATAAAGTCTTACAATGTTAAACCGATTTCGACGGTTATAAACACGAATCGGCTGAAATAAACTCAATTTTGTAGATCTGTCCATCTCTTTGGTAAACGAAAAGAACGATTTTTTCAATTTATAGAACAGATACATATAACGATCCATAGTACTTCAAATCGCCCTTTATTCTATAAGCATGCAGCCTTCCATACTATGATCAACCGAGCACTATCAATTCCAATGAGTGAACAAACTTTATAAAAAGAAAAATCCATCATCAAAAGAATAGCGGCTGGTACCGGATATGGAGGAGATCTCATTGATACCATATGGGATAATGTTCTTAGGAAAAAGAGTAGGGAAAAAGTTTCCAATGTGGCTAGGGAAGATGTAAATTTAGGAGAAAAGCAATGGATAAGTATACATTATTAAGGGAAAATTTCTGATAAAATCGGCAAAATTCTATTATCGAGAGGTTACAAAGTAGAGTTTAAAACTAAAAATAGTCTTAAAGCATTACTAGGATCCGTTAAGGACATCCGTAGAATTCCTTTATTTTTGTCCAAAGGGAGGTATGTTGAATGTACTTGAAAAATACGAAATTATCAAAATTGACAGATCTGGAATGTTTAAATGAGGATATCCCTAGATATATTTCACCACGGATAAATCCATTTCTGTCAAACTTGGAATGGTCCCTTCAAACTGTTGAAACCACTAATTCTTCCCCTACTCTCACTTCATTGATTAGCTATAATCCCCCTTCACTTTACTTGCACTTAATTGGTTGTACCTCCTGTCCTGTTTCTTTCTCTTGACCAATGGGATTCAATCTCCATTCACATGTGACTATAAAAGCTGTGTCCTTTCTAATGTGTCTTCAGTTATTGTTTGTTACTGATTATGGGTTAACCGTCGAAATCGATTCAACGTGTTAACTCTTTATTTTTCGTGGAAATAGACAACGTTTTTTCAGTAACTTCCGCTTTGGAATAGCAGTTAGTTAGTCTGCCACAATGTAGAAACCAACCAAGAAAAAACTATGATTCAATATGATTTCTATTTGTTCAGGAAAATCTATAAACTCCAGACGAGTCACGTTTTGTTCATTAGCGCGAGAGTGTAAATTTGCCGAACTGTAAACTTACCTATTCATTGAAGTCGTTATGCCACAAACGCTTGAAACGACCCCGAGCCTGCATTAACCCTCTCCAACGCACAATATCCAAAGTTGTAGGAACAACAGTAGGAGGGAAGAGTATGAGCTCATACGCCGGTAGGTGCCGGCTAACGGCACAAAAAACGGAGGTACAGACCATTGTGTTCCAGGGCGCCTACGGGCGTCACCACCCTATTCACCACATTAATGAGGTAGCATCTTAATTGAAATCGTGCACGTGAGCCGGAATGGGGATATATCTTTTGATCTTCATCTTATCCTCAGGGACTCGTGCAAGGGTATTAATAATTCTGACGGCTTTTTTAATAATAAAATCCGGTTCTCTGAACGGAAAGTTTTTGAATTTTCCAAGCGCCTGCCTAAAAAAGTAGATGATGATTTGGTTCAGAAAAGGCAGGGAAATGATGTTGGTATATGTGTAACCTTCGTAGTTTCACTTTACTAATGTATTGTTTAAATTACCTTTATATATATAATATTATTGATATCCATATACTATTTCATGTTGCTTTCTTCGATTCCATCGTCTACTCTCATATCTCAGGAAAGTGTTCAGTCAATTATAAGTAGTAATCGTGTAAGCCTATGTCCTAATTGGAGGTTGACGCACGGAACAAGTTCGTACGAAAAATTCGTGCGAAAAACGCTCGCACTCAATTTTTCGTACGATCGAAATGCCTGTCCTCATTGAACTTGTTAATGACGTCCGAAAGTGGGAGCTCCAGGTAGCCAGACCCATTCGCGCGAACAAAACCAGTCGTGTCCACGATGTCCTACGAAGAGGATGCCGAGTTCTAATTTTCAACAAATATATCTCTACTCTTGTCATCTGAAGAAACCAACATACCTAAAAATTTAGGTTCAATCGAAATTTGTCCGCTTCAAGATCAACTGTGGAATGTTCATTTGGAATAGCTGCGGCCAAATTCAGAATACTGCACAAGCCAATAGAGACATCTGTCAAGAAAGCTTGCAAAGGTGTGAAGGCTGTTTGTATATTACACAATCTAATAATCGATAAGGAAGGTCTCAATTTAGATGTTCTAACAGAACGTACTGATGATTTCCTCACCTCTTCAAATTTGATCCCCTCTAAGGAAAATAACCGAGCTTCAACAGCTGCAATCGCTGTGAGAGAAAAATTTTGTTTGTATTTTTTTAACAACGTTCAAGTTTTTACCGTTATAGGCTCTATGGTTCGATTTTGCATCATGTACCTACGAATTACGTGTAACTAAAATATAAAAGTGTATGTAAATGTTAGTAAAATATTGTAAGTTATGGTGATGGATGATTACCTATTTTATTATTATAATTTTAAATTATATTTATAACGAAAATTAACAATACAATTATATTTATGTACTTTCGTGGTTTTCCCAAGGTTGTTGCTATCTTCTCCCACTCCTCGCGAACTTTGTCACGGTTTTTATAATGTTCACTTCGCTTATCCCAAAGAATGGGTCGCGACTGCACTTCCATAATCAAATTTTCCTCGTAGGCCATCGCGTATACCGTACGACAAAAAACAAACTTGTTTGATTTTTCGACGCACGAAAACTTCGCACGCAGGAGAGAAAACCAGAAGTGGACAGATGACCTGCTCAGCACGGCTCGCACGAAGGGTTGTCGAAACAAACCGAGGGGGTTCGTACGGATTACTCGTGCGACGACCTCGGACGGAAAAACCAACCAATTAGGCCACTACCTGCATTACCCAAGTTTGAAATTAGGGGCGATCTGCTAGCGACGAATTCGCACTAATCCTTTCGTACGAAAACTGCCAATTAGGACATAGCCTAAGACTAAATTTTCGATGAGAACCACTATTGTATGGCTAGCCTACGTTATGTTATCTCATTCTCGATAGTTTTTTTTTTTTTTTTTTTTTTTTTTTTTTTTTAATGGTTATAATATGTAAGTACTAGAAAAAAATTAAACCATCAAAAATCCTCATAATGTGATTAGCATTTTCAACTAAATAAATTATCTAGTTTTGATTTATGTAGAAATAAAAGTTTATTCAAAGCCGGAAGAAAGATTCTATCGAATCCCATTAATTCAATTCAATTCGATTCTATTGTATAACCCGTAGGTATTACTCGTACAAGGAGTTCCTTAAATACATATTAAAAAACAGCACATGATTTCTTGCCTTCATTTCTGCCTCAACAACCTATGTTAGACTTTTACGTATGATTTATAAAATAATTACTTATATAGGTCTTCATAATTTACTTATAATAAATGAGGACTGCTTAGTTAAGATAGATCACAATCAATAATGCCTACACTCCACTGCCAAATTTTAATAATAATCCCGAGTTATTGCCAAAATTTCCATAGCGGTGTTGATGTTCGTTCTATCTCTTGTAGATTTTCATCTTCTTCTTGACCTGTTTTTTGGAAATGTTGGGAGGGGACGGAGGAGTATTCAGATTAATCTCCACTTCTGACCCAGTAAATGTAGAATCCTCCAACGTACTTCGTCCATAGTGAATGATGAGTTTTTTTTCCTTCAACCAGTAGGTATCTATACTAAAATACTTTCCATTATTCTCCCTCCCCCACTCTATGGCAGTCCTGCCATTGAGGCTGTTAGAGAAGAATTGGGCATCGATCTTATCCATGACCGGCTCACTATACGTCATTGTCTCCGTACTACGTAATATTTCAGCAATCCAAATTCACTGTTTTAGTTTGTCTTGTTCTTGTTCCTTCAATCTTCTCAACAGGTAATCTACAACCAGCAAATGGACATCTTCGATGTTGGAATAACCCCTTAGTATCTCCTGATGAGCGATGGCAATGTTCTTAACGTTCTCGTTGATAGTAACGCTGTAGTTCAACATGAACTATTCTGCATGTACTATCATTCTATATGTCTCAAGGCGCATTAACTATTTTCCTGAACACACCGTTTAGAAAACGCTGGATGATATCCCGATTGCTTTGAGCTGTGCAGCCCCACAGCTGCGCTCCATAAATCTATATCTATACTGGCTTTAGGGCTCGGTTGTACAAAGCTAGTTTGTTTCTCACAGACAGTTCGGAATACTTCAGTATCCAGCACATTTTTCAGTGTTCATGTTTTTAGTAACTTAGGCCAATTCAATAGTAAGTTGTTAACTTGGAGTAATAACATAAGAAAAAGTGGTGGTATTCACCTAGTTCTCCTCTCATTTGGTTCAAAGGGTGAATTGATTTGAAAACATAAATTAAATGTATTTGATCACACACACTTTTACTTTTTATAATGTATTTATAAAATCAAAGATAAAGATACTTCATTTACGGAAGATTCCTTTTTCAATTCGGTGAAGTATCATGAATTATAATGAAGAGAGCATTTTATTTAAACCGTAACGCTTTTTTTTAACGCTTTTTCCGTTGGTGTGCCAAAGTAAAGACATAAATTTTGTATTCGATAATCATCAGAAACGCTTGCATACGAGTCTGCAACACATTGGGACATTTTATGTCTTTGGTTGCACTCGTATGCAAGCTCTAAGAGCCACTCAGCTGATCCGGACCCTGGGCAGCGTCAAGTAAATGTCCTAAAGAGGCTACATACGAAATTACAGCTTCCTAGAGTGTAAAGTATAGAAATTACCTATTAAAATGATTTAACCACCTCTTCACAAATCAAACCGTTCTTGCAATATTCAGATCACCTGCTATGAATCAAATCATCGAAACACCAGCTCAATGAAATCATCAGAAATTAACAAGCGGTTGCAATCATGTTCACAATATCAATTATTGAGAATGATCACCTGTGTTGGCCAGATGATCAACTCAGCTTGTTGGCCACGCACTTCGCAGCAGTTAGCATAATATTGTTGGATAAAGCGAAAGCTTTCGAACGAATGGTCAACGAATTTTGTGGGATGAAAAACGACGAAGTACCATTTCCCTAGCAACGACTCGGTTGTAAGCGGAAATCATCAGAAAATCAACCGTAACGCTTTTTTTAACGCATTTTTCTAACGCTTTTTTCGTTTATGTGCCAAAGTAAAGACATAAAATTTCAACAAGAGAACATAAGAAAAAAGGATCTACGTACAAAAAATGGATTGTCATGTTTGTAACATTAACGACAATTTATAAACTTGCTCTTCATAGTTTGTCAAGCAGTGCATTTTCTGAATTTAATTGGAGTTTCGTTCGTAGAGTTCAGATCGGTCTTGCGAGAAAATTGCTAAACCGCTTACCCCCGGTAAGGATTTAGGTAGGTATTACATATTGGTGAAAGTTGCCCAGTCTTCCTCCATGGACAACTGTTTCGAAGCAGTCATGCATCTTATGAACTCCAAGTTCCCTCGACTGGCCACTCAAAAAAAGGAAGGAAAAAAACTCTTCGTGGTCCTCCTGTTGACCGATTTGGGTGAAAATAATTGCCCCAACTTAGCTCGGGTAATCGTTCTGTTCTCCGCAACGGGCAGCTTGCTCAGTCACCCTTTTGAAATTGGTTACCGGCGTTTCACTTGGTTCGTCTCTGATCTAAGAAATCGACTGAAGTGACGTAAAATGAAATTAAACCCTTCGGACCGTTAGAAATGTCAAAATAAAATTCCGGATCATTATACAGTAACTAAGTAGTAAGAAATCTGAACGAGTACTCCTCCCCCCTCTCCACTTCCATTCCTCCACTCGATAAATGACGAGACAACTGTCATATATACATATATACATATATATATATATATATATATATATATGATAAAATTGTTGACAGTGAATTGTATAGTGAATATTGAAATCGGAGACTTCAGATGTTTGTAGTTTGTTGAGGTGCGGTCGTTTAAGTGCACAGGCTTTTGTAAACAACGTTTCGTACGTTTTTTCGTACATCATCAGGGTTCTATAACAGATAATGCATAACGGGACTTAGTCTAAATCGATCTTAATCGGGTTTTTAGTTTTCCTTGAGTATTACATCTAATCTAATTGGGTACAAAACATTATGTTATATTACGTATTAAAACAGTATTATTATTATACTTATTACTTTTACATAGTATTATTATACTTATTATAGTATATTATTACTTATAGTATTATTTACCTTTATGTATTATATGTTTTAGAATCCTGATGATGTACGAATAAATGTACGAAACGTTGGTTACAAAAGCCTGTGTACTTGATTGACCGCACCTCAACAAACATCTGAATTTTTCGATTTCAATATGTATAAGGAAAATGAAAAATTCCTCAATCTTATAATTATACACCGGAACAGATCATACCAGATTTGACAATTTCTCTTTCTTCCATCAGTTCCTAAATTCATGGGTAGAGAGGGTTTTGTTGGTTTTTCGTTGGAGATTCTATTTAGCATCTAATACGGTTTTATGTTCCATCATTAGTTACCTACTGAGATGTTTCTTTTGTTAGGTAGATTTTTTTGTAGGTTATATTTTAGTTAGAACAATATTATCACTTTCGTGTTTATTCGTTTATCCAGATTATTATCTCATATTTATTGCGTTAATTGATTATTAACATTAAAAACGATATGTTCAAGTGCAATGTCCAAGGGTATCTAGTATCGTGGCTAGAATAAATTTAGAGTCCACTCCCTCCCATACCATACAAACCATAGCTATTGACCGATTTCTAAATCGCATCTTGAAAGGTCAGTACAAGGAATGTATGATTCATAGATTTTGACGTCACAGTTTCTGCCAATCGGAAATTTTGTTCAGTCATAATGGTATATCATATATCATATCTTGTTGAAAGCTTTGGCTCAATCATAACATGAACCAGATCATATTCTTTATTGAGTTCTAAACGGAGCTATTAGCATATTAAGAACATGATTGGTATTCAAAGTGAGCGATTTCGCATCCGATTAGGTTTTACGTATTTTTTGATATGTTGCTCTCAATTTATGGAAATTTTGATTTACTATGTGTCAAGTAAAGCTGGATGAGGTTAACGATATAAAGTTTATGATAAAGTTTTTTTTTCTCATTTCGTATAATAATTACGTATAGTTTTTCCTTGGGCGGAAGGCCCCTGAGCGGCACGTTGCCTGTTTTATGGTCTAAAATATCTGAAACACCTCTCGATACCAATAAATATTAATTTCAATTGCGACATTAAAATGTCCCAACAGTTCCATGGAAACCGTTTAATTGATTACTAGAAGTAACCCTCATAAATTGTACTGCGGTTTTTACAGATTGTGATTATATTGCGGTAAGAAATTCTTGACCTCGAGTGCTGTAGTCTGTTTGATAAATTGTATATTTATTAGCAGCCTCTAAGAATTCTGCGTTGTGAGTCGAGTCATCTCACTAAATATTTCTAGGCTTTTAGAACAGGCGATATACAATAGAATACCATACGATTTTCTGAGGTAATAAAGATTATACATAGAAATATTGAGGTAGCTGAGGTATTTTTAGCGAATTTTCATAGAAAATAATGCTATTGCGTTGGTTTAACTAAATTTTCTTTATAGAAATCCGTTTTGAGGCATTTAATCATGTATTTGTATTCATTCCAGACGATAACTCTTCTCAGGATTGAGATATTAAAAACATCCGATCCAGGGAGTTAGTTAATATTTCATAAGGGGTTTCTTAAATCGATACTAGGTCTAAACTACAAAATGCTTCACACCATAGGATTAATTTTCTGCAAGAATCTAACTGCAAGAAACGGATTTGGGTCTCATTTCCAAGAGGACTGAGAAGTTGGAAGTGATGGATTTCTGTTACGCATGACTCATTCCAAGGTTTCTACTTGGAAATTAGCCAAATGTGAAGCAATGGGTGTCGCGTAAGGAATAGTAACAACTAACCTAGCAGGTTAGTCGTGAGTTTCTCGGAATGTAGATTGGCCGACATCAAACATTCATAAGTTTCTTACAAACTTTTATTCAAGTTGCCTCAGCTATTATTTTATTCGTGTGACAACTCGAAGCAGCTTCCATCAAACAAATATGCTGGAATTTTACGTTTCACAATATAAGTAAATTATTCTACATAATTGGAGCAAGAAGGAGTGTCTTGAGTATGGAAAAGGGCTGGTGAGTTTAGGTGGGATGAAAAATGACGAAGTATCATTTCCACAGCAACGAATCTGTTGTAAGCGGAAATCATCAGAAATTGTTACAACATATTTTCGTTACACATGAACGTTCTCACGCACTCTACCTCAAGCTTCTCATCTTCGGATCGCCTTATCAATAATCATAAGGTGGCTACAGAGTTGCAGGAGGTGGGTTCTGACAACGAGAGAATAGAAAGTATGTGGTATGGAGAAAATACGTGTGGCACCCAAAGTAAAGAGAAAATATGTACCTAAATATTTACCATTCCAAATTTTAACTTTCCTTGTCAGAATTCTAGTGTATTGACTGAAAATTGGCTGTTGTGGGTGTAAAAGCTAAGAATGGGAACTTGTAAACATTCTCCTGTCTACCTGCAACTTGTTTCTTTTATTGAACGGCAGTACAGAGCACGTCCTACTTGAATGTTGAAAAATAAGAGAGAGGTAGAGTAACCAGATTGTTTCCAAAGCAAATTGCAACGCCACAGGCATCCCGTCTGTTGGTTCGAACTGAATTCTCGTCATGCCCTCGCGATCCCACAAAACTATTTTATTTTCATTGAACTCTGAATCAGATCGTTCGCAAGGCGGCAGGTTCTGATCGTCCTCTAACTATAGATCAGGCCCCAAGTAAGGTGGCCCGTTCATTAGCGGCGACAACGCGCGCGGTTTGATTTAGCACGTGCGCCCTACGTGTGAAACTTCGATAAAGAAAAGGCATTGGGAACCAATTTCGCTTGTATTTCTGTCAACCGTGGAGAGAGCTTCGGGATTTCAAAACGAATGGTAGCTTTTCCTGCGTCGTTGGAGGATTTGCATATTTAATTGGGAACACAAGTCGGGCTGAGGGTGCTTCGAATGATGCAGGGACCTACCTCATTATTTTTCAACTAGATCTACGTGACACAATGAAGGGTCCCAAGTTCAGTAGCTCTGAGAACCACCAGCTTGCGGATAGAATATATTGACTGGAGATAGTGTCATCACCAGTAATTGGAATCCAATAACTGACAACAACTGGTAATTTGTGATGAGAATTCCTCTCCTACATAATTAACTGCTTGAGGGTAAATTTGAGTTCACACTTATCATTAGCAATCAGAACTGCCTAAACAACTTATTAAACGCCCTTAGACGAGTCTATTACGGATATCGTATTATGATAGCATTTCGGTCGTATGTCAAATCAAATCAATCTTTATTGTTTCAGGTCCTTGACCAATACAATGTAAATTTACGAATTGTCACAACATTTACATAATTTTACTCTAAATCAATATCTGTCAGTAATTAGTGAATAAACTTTCTAATTCTAATATATGCTCTAACATACTGAAAAACCATAAGGAGTTCTTCTTTACTTCCTCCTTTTATTCTTCTGATAGCCTTCTATTTCCTAGATATTTTACTCTATTCATTGCTAATTGAGGACACTCACATACCACATGGCGTACAATCTCCTGCGCTCCCATGTAGCATAAAATACAGGGAACATTATGATCGAATTTTATAGAGAGTTCTTTCCTTAAATATAGAGACAACCGTGTTTTACTACTCCTTCTTAATTGGGCCAGCATTCTTTTTTGTACAATAGGTACATCAAGTTCTAAGTAGTGTACAGTAGGGTGCTCGCTATTTTGAGAAAGGTGGAATTTTGATGACCTCCACCCGAAATTCAGTTTAAAATGTCAGAAAAATGACCTCTAAATTTTTCAGATTTTTTGCATAACAAAAACCTACGCCGGTAGCTCGATTTTGGTTTTTGAAATGTGCTTTTTTGCCAATATCAGACTTTTGAATACAACTTAACAACTCGAATATGATATATAGAATGAATTTATTATTATAGTTTATTATCATAGTATAATTATAATTTTTTTCTGTTCATAATGAATTTTCAAAATCAAATTCGAGTTTAACGACCTGAATACCAACGAAATAAAAACAAAAAATTAAATACTAAAAATTTGCTTTTTTTGTTGAATTTAATTAAAATTCTAACAAGAATACGTAAAACTACGAATTTTCATAATTTTACATGGATTTTGAAAAACTGTCATTTTGACATGATTGTGACGATTTTGTGATTCCAAACTATCGAAAGTTGTTGCTGTTGACTTGTTTTGACTGCATATTCGAGTTCAGTGACCCCAAAAATGTAAGTATACGAAGTTTCACAATTTTACAAAGAAGTTTGCAAATGTTATATTCAAAAGTCTGATATTGGCAAAAAAAAAAAACGTATTTCAAAAACCAAAATCGAGCTACCGGCGTAGGTTTTTGTTATGCAAAAAATCTGAAAAACAAAAGGGGTCATTTTTTTAGAAATTTTAAACCAAATACGTGCGTAATCGTTGTATTTGTTACTATACGTTGTACTTGTATTTTGACCTCCTAACATAAGTTTGAATAATAGATGAACGTTTTTCTTTTATTTCGTTCGGGTTTTGATTTTCCCAAATTTCGTGCCAACCTAGTCCGATCAGTATTTTTCTAAGCTGTTCGGCCCAGTTGTATTTTTCCATACTGTGTCCGTTTACAATCGTTATCACCAACTGTCTATAGCAAATTTGGGGATATCTCCCGTATCCCATCCGCAGGATCTTTTCCCAACACCCTAAGCAGCGATCAAGAAGTTGTGTCCCAATATTTAATCTTTCCGTCTCTGTTCTAATCATATATCCAGGTGTCCCATAAGGTGGCAATAAAACAGCTTTGATGAATTTTGATTGAATTTTTTCAGTCTCGTCCCAGTAGCGTAAACTCCAGATTTCAGAATTGTGCAGTAGAACGACACCTACCAACGAATCAAATATGCGACAGAGGAATTCCCAACTTTGGCATTTGCTATTTATCGAAACTTACTTTGTACCTTTCCAAGCTCTCATTGCATCTGATTTAAAACTAAACATAGCTTTTGAAGACAATCCAGTGGACTAGGAAGAAAAATAGTTTTCTATGCTGTGAATTTCATTTGTTTGTTTCCAATTCTAAATTTTTCCTTATCGGGACAAAACTACCAGAGAAGGTAACATCAGATTTACGGAAGACACTGCTATTTAATAGCTGCAGTTGTTGATTCTGCTAAAACGCACTGAATTCTAGTGAACACATTGACACGCAAGGTTTTAATGCTTGCTGCTGTTTCATCTGTTCACAACAATTCGCTCTCATTCTTCAATTGCTATTCTTATGAATTTATGCGACATGTTTATGAAAACATGAGTAAGAAACAAAATGATTGTGTTGTTGTTTGTTTGTAGATCAACAATCAATTTGCTATTGCAATTGCACATTGACCAAAACTTGCTTTGCACCTCCCCAAGCTCTCATTGCTTTTCGGTCGTATGTATGTTGTGTATTAGTGTGTTTCGTAGGGACCCTGCCTAGGAAATTGAAGAAAATTTCCAATTTTGGTTTATTTTTATTTGGTTTTTGATCATGAGGAGGGGGTGGGGAGATAGAGAAGGTGAAAATTGTCGTCACGTCTTTTGTTACTTAACTACTAACCTGAATTTCACATTATAATTAAGAGAAAGTTAAGACTAGAACTAGAACGACTAGTAAAACGTTATAACGGCTTTAATGCGTGACTTCTAGTTGTTATTTTATAGTTAATATTATTAGAGGTATTTATTTCATTTTTTCAATTTAATGATTTAAGCTACACCCTAATTATTATCATAATATCAAGCCTTGAGCCGCATAATTATTATTATTTGATCAGAATCTAAATATAGGTATAAATACAATGGAATAATCCAATGAGCTATGTACAGAGGTTTTGATGGATTTAACTTTCAGCCGTTTGTGTTCAATGCGTCGCATATATGCTCAAGCATAAGAGCTGTTAAATACTCTTGTAAATATGTGATTTTTAGTGAATTTTACTTTAGCAGAGTTAGTTATTTTTATAAGTGAAATTAGCACAACTATCTTTGATAGATTTTAGAGGCGAAGTGATTTTATTTGTTGACAACACAACATAATAATCAAGATGTGAATATAACACATTTAACTAAATAAATTTATATTGGAGTGTCAGTTTGTATAAACAACACGTCCCCTCAAACTGGCAACTCCAAGTTCACTTGTGAAAAAATGATGTTTTGCTCCAGGCAACCCTTTTGTCAACACATCAGCAATCATGGATTCGGTTGACAGATAATGAAGGTGCATTGTGTGATATGAACATTGTCTTAGGAATTGATAAGGGATGTTGTTGTGTTTCGTGTCCAAATGCTGTGTCTGATACTTGGTTAGATAGTTTGCTTCTGGGCTGTTCATTGCATCTGTCACGGATTTGTCCGCAACTTTTTGCATTCATTTGAAAACGATTCTCAATGTCCACATCCTCATCCGCCAATGTACAATTCTGCGGTTGAACTGGCTTATAAAATTTCCGTGGTCTACCAGGATTTCCAGACCGAATGATCCGAGGCCTTCCCCTCCCTCGGCTGGAAACTACTGGCTGCTCATTGTTGGTAGTGGATGTTATCGGGCCAGGTTCTTCATCAGCTGTGTCATATTCATCAGCGTCTTCTAAATTTTGTTGTAGATTATCTCCTTCTTGTCCGTTTCTTGAATTTGTCTTCTTCAGTGGTATTGTAATTGATTTACTTTCAGTTGCTTCTTTCTTCAATTTCGTTTCGAATTCTTCATATTGATTTTCTTTCTGAAATTCATCCAGGAACCTTACATCTCTTGTTTCAGTTATTCTTCTTTCTTCTTCTAAAAATATTCTGTACGCTTTACATCTTTCCGAATAACCAAGAAAAATACACGATTTCCCTCGTGGCTGAAATTTTCCTTTGGTTGGTGATTTATCAAGAGCAACGCCCTTGCAACCAAATGTTCTAAAATGGGTTAGAATAGGGGGTTTACCTGTCCACATTTCAAATGGTGTTTTTCCATCCAAACTTCTTGAAGGACACCTGTTCCGAACGTGATTTGCAGTAAAAATGGCTTCTGCCCAGAATGATGGTGGCAGTCCTGACTGGATCAGCATACATCTCGCAGTTTCAACAAGCGACCGGTTTTTTCGTTCTGCTATACCGTTTTGTTCTGGAGTGTGTGTCACAGTCAATCTTCTGCCTATTCCTGCTTTGTCTAGAAATTCATCAAATGCTTTATTTCTATATTCGCTTCCATTATCTGATTGTAAAAATTTTATACGACCCCCTTTTTGATTTTCAACTAAATTTTTATATTTTATAAATTCATTTAGAACGTCACTTTTGTTTTTCACAAATCTTACTTCACACCAACGTGTGTGGTCATCAATAAATGTTAAAAAATAATTTGAACCTTTCTTGGATGATGTTCGCATAGGTCCACAAATGTCTGTATGAATGATTTCCAGAATTTTAGAAGTTCTAAAAGATTTTGTTGGAAATGGCTTCTGTGCCATTTTCCCCATGGCACATACTTTGCAGGTAGATAGTTGTCCACTAAATTCAACTCCTAGTGCCCTACGGTGATTTACGATTTCTCTCATACTTCCTTCATTCAGGTGACCTAAACGTTGATGCCATTCTTCGATATTATTAATGTTTCTTTTTTGTGAAATTACACGGCAATTCTCGATACCTCGTTCTTCAACATAATATAAATTATTTTTACGTTTTGCGGTCAGTATTATTCTGCCTTCATCATTTTGAACTACAGCTTCGTTTTTCGTAAATACTACGGCATGCCCTTTATCAGTTATTTTACTCACTGACATGAGGTTTGTACGTAAGTCAGGTACATGTAGTGTATTATTTAGTGTCATAATTTTTACGTTTTCATCTCTAGTTATAGCTATTTTAACTGTACCTTTACCTTGAATTTTTGTCGATTCATTATTTGCGAGGTTTACTTTTCCATCAGAAATGGGTTCTCGAGACGTGAACGCTTCATCCTCGTTGCACATGTGGGAGCTGCATCCACTGTCCAAGCACCATACTCTGGAGTTGGTTTTCAAAGCGAATTCTTCAGTGAATAAGCTGTTGTCCCTTTCTTCTACTTTTCTTGCCTTTGGTCTGTAATAGCAGGAAGATGGTTTATGACCTCGCCTACTACAGTACGGGCAATTTCGGTTATCGATTTGCGGCCTATAAGCAGTCCATTCCCTATTCTGATAGTTTTGTTTTTCGTGGTTTTGTCGTTTTTCTGTATGTAATCTATTTTGATAGTTTTCTTTACCTTTAGAAGAATGTAGTCTGTAATTATTACCCCTCGCTGTCATTGCCTCTAAATTCCTACTATTATCTATTCTAGCATCCCCTTGTTCTGTTATTTTTATCTTCAATATTTCAGGATCTGGCAGTTCATCTCGCGATTCAATGGCGCATCTGAAGTTGTTATAACTATCTGGGAGGCTATAAAGAAGTATTACAGATAACATATCAGGGTGTATTGTAACTTCCATCATTTTTAATTTATCTACTGCGTCAAAAAACTTTGCAAGATGATCCCTAACGTTGCCATCCTCTTTCATTCGATATAAAATTAATTGCTTCAATAAGGTGGCTTTCCTAGCAGGACCTTTGGATTGGTAAATACTTTCTAATTTCAACCATAATTCTCTAGATGTTATACAATCTTTTACTTGTTTAATCTCCGAAGGTGATATTGCTAAAATGATGTCCGCTCGTGCCTTCAAGTCGGTGTCATCCCATTCTTCTGCTGCTTTGATGGTATCAAGATTTCCTTCAATGACGACTGGACGTTTTTTCCTTCCATTGACATATCCGAGTACATCATTCTTGACAAGCAGGGCTTCCATTTGGACTTTCCAAGTGTCAAAGTTGTCTTTATTTAGCGCTTCAATTTTTACGCTCATGGTTGGTACTTGATTTATATTTGTACCTATTTATTTTTTACTACTTTTCAGTGGAAGCTTGCTAGGAGCATAACCTCTTGTAAATATGTGATTTTTAGTGAATTTTACTTTAGCAGAGTTAGTTATTTTTATAAGTGAAATTAGCACAACTATCTTTGATAGATTTTAGAGGCGAAGTGATTTTATTTGTTGACAACACAACATAATAATCAAGATGTGAATATAACACATTTAACTAAATAAATTTATATTGGAGTGTCAGTTTGTATAAACAACAAATACTGAAATAACAAACCGTTGCGTTATATTTTTGCAGACCTTAATTACAACAGTCATTATTTATACTAAAATTCCTGTCATTCCTGCAACAATCGATTCATATTGCTATAGGAGCAGATTTCAGTGGATCAAAAAACCTTTGAGTTGAACATTTCTTCATATTTCTTGTATCCTTCGTTACTCTTTCACGTAGTTTCCCTTTCATCCGATCGTTTCTCGAGTTACGTGAAAAAGGTGGAAGACATCGTAATTTTTCGTCTAAAGGGAAAAAAGGTCAAAGGACAGGTGCTGAGGACACCTGTTGCAGACTATTGTCTGGCACAATGGGCGGCCGATACTCTCGGGGAATCGGGCGTGCCGCTTCCTTTCGGCTGATTCCCTGCTTTTGCTCAAATCTCCGCCAGAAATTGTTGTGAACATTCGCTCAGGGAAACCTATTGAAAACATCGCATTGAAAGGTCGTGTGCTTGAAAGAAACTCATTTCGTGGCAGGCTCATACATGTGGTGGCATGAAGAGAACTGTGGTGTAGTTGTATAATGTGTTTCTTAATTTTTCCTATTTCCCATTTCCGGAGACTTGGTAGTCCTCCGAAAAATTGGTCAAGGATGGCAACATGGCTCCCCTTAGAATCGTGTAACTTCCAGTGTCCCTTAAGACACTGTGTTCGATCCCGCTAATGGCCCTTCTGGTAGAGATGCCGCTTAAACTTAAAAAAAAAAAAAAAATAATAAAAAATAAAATAAAATAACAACTATAAGTTTTTTTAACGCAAACCCTATTTAGATTATGTTTATTGTAACCAATCTGCAAATAACGTTTGAGGGGGGCGCCCCTCAGAATCTGTGGTCGTTAACCCTTCTTTGGTCGCGTTGATAATTCTCCCTAATACGGTCGCTTTGGGTCATAGTGACCCGAATTTTTAAATTGCTGCAATTTTAATTTAGGATTATCTATTAACAAACTTCGTTTCTATTGAGTATCTGGAACTAACAAGGTGTGATTAAAAAGTATAACATGTTGGAATATAATGTTTTAAGGACCATTTCCACGCAAAATAAGGTAATCTACCAATTTTGCCAAAATTTCGCAATGCCTGGTTTGCCAACATTTTACTCCTAGAAAATTCGGTTTCCCCAACCCTTCATATTTTGGTTGTAGTTCCATATGCTATAAATTTAAATCCCTGAATAGAAGTTTCTTAAAATATTAAAATGTGCAATGGAAGTGGGTTCTTTTGTAAACCTGACAATTTTCTCCATAAAATACATATGGCAGGCTGAATGAACTTGGTAAAACGAATAAAAGAGTATTCTAAACACCAAAGTCGTTTCGTACAGTAAATTCCAACATTTCGAACCTTATTTGGTGTCTTAGATTTGCATCTAGTATATATACTTATTAAATTAATAAAGTATATAATGAAGTCAGAAACAACTAAAGGAAAAGATGACTACATGAATGTTTATTATCAAACAACCAACTGGTAACATGGAGAGAATTGTACTAGATTAATTATTTAATCATCACCGAAAACAAGGAGAAAAAAAAATCGACACCAGTGTCTGAAGAGAAATCTGAATTATAGTTTTCTTCCATAGCCTCATACTCACTCTCCGTCTCAGGCTCACTTATATTTTCCTGGTCGAGTTCGCTGCTAGTCATCTTCTGATCAATAGGGATCTCTTGGTTTTGTCTCTCCAACTCTTTCAAGATGTCTTGGTCGGTAAAACGCATTTCATCGCTCATTATTGTAAATAGCGTTAAACAAAAAAAAACTTGGGCACTCTACAAAGGTCAAAAAAACGCACCTGAGTTTGGTCGCGTCGGGTCATTTTCAGAAAGAAAATACAAACGTGAATGGTCGCGACGGGTCATTTTCAGAAAGAAAATACAAACGTGAATGGTCGCGTCGGGTCAAAATGCGGAAAAAAAACTCACAGACACCTCGCACCAGGTCAAAAATCATACTGACGGGTAGCCGTCTACACCCTAGAAGATTAGAAGGAGGAGGAGAGGAGAAAGCATGACAAACATTTCTGGGATTCACAGAAATGTAGAGGGGGAGGGTGGAGGGTGGCAATTTTTTTCTTTCGGTTGTTAGAAAAATAAAATTTTTTAGGCAAACTAATAGTAAACAGTTGTAATTAACGTATATTCTTAGTTTATCAAATACCTCCTTATCAAATACCTCCTTATATCCTCATGGATATTTCTTAGCTCTGAGGTTAATTCCAAACTTTTGTCCAACAGCAAAAAATGTCACGTTCATTTTCACCTACAACTAAATTGTTGCAAGAGAGAATATAACTTCCTGATTTTCCGTACCACAAAAATCGTTCGTTGGTAACCGTAAGTTATTATACAATTCCACATTTCACATTTTGCTCCTAGTTCAATACTCTGTTGATTTTTCTTACATGTGGTTTACTACTAGGTGATGTAGTAAACAGAGGAGTCAAAGACATAACCTCTCTTACTCTTACTCTTTGAACAGTTTAACCACCACTCGATAATTATTTTTGTCATTCGCATTACTCACCTATGAAATAATATGTAGTTTGATAAAGTACGCTATTGAAATTTGATTGTATAGGAGTTGGAATGTACCTAAAAACACTATAAATTATTACACAAAGTTTTCATTTTAAAAAATCCCTGAGATTTGATGGTTTTTGCTAAATTCACTGACATTTCCCTGTCGTTTCCCGACCCGAAGAATTCCCTGACAATTCCAGATTTCCCCTGACTTTTCCAGTTGGGGCCACCCTGTATAAGATTGTGATTTGGAAGCATGAGGTGGATGTTTGTTCTGTCTTACGCTAGGTAGTTTCTTGCTAAACCCACTGTCAATCTCTGATAATGGCAAAACCTAGGCGAGCCCTCATCCATCCGAAAGAATGCTTGAGGACGATTCCACCTGTCTGCCAGTCGTTCTGCCAGCGCTTTCGTAAAAGCTATGGCTTGTGACTTTTGTAAAAGCTGCAAGAAAGATTCTTCAACTTATCGCTGTTGTCCAAAGAGAAGAAAATACTGAGAGAAAAAATTCAAGATATTGTAAAAGGTTCGCTATGAAGAAGAGAAATTGACATAAACACTTACTTTTTGAATAGGTATTAATATTTCGAATGGAATTCCTGAAAATTGCTAATACTTGAATTTAAAGTAAAACTTTCGGTAAATAAATATTTCGTTTATCACTATTTATCAATACTTGTAATGATCGGAAAATTAATTAGCCTATTATAATAATTTCCAGGTGCCTGGTTATAAAAATTCGACTCAATACCCCAGGCACGGAGGTAAGCCCATACTAAATTCGTCTCCACATTGTTGTCTAAAGCCGCCTGTGCTCAGAAATTACGGGCGGCAAATACGGAAATCCGTCCCGGTGGGTACAATGGGGAATTTTCATTCGTCGGAATTTCACAATTTTGACCTCCGATTCGCCTATGGGCGACAAATACGGGAATCCGTCCCTGTGGATACAATGAGGAACTTTCATGCGTCGGAATTTCACAATTTTAACCTCTGATTCGGATTCAGCAGACTCTAACCCCCCCCCCCTCCCTAGTAGAAATTTTCAGCTCAAAAGACCGTTTAGTTTGGCCGATAAACGGGGGCAAGAGCTGAGGGTTCCCCCAGGCAGGCGGAGGCACGCTACGTCATCGTGTAAATGAGTTTCAAGAGCTTCTTTATTACTGGTCAGATACCCATCATATAGCACCTCTTTGAAAAGCTCTCACAAAGATCTTGCTACTGACCGAATTAAATATAACCATGATAATTCCACATGAGGTACCTCACCTACCCAAATTCAATACAATTTGACAGTCTCAAGCATCTAAATGATAGTAGCAAAGATAATAACTATTCCGTGCTGGACCACAGTATTCTATTCTCTAGCACGGCCAACGGCGATCATATTTAAACCTATGTATATAAAATGGATTGCGTACAAAATAAGTTTTACACAAATCCGTGTATAATTAGGTAGGTACTCGTACCTATTTAATTTGCATAGGTAAGTAAAAAGAATCATTTCTATGAATAGGTATTTAGTCAATGATAATTATGAGCATGCATTCATGCGGCATGCAGTAACCTTGGAAATTGATGTTGACGAATATTGAAGTGGAGCCGAAGGTAAAGTTGTGGTGATGCTACACACAAAACAAAACACTTTAACACTTTAACGATTGCCTTTTTCCTACACAGCCGATCGCGGAAACGCGTTCCGAGTACGAAGAAATATCACTACCTAACAATTTACCGGTGCCAAAGCTGCAGTGGATTGGAATCTTCATGTTGTGGCAAAGGCCGCATCCAGGCGCACGACCACAAAACGACCTAGCACATGCCACGGACGGAGAAGACTGGAGGATCCATTACTAATTAAATTTTTCAAGCATTATAATTTCTCTCTTGATGGGAAAAACGTATACCTATACTCCCTTGTACGTGAAAAATCAATATAAATTCTACCTAGCCTTCACTTTTCGAGTTAATAATAATCTAACGTGCCGGAGCGTTGCATTTTGTGTGGAGAAAAAAAAGTGTTGCGAAAATCCCTTGACCCCCAGCCAAAAGACATATCCATGTCCAAAATTCTTGTAGAACCCATATCTCTTCTGTAACTGCTTATGACTGCCAAGTTCTTCAAAATTGAATACCAAGAGCAGTGCCAGAACAACACGTGTTGCTACTTAGTTCCGTTCCGAGAAAGTGAGAAGGACTGGCTATCACACAATGAGCGAACAAAAGAATTTCCGTGTATTGGAACCTTCCAGGAGGATGGGCCATGGGGAACTCGTCAGTTCTATGGAATTCTTTGAAATATGGCTCCACGTGGATGCCACATACTAGTTTAAACTGGTAAATCCTGGGTATTGTTTTTTTTTCCCTTCACTGTTCTTACACTTTTCTTAGAAGCTCTTTCATTATGAAGGCCTGTCATGTTCATATTAAGAAAATACCCGGAGTTGAGGCTGGTGAGCTACCATAATTTTCGATTCTCTGAATTTGGGAAGGACAACAAACATAGACATTCGCGTTTGGGTTAGGTTTGGGGCAGATTTACAACCCATCTAGGGTAGAAAGGTGGGGATAAGCCGGGCCCACACCGTTTTTCCATGTGAACGGGACGTGTGATGAGCGTCTGGTTGCTAGCGCTGCCAACCTATCAGACCACGAACTAACATTGTACCGTTTACCTCTCGTTTCCCGCCGAGTGGCTGTTTCCTTCTTAAGTCTACAAAGACACACTGACAAACTAGTATATTCCATCTTGTAACGCCGGAAGGCCTTTACAAATTAATAATTTCATTGATTCATTCATACATTAATTCAACTGATATATTCTTGACAGGTAGCAAAAGTAACAATAATTTTTGACAAGGTAAACCAAGTACGAACAGATAATAGCTTCGTTCTCAGTGTGCGTTCTGCGAGTTCGGAACGGTTCTGGGCAAGGGCAGTCGAGTTTTGTCGTTCGGCGTTCGAAGTGTTTGAGAACCGAGTTCCGAACGGCTCTGACAGTCCTTTTTTTTTTTTAACACAGAATGTGTTTTTACGGAGGGTTATTTGGTTTGAAGGTGTCCGTCCCGTAAGATCCCCCCGAACCCACCCCTCTGTCGTGTCTATGCACGGCCTCGGCATGCCCCGAGGGGGGGCATAAGCGAATTTAAAATTTTCTAATGCCACCCGAACCATGGGCCGTAGGGCGGGAGGGGGGTCGAAGTAAGAATTAATGTGCGCTTTTTGGACTTCCCCGCTTCCCCTACCCCTCTAAACGGCCGTTGACAATTCCGGAAAAATACGGGTTTCGTAGGTTTTTGTACGAGGAAGACGACGGCGCGATCGGATCGCGAAAAAAAGTATCGGGAAATGCGTCAAAAAATTGAAGAGTATGGACCCGTTTTCTCGAAAATTCCGACGGAAAACTTGTTTTTTAAAATTAAAATATACCCCATAAAGGTACGTTTTTCGAAACAGTTTTCGCGGGCGAAATAAAGGTTTGATCCCGACGAATCTGAATCCGAAATCGGATATCGAAAAAAGTGATGGGAAGTCGGTCACGTAGGCCCGAAGTAATGGCTTACATGGAAAATCATCGAAGGAAGAAGGGAGATTTCGTTACTGAGAAGTATAATGCGTTGCAGTTGTGAAACATAGGTGCATGCCCCATATGCTTAACGACTTTTTTAACTTACTGCTCCCATTTTATTGAAAATTAGTAAACAGACGATAGTTGGATTGTTTAACGACTTACCTGAGCCTCCATGCTTCTATTCGTCTTTGGAACTCGTAAGTTCACACCACAATTGGTCACAGGGTTGCCACCTTATAAAACGTTAATATCCCCCTGGAAGGGTCTACGTCACGTTGGTCTACAATCCAAGGCGCTGGATTCCAAGAACGCGGAATGAACTTCGGCCGAACTTACCAGAATGCCACCAGCCCTCCGGGGAATCCCCGAAATACACATTCTGTGTTTCATTGGTTTGATCCTTGATCCTAACATTAACAATAAATGTGTGTCCCCCAGATTTCATTTTACAATAAATGTACTTTTTAGGAACCGTCAGAACTCGAGGACGTAGTTAACGCATGCGCATTTCACAATTTTTCGGATCTCGTGGAGTAAACAACTCTCTTCTTCTTCATCGAAATCATGCTTAATCATACTTTAGTCTCCTTTATTTCCTATTCTCTATGATCGAAATGTCAACTAGCTCGTCAAGTTCGACATAAATCTCGTCTACATCCACTAAACTCAATTCTTTTTCGAGTATGCTCCTCAGTCATCGTCGATTTTTTTTTTTTTTTTTTTTATTATTTTTTATTTATTTTTTATTATAGCCGTGGGGAACCTAATAGTTGAGTAATATTCACGGGCATAATAAGTAATATATTCAAGGGCACTAAAAATATTCTGGAGGCGCCCCAGAAGGTAACTCGAGTTGAGTGAGGTTACAAACAACAACACAGGTGATTCCACTTCTAAGTTCTTAAATCGTTCGCAGTGCAGAACGCGGTTCCACTAGTTCCGGAACGCTTAAGGATTTCCCGTCCCGAACGCGCACTGAGAACGAAGCCAAAGACAGACACGAAACAACCAAAACATAGTTCTGGAAGTTTTGATGTGGGATAGGGTATGTAGGGCATATAAATGTATGACCCAACAAAATAGAACCTTGTGTGTTGGGAACAAACAAAAAAACGATCAAAAAACTACGCGAGTGCACGAAAATGAGTATAAGAGCAACAACTGACCTCGCACCAGTCAAATTCAAAGGACAAATAAAGCAAAACATTTAAAATTTAAAATGTTTTCAAGAAGTTTTGGTATAATATATTGATAAACTGAGTTAGACTGTTCATAGAAAGCTAATTCTTCTAGTGTATATTGTGGCGGCTTAATTAAATATTGCATAATCGCATGGAGCTTTAAACGAGTAACTAACTAGTCCAGTAAAGTACAATCGTAAATGTACAGAAAATGTTACTTAATACCAAGAATTTGAATATAAAATGGGTTTTAAGACATTTATATCCAAACCTATGAATATATACGATGTAAGATACCGCATAAGATGAATCAATCATTTTATAACGTTGTATGGAAATTGTTCTGACTGTTACAATAATATGAACTATTTTCCATTCTTTGATAGATCACGTTCCATCTCCTTGGGCTTACTTGAAACGAAAGTTAAGAAAGTTCTTCAACAAGGTTGCTTTGGAAGAGATTGCTAACGGCTCGGAAACGGAGAATTCAATATCCCTCCGGAAAACTAAACGACACGAAGAAAGATACAGTTCTAACTTCTTCGGAGAATGACGTAAAAAACTTGGTCGTATTCTCGGACGTTTTACATGAAATTGAAAGAACTGCCTGAAACGACTTCTCATAAGGTATTCGGTATGGTAGAAATACGCAAGAACTCGAGCTCCCTTAAAGTTTCTCTTTGACATTTTGCTCGTAAGAGACTGATTGCAACTTTTTTTGCTTGGAGACAATTTTCCTTCCGGAAAATAGGAGTCTGAACGTATGGGAGTCACGTGAGCTGAGGTCCCGGATCCCCCTTCGAGTCGTAATAGTAGGAACATGCAGAAACGGAGATGTGTCTGGCAGGGATGAGCCCGTTAGGATTGGAACAAAGCCGCGCGTGTACTTCTGGGAGTTGATCGCGTGCCTGAGGTGACCTACTCGTCATACGAAAGGCGAACGTAGGAAATGAAATCAAAGACACCTTCCTGACTCTTCTCTTCTTATAAGCTTCATCACGATTCTGGGACAATTTTGTCGTGAGGGCGCCTATCTTGTGCTCTATTTGAGCCCTTCTACGGATTGTTATACCACACAAGGGGTGAAATTGTGTATGTTACATTATTATGGGGAAAGCAATACCATAAAACCTTTATTCAGGTCTAACCTGATTTTAACGTGTCGTTGGAATTAGTCGGGATGCGGCCCAGGGAAAAAAATGAATTTATTTCATGTTGTTTATTAAGCGACGTTTCGTCCTCTTACTGAGGACATCTTCAGGATTCTACACGGACAAACAGGCATTGTTATATTAAACAGAAGAAAACAAAAAAATAATAGATAAAAACTAATTTAACCAAAAACTTACTGGTGTGTCCAGGAAAATATAATCATCCGAATATAACGGACTTGTCTAATAACAATAACAGTGGTTCACCTAAGGAAAAAACAAACCAAACAAGCTATAAAAAAAGTGTTGAAACAGCATAAGAAAATAGTAAAAATATAGATAAAATGTTAAAATATTATTAATGGATAACAATAATAAGGTAGGTATAAAACATTTATCAGAAACTTACAAAGTAAAAAAAAAAAAACAACAAAAAGTTTGGTACAAAAGGATGAACTTGCTAGGAAGTAAGTACCTACTCACCCAGTCAAATAAGTCAAAGACTCATATTCTTGAGAATATCAAGAAAGGCTAAAATAAATGTCACCAGAACAGAATGGAAAGGAAGAAAACGAAAAGGAAATATAGAAAAAAAAAAACAGATAGAAAATCACTTCCATCCATCCATTATTAGACAACAACCTGAAAAGTAAATCATAGCTGCCAACAGTAAAATACGAAATAGCTATTCATGCAACATCACTGTAAAAAATTATTCCTTACAAGAAAAAATATAGTAATCAAGTAAGTAACTTAACAAAATAATAGGAATTGAGTGCGGCAAAGAGAGAAATAATAAGCTAATTCCAACGACACAAGTACTTACGGCCGACTAAACTACTAAAATCTGATTTTAACGGTACCAGGAATTTACATACGTGAATGTTTGTTTTTTGTGCATAATCACTCTGACAGATATGAAAATGTTTCTCCTACGTACCAAACGCGACACTCAGTTGATTTATAATTGCCATTTCAAAGAGTTCCATCCAGAAATTCATGTAATTGGTGGGCAACAAAATTTTTCAATTCTGTACCGTCAAATATTCGTTCACTCCGGGTCAAAGCAATTTAAAAATACTATCTCCAAATTTCTTTTCAACTTAGCACCTTATGATTTTAAAGAGTATTGTGCTTTTTCACATTGTATGTAAGACTGACGATGTGTTGTCTCCGCACTTATTATCTTCGTTTGTATATTGTTAGTTTTAGAGTTGACTTGTAGCCATTGTAAATTTTATGTCATCAGCCGAGGAATTTTTTTTAAAGAGTACTCAAGCTAGCTTCGAGATGAACTGAGAGAATAGAAATTATAGCCACAATACCGATTTAAACACATAGGCTCATTCGAGGCATTAATATCAAGATTTCCACGCAAGCGCGAGAATATCAAAGAACCACTTATACAACGTCTAACTGGAAGTGAACACCAAACACGGCATCGAATCACTTGGAAGAAGATACAGACAATCATGGAACTTCGAATTCTGAAGGAGAAGATAAGTTTGAAATTGATGGTACTAGGCTCCGAGGAATTGACTGCTCTGATTTTATTTAAATTCAAAGAAAGATAAAGGAAACGGATCATCATGAGCAATTCCGGCCTCGAGAAGGATTGGGATAAACGTTTCTCCGCCGATTGCCGCAAATGCGAGAATCTGGATTTATTTTGATTCGAAATTCTTGTTTGGCATACGATTCAATCTAAATATATGTTATAACTACTCCAGGAATTATTATTGTCATAATTTTTTATGTCAGACTGAAAGGAAACTACGTTTCGGGTCGAAAAATATATTTAAAAAAAAGTTGATGCCAGGAAAAAAGAGTTGAGATTTTTTGTGTATTCAGAATGTTGAGTATTTAATAACAAAGAAGAATAAAGAAGAGAAACAGGATTTACTACAATAGGATTCTTGTACTTCATGATGGCATTTTTACTGTTTCACTAGTTGCGATTCACTCCCGTGTTTATTTCATTTTTTCCTGCTCATGTTTTAGGCCTTAGTGAGAGCAAATGGATGAACGCACAGAGATCCGGGTAGTTTCATCGATTCTTCTGGATGATATCAATCAAACTTTTGGTTTTTGACCCGAGTTTCACAAACTTTGGTCCAGTATTTTTCGAGAAATTATATAGATGGCAGGCAGCGCGGCGGTGGCGTATGGCGGACGGACTGCTTTTTTCTTCGATTTATGGATTTTACGCACACACTTGAAACGAGAACCAACAATTTTTAGGGGAGTTAATGTTTCCTTGTTCAATTAAAAGGTTAATAATTGGAAATAATAAACCAAATTACTTCCTCGGACGACCATCCTTTCAGTTAAACGCAAATCGTTTGCGAGGGTGATGTCGATGCTAGGAACAGTTAGACGGTGTTGCAAGCATGTAGCTGACAGTTTTTGTTACTCCGAATCTCCTTATAATTTATTTTGAAAGGAGTTTGTATTTATTTTGTATTTACCAAGAGAAATATAATATTTTTTTAAGTTTAAAGAGGTTTTATTTGTGTTACTTATTCATAGTTTGTGCCACATAAATATTTTAGACGTTTACGCCTATTAAAACATTCAAAAAGCAAAGTCCTGACTTCAAAAGCTAATATTCTGAGAAAACTTGGTCACTTATCTCAAAGTTAGGGTTAAACAATGCAAGCACAATCACTTTCAAATTAGTTACAGTGTTACAAAGTGTACCAGTATTTTTAGTTTACCGTATAATATTTACCGGAATAAGTTGCTATTATACGAGGTTCAGCTTGTTATTGGTTTCATGAGCAACTTCCGACGAAAGAACGTTAGAGTCGGTGCAGGGGCAGCTCGTGAAAGGTTTCCGAACTCTTTGAAGCAAATCCGAGCAGTTCCGCAGTTGCATCCGCTTTCATTCAATCGATACACGTCCACGTCCTCAACATCAATCAAAAGAACGGATACACCTACACGAATGCTCACTCGGGCAGTGCTAACATTGCCACTGTAACAGAAATTGTAATAGCGATACCCCTCAAAGAGAATTGTAAGATGTAGGCCACTTGTATCAGACTTTGTGCGAGCTCGACCAGCAACAAAACTAGTGAAGCGACTCCATGAATCGCATGTTGCTTAATAAACCAGCGCTGCAACAGTTGATTTCTCAGTCAGAAAAAGTATATTCAACAAATTTTGCAACGATTTGGAATGGAGAACTCAAATCCGGTGTCTACTCCAGCTAATGTGAATATGAAATTTAAAAAAAAAAAAAAAAAAAAAAAAACCTATTCAGAACGAAAACGAGAAAAACTAAAATATGAAGAAATATCGGTATCAGAATCGAATCGGAAGTCTTAATTATTTATCTACGTGCACAATACCAGATATCTCGCATACTATCAGTATGTTGAGCCAACTCAACTCGAGCTACTCCAAGGATGTGGAGAGTACGATAGAATCAAAATATAATAACTATTTTCTGAAAATTTGTACTTTTCAAGGCAAAGCCAAATATTAGGGAGTGAATAACACTATTCATTCATTTGAGAGGGGAATTGTGTAACTTAGATGTTCATACAAAATGAAATTAGTGTTTTATTTTAAGAAATCTGTGCATAGCATTGATGGTTCCTTGCAATGTATAAATAGCAATATGGCTCAAGTGGAGACAGCTGAGCATTTCTTGATTGTATGCCCATTATACCTACCTTATAGACGTTATTATTTATAAAAATATGTAGTAGTTACAAGGTAGCAGTGGGCTTCCCAGTATCCACAGAGAACGTTAAAGATATCATGGAACTCATACCGAATAAATCCTCTAATGAAAGCCTCATTATGTGTCTATATCGGTACGTCGACAGGGCACTTTGTTTAAGAGCCTTTTCTCTCCTTGAAGGAAATTTAAGAGCTCTAAAATTATATTGAAATCGTTCAATGAACAGCTAGTGAAAAATTAAAAAAAAAAAAAAAAAAAAAAAATGAAAACGTTGATATAATATACTGTACACAACATTTACTTTTCGTATAGTAAATCTAGACAAGGTTAGCAAATTATTTAATTCAATATACATTTATCTTTCTTCTGTTGGTCTCATGATTTTTTCTTATATAGAATTCCTTGTAATGTGTGAAACATTTATACAAATAAAAAATTAATTGAATCGAATTAGTACCTAATGAATAAATAGGCAGCTAACACAATTTACCAACGTTTCTTTATTCGGACAGTTCAGATTATAACAAGCTTTATAAAAAGGACTTCTGTCCTGAAATTGGTTTTTCCAACGGAACTGGGCTTCCTCAGGGGGATTAATTTTCAAAAATTGAAAATATCTACTTACTTATAGTTTTCTTTCTTTTTTTTCTTTTTTTTTTTTTTTTAATAACCAAATTTAAAGTTATGAGTTTTTTGAAATTCAAATTTTCAAAAATTTCAAAACTCTCATAACTTTAAATTTAATTATTAAGAGAAAAAACTATAAGTAAGTAGATATTTTAAATTTTTTAATATTAATCTCCCTGAAGAAGCCCCAGTTCCTGAGGAGAAACGTTGAAGCTTAATTAATTAAAAACTACACAAAGAACGTAAAGACGAAACACGTGCATACGAGTCTGCAACACGTTGGGACATTTTGTCTTTAATTGCAGACTCGTATGTATTGTAGACTCGTATGCAAGCTCTAAGAGCCACTCAGCTGACCCGGACCCTGGGCATCGTCATGTAAATGTCCTAAAGAGGCTACATACGAAATTTCAGCTTCCTAGAGTGTAAAGTATAGAAATTACCTATTACAATTATTCAACCACCGCTTCACAAATCAAACTGTTCTCGCAATATTCGGATCACCTGCTATGAATCAAATCATCGAAACACCAGCTCAATGAAATCATCAGAAATTAACAAGCGGTTGCAATCATGTTCACAATATCAATTATTCAGAATGATCACCTGTGTGTAAACAATTATTCATATAACCATGCTCATAACCCAGCTTGTTGGCCACGCACTTCGGAGTAGTTAATATAATATGGATGGATAAATCGAGAGCTTTCAAACGAATGGTCCACGAATTTTGTAGGATGAAAAACGAAGAAGTACCATTTCCCCAGCAACGACTCGGTTCGGTTATAAGCGGAAATCATCAGAAAACCAACCGTAACGCTTTTTTTAACTTTTTTTTAAACGCTTTTTTCTTTTATGTGCCAAAGTAAAGACATAAAATGTCAAAACCAATTCAAGGAAAGAAGGCCTTTTTATAAAGCTTATTACAATTTACTACAGGCGCCATTTACTAAATACTAAATTACTTTTTCAAAATTTACTAAATTACTTAATCATCCGTAAGAACGGTGACTCCTCGCCACTTTTGTAGATCTGTGATTCTATCGGTCTCTGGTGACGCATGGGAACCTCATTAGTATTGTAGTTGTGTTCCAACTATCCTTGGGTGTATTCTTAGTCATTACTGAATGAGGTAGCAATGACGTAGGACCTGCAGATTCTATCACAAATCGCATTAAATTACCATGATGCTGTGTTCGAGTAGGGGACTGATTGTTAATAATGTTTTATCATCGATCCTTCAGGTCATCCAACGCACATTAAAGCCTGATAAAACAATCTAATAATTTGGGTGGATTGAGTAGGATAAACCTGAACACTTACATACGAACGCTCATTAAAACTGACGTCATTATCCTAGAGCTGTTGTTTCGCATAATAAACGCACGAAAATCACTGAGATATGGTTGATTTTTAGCTTCTAACCAGCCTATCCTGAAGCTTTTTTGCTTGGAAACGCACACACACAGTAAAATTACACGATGCCTGCTTTTTAGTTAGTAAAAAAGGAACTAAAACCGTGGTCGGGAGCTTAAAAATACATTAATTTTTATGGTGGTGTGGCCGCCAGCAAACAGGCGTATACAAATCTCAATACGATGGTAAAGGCTCTTTTGTGTGCGTTTCGTGCATTTGGGGGGCATCCCCATTATAATCTATGATACATTGTAAACTTACCGTACACGTCGACTCGGTATGTTGCTGCCGCCTCCTCTCCGCTACTGCTACGCTTAATCGACTATAGCAAGTATTTTAATCAGCTACTTATTACTATAGTAAGTATTATATAAGGTTGGTATATGGGACAGTACTTGTGAAATAATAAATGCAGTAATTTTAGCGAATTTTTGAAGAAAATTAAGCTATTTCTCTCGCCTCAAAATTTGTAGAATGTGAATTTTTGAAAAAAATTTATGCAGAAATCCGTTTTAGGCTATTCTGAATCATATTCTGAAGTTTAACGAATTTTTTTATGTATGTATGTATGTATACAGGGTGTCTCAACTTAAGGAGGCAAGACTTCAGAGATCAATTTGACAAGTAATTTGCAACAAAAAGTGTCTCTTAAAGTGTTATTTTTTAGAGGCTTCGTTTTCGAGTTATTGACGATCTAAGATTTTTTTCGTGTTTTCAACCTTATCTCCTAAAAATGGCTGTGACCCCATAATTCTTTGAGTATTCTCAAACCTGAGGATACCGTTGGAAAGAACGTTAAATTTCCTTTCTTTTTGATGCCAAATCATAATTATTCAAGAGAGTTAAGGTACCGAAAAAAGAGGTCAAAGTACCAACTTTGTAAAATTCTAAAAATTTGGGTTTTTTCAATCTGATTCCTCCCTCCATAAAAAAAATGATCAGTCGTTTGCAAGTACAGTAAAAACTTCAAAATCTTATCAGCTTTCTAACGGTATAGCCAAAAAATTGATAAAAGTAACAACAAGGGGAAAAAACGGCTTTTGAATTCGAAAAAACGTGGTATTTTCAACTAAAATCGATGGATTTCAGGAAAAAACGATCTCCCACAACTTTATGATTTAAATGTCGAATTCTACGTAATTTTTCACGCTGAATCGAATGGTGACACTTGCAGACCTCTACGACTAACGAATAAGGGGGAAAGTGCCCTTTGACCCTCGAAACTCAGAGAAGGGCACTTTCGCCCTTATTCGTTAGTCGTAGAGGTCTGCAAGTGTCACCATTCGATTCAGCGTGAAAAATTACGTAGAATTCGACATTTAATTCATAAAGTTGTGGGAGATAGTTTTTTCCTGAAATCCATCGATTTTCGTTAAAAATACCACGTTTTTTCGCATTCAAAAGCCGTTTTTTCTCCTTGTTGTTACTTTTATCAATTTTTTGGCTATACCGTTAGAAAGCTGATAAGATTTTGAAGTTTTTACTGTACTTGCAAACGACTGTTCATTTTTTTTATGGAGGGTGGAATCAGATTGAAAAAACCCAAATTTTTAGAATTGTACAAAGTTGGTACTTTGACCTCTTTTTTCGGTATCTTAACTCTCTTGAATAATTATGATTTGGCATCAAAAAGATAGGAAATTTAACGTTCTTTACAAAGGTATCCTTAGGTTTGAGATTACTCAAAGAATGATGGGGTCACAGCCATTTTTAGGAGATAAGGTCGAAAACACGAAAAAAATCTTAGATCGTCAATAACTCGAAAACGAAGCCTCTAAAAAATAACACTTTAAGAGACACTTTTTGGTGCAAATTACTTGTAGAATTGATCCCTGAAGTCTTGCCTACTTAAGTTGAGACACCCTGTATATGTATGTGTGTATGTGTCATTCCAGACGATAACTGTCCGCAGAATTGTGCTAGAAGCTTCAAACAAATTTTAAAATGTTAAGGACACAAAACGAAAGTTCAAGTTCGTTGGCCAGCATGATCGGATTACATCTTCGGGTTGAAATTTTCAAAAATTTAGTCAAAAATTTCAAAATAGCCTGTTTTTTGCGATTTGTTGTGCAAAATAATTTTTTCAGCATACTAACATGTGGTATATTCGGAATCAGCGTAAAATTTCCTAGAAGAATATGTATCAAGTTTTCAAAAATTTCAAAGTTGAAAAATCAGTAAAAAATCGAAATAATGCCGTTCGCTAGTTGTAAAAATCAGTAATATTTGCATGAAACATTGTCCAAATTCAGACTGAAAAATTCTTCAAAAATTCGCTCATGGGGTCATGCTGCATGACTGGACTTGTTTTTAGTTTTAGTTTTATAGAAAAACTTTCTAATGTAAAATTATTGTTTTATAATAGTATACATGAATGCTGTTTAGCATAGTTTCACAATCCACGCCCCATTTTTCACAAGGCACGTTAAAATTTGCTTTTTGTAGTTTGGTCTAGTATAATTTTGAGCTATTCTTATATGACTATCTAGCGCACTGTGAATGATGTACATAATAAATTTTGGACTGTGTGCTGACTGCGTTAATTTTGGTCTTGGTGCATTTACATTCCCTGCGACTACATATCTTGTGGTATATGTTGGATTACGCTGTGAATTTATTATTTGAGGAAACTTATGGAATTGCAAAAGTAAATTTTTCACAGATAGTTGCCTTATGGTGAACAGCTTTGCTATATTATGTAAATTTATAGATGGCGTCCTAGGTGGTAATGACAATATTATTTTCATAATGATTTTCTGGAGTACGTATAATTTATTTATATGTGAGAAGTATGTTCCCCCCCTCCCCCCCCCCATGCTATTATTCCATATTGAAGCACAGACTGTAGCATACTGTAATAAATAAGTGTTATCATATCTCTCGGAAGTGAGTGTCTAATGTTGTAAAAAATGTACATAAATTGCTTAATCTTATCGTGATCGTGTAATCATAACAGTGATTATTTATATAATCAACCTACAAATATGGAATATTCTCTGAATGTCCGTTATTTATAACAGATACGCATCAGTGCTGTAAAACATCTCCACTAAAACTAAATTGCGGCAGCTAATAAATTAGAGAACAGTGAGGGATGGCTTGGAAGGACCTGAATAAATCAAGAGAAACCGATATCTGTGAGGAGTATCCTAAAACCGGTCCGCAAAGGAGGAAAAGGGAGTGGAGTTTTTGTAGTTTGGTCTACTATAATTTTGAGCTCATTTCATATGGTATCTAGCGCTTTGTAAATGATGTACAATACATAATAAATTTTGGACTGCGTATTGACAGCGTTAATCTTGGTCTTGGTGCAATTACATTCACTGCGCCTACATATCTTGTGGTATATGTTGGATTACGCTGTGAATTTATTATTTGAAGAAACTTATGGAATCGCAAAAGTAGATTTTTAACATGTAGTTGCCTTATGGTAAGCAGCTTTGCTATATTATATAAATTTATAGATGGCGTCCTTGGCGGTAATGACAACATTATTTTCATAATGAATTTCTGGCGTACGTGTAATTTATTTATACGTGAGGAGTATGTTCCCCTCCATGCTATCATCCCGTATTGAATCACAGACCGTAGCATACTGTAATAAATTACTTTTATCGTATCTCTCGGAAGTGAGTGTCTAATGTTGTAAAAAATGTACATAAATTTCTTAATCTTATCGTGATCGTGTAATCATAACAGTGACTAGTTTTATGCAATCAATCTACAAATATGGAATATTCTCTGAATGTAGGGGACTGAATAATTCCAACTGGTTTACCGAGCTTTTTAATGTTCTCTTAACTCCGAGTTCTGAAGAACTTTTCACTTTGGATGATCCCCAAGATGTAAAGCGTATTCTTCCTTCAATCCTTGATAAATTGCACAATTATTTTTTGTGTCAGGATATTGACCGTGTGTGCAACGCGGGGTACAGCTCATTCTTCAAGGGAATCGTGGACTATTCAGGCAGGCAATATTATTTGGGTATTTCTCAGAACGTGCAGGTAGTATTCCTCATCCCTCAGTCCATTAAGAAAAAAACAACCAAAAGGTAACACGTTTTTTCATCTTCCAGGTTAAATAACTGCACCAATTTGAAAGGAAATTTCAAAAGCAACTCCATCGTTTGAAAGCAGTTTAAATGAAGAATTAATTTGTGACGTTTGATAACTTCCAAGATTTATTTATTGGGAGACAGCTTCGAAGATTATCGGGAAACTTAGTTTTTATAATTTTCTCACGTTCGAACAAGGATTATGGTTTTAGGATTGGAGTTCTGAAGAGCCAAAGAACAATATTATTATAGGAAATTTAACGCTGATTTCAGATATGTGGTTAAAAAACGAAAAAAAAAAGTGCATCAATAGTGGAGAAAATGAGGTTTTTATGGTCTAAAACGTGTTTTAGTCGAAAAATTTTCAAAAAATCATAGCTCGGCAACGGATTGAGATAAAAATGTGCGATTGGTGACATTCTACCCCATTTCACGTCTAGTTTCACCCAATTTTTTCTTTCGCTTTGGTCCTGAATCACCCTGTATACTAAGACCTGAACTCATTGTAATAATCACCCTGTGGTTTTTATACAATAAACGAATTACTACTACTACTAATACATAAATTTTGGACTGTCTGTTGACAGCGTTAATCTTGGTCTTGGTTCAATTACATTCCCTGAGACTATATGAAATGAAAATGTATTTTATTTCTGAAAATATGACAAAAACAATTCACCTACAATAAATGAAAGAAATATAGTCTCCCAAATGGGTGATACCCGCGACAGGGAAAACGAGTTGTTACAATGAGCTTGTAGGTTCTTGAATATTACGTTTTTAAATTCTTAATACACCAATAATTATATCATGTTGAAGAAATCAATAACGTGCCATTACATAAGGATAAATATGAAAATCTAGATGATATTTCATTACTTACACACATGAGTATTATTAATTATTAATCATTATCTTGTTTTTTGAGAAACCAATTTTTCAAAATTTCATTCACTTGATTAGATTGATCTATTAACTTATTTCTAACGATAGAAGGCAGATTGATAAATGCTCTGATTCCAGCTAAAAAATTATAATGAATTGAAAGAGGCAGTTGTGTGCACATGTGGTAGATAAAATTTGCCTTGCGATTGAAACCTTGTTTTTATTTCATGGATGGGATACGCAAACCGCTTATCTTTCAGAACTTGTTTTACATTATTAAGATCTATAAGGTAACATAATTTTAGAATTTTGAGTTTACGAAACAGTGGACCAGTGTGTTCTAAGAATTTACTTTTCGTAATAACTCGAATTGTTTATTTCCCATGATTATTCAAGAATCTTCTGGCAAATATATACTGGATTTAAGGTTGAGGCGTAAGATCCACCCCTAACTGGCAAACCATAAAGCAAAATTGACTGAGCCAATGAAAAATACATTATACGCATGAGCTTAGGAGTTAAATAAGTTCTTAAGTAGGAGTATACATAAATGAGCATCCTCAATCTCTTGCAGACTAAATTAATTTGACTTTCCCGCTTCATATTAGAATCTAAGACAATACCCAAGTATTCAACACTGAGACATTTAGCCACCTCTGGGCAACTTGTACAAGCGTTCAAGTCACAATCGGAACCATGAAGGTGTATTTTTAGAGTACATATTTCTTGTAGATGTGTCCACTTTCCATCAGGAACAGCGAGAAGACTCCGCAATGACGCGCAGGAGCAGCGAACGTCTGGACGGTCAGTAGGAGCTCCGAGCTGTGGCCGTCGAGCTTGAGAAGACTCACCTTGAACCGAGCAGGCGAGCCGAGCGCGGAGGGTGCAGCCCAGCTGATTCGACGCGGGGGTCAGGATCACCCGGAGGCCCTCAGGAAGCCCCCACCCTGAAACAGCCACCTGACGTGGGTACCTGACTGCGCCAAGAGGTGGAGGAAATCAAGTCTTCAGTCTGTGAGTCAACCTTATCCGGCAAGGGTGTCTTTTCGCGGCGTGCACCGTGCGTCCTCGTTTACAAACCGGCTCGTTTTCCGTTCCTTGTGAAGTGATCCCGATTTTTCCCCCCGGAACCCAAGTGTTTGTTGTTATTGAGATTTATTCCTCAAAACCAAGTGCTTCTCATGATTTTGGATTTTCATCTCGACGACCCTGCTTCGACCCCAGGTATTAGTTGTTGATACTTTCAAGACCTGTGGATATTGTCGTTGGCCTACATTCGCCCGAAGGCTTGGCCTGCTTGCTGGAGGATCTTGGAAGTGTCTTGCTCACCGGTTCCGCGAATTACCTGTGAGTTCCCAAATGATTCCTTACACCCACATTATTTTTCTTCATGATACACGATAGTACCCAATGGGTCATTCGTTTTATTTTATTATTTATTTATTATCTTAACATCTTTGCATTTTACGTATACATACTATGTATACCCATCTATGTGCAATCAAACCCTTTTTTTTATTGACGAAAAAACTAATATTTCACCACTAACAGAAATTGAATCACCATCTTCGTAAGTAAATCTTTTGTGAAATTAACGACAATTTTTTACAAAATTAATATTGAGGTTAATAATCATTATACTACAACATACATAAATGATGAGACTGTTGTCTTCTTTCCGGAAAAATTAAATTAACTAGGTAGGCTATTATGTAGTTCATAACACTGGTAAAGTTTGGGCGAATGTCAAATCATAAGAAAGAGACGACTTCAATCAGTCCCTTCTTGTGCTATTTCTGTGCCTAATGGGTTTTCTATTAAAATCTGTCAACATACAAGAACTTAGGTATATGATAAAAAATGTTTGACGCAAAGAATTCTTTTAAAATTTTGCCCATCACCACGATAGGATTATCAACTTCGTCGAATATGTTTTTAAACTGCGATAGGAAGTGTAGATCATGTAAATGTCCGAATAGTTATTTAAGTAACTTAAACAAATGGATACTTTCTTACCTACTGCAGTATGGGAAAAATTTGGAAGTAATAGAAAAACTATGTATAAAAAAATTGACCCCAACTCCCGCCCAAATTTGAGCGGAATCTCTTTTTTTTTAATGCTTTATTTTCGTGAACAACATAATACAAAATACAGAACACAGAATTTCCCAAACAAAAATCCCACAGGACAAGAGTCTGTGTGTGGGCACTTCTAATTATTAGAACTACAAATGTAATGGCAGTTCACGACATAAAATAAAAGTACTAATCAGTAAATTAACTATTCATGGTACTTTAAAACTTGAACACGATATAATATACATACAAAACTTCATTTATTGGTAACAATCCAATTCTTAATTAATTTAAATTTATTAACAATGCGAGGTTCATAAAAAATTTCATCTGGAATTTTATTTAATAATTTCGGACCAGCATGACTTCTGTGATTTTGGGTGACTTGTAGCGACCTATATGGAACATGATATCCATTTGGATGTCTGTCTCGTAGCATGACTATTGGGTTCAATACTCTGTAAGTTGATTCTCTTCCGAAAAAATCTTGCAGTTTGAAAATTGAAAAGTTGGTTGAAAGTTAGAATTTCATCAGATAAAGGGTTAAGACGAGAGATTTTAAATATCAAATTTTGAGCAGATTTAACTGCCTGCAAGTGGATCTGCAATGCTGAGCCCCACGCAGTTACAGCATAAGACAACAACTGAGAATGAATGAGAGCCAAATACACTATTCTAATAAAATTTTTGAGCAAATATTCCTAAGACGATAGAAAATATAGGATGTGTTTCTGATTTTCTTAGATAAATGGCAAATGTGATTGGTCCACTTAAGGTACTCGTCAATATACAGTCCAAGGTATTTAAGATTGTTGGTTCTTTCCATTTTAGGGCAATCGCATGAAATTCTTAAGCAGTTATAGGAATGGTAAATAATGCAGAAATCCGGTGGGGGCATTCCTCTTACTGTCAGAGAAAAACACATAAATTGCGTTTTCTGAAGATTTAGTGAAAGTAGATTTTCGTGAAGATGAGTCTGGATCTGATGAAGGCAATGTTCTGCTAAAATTTTCTATTGCTTGTGGGAGAGGAGATAATTATACTTGTATCGGAAGCATATCGTCAGAGTTGTGTTGTTCGCAAGAGCTTTTAAACATGTATGTATATGCACATTTGCGCGTAACTAGGTGGCAAAGCCATAGGTACAAGCGGTTCGAACCTCTCAGTGGATACGTATGATCTATTCTTTTTAGTTTTTGCAAATAATTGGTTTCAGTATTAAATCAAATTTTAAATCGTTGTTTACTTCTAAAACATGAAGTTTATGTCAATGTTCAGTAATACGTTTTCACCATCATCGGTTAATAATCAAAAGAATCAAACCAACCATAAAAATTTAACAGCCAAAATTAATTGTTGACTTCCTAAATCCACCTTCCTCTACCTTTAGTTTCCTTCTAGCAGTCACTGATAGAATCTGGAAATCATTATTGTATGCTCTGTTGATAATTTTACATTTGTAAAAGGGTGTAGTTCGTTATCCGCCCCCATTTTGTTCTCTCTTTTGAAAGCACACCCGACCACCTTTTTCAATTTTTAAGGAGTGTTCCGTAAACTAGATTTCATCTTCTTGAGCACAATCGTGACGAATTATAATTTTTGATTGGTTAAAATTGGGAAATTAGGTGTTGAAAAAAGTGGGGGTGGATACCGAACTATTTCTCTAGTGAAAAAGTTCGGTATGCGCCCCCACATATTTAGTAATGGAAAATACATTTTTGGTTCAAATAATTCATTTATTAATATGAATATTACTTCTGACACATATTGTGGTGTTGTATTATTCTATGGTTGGGTCATACAAATTCTTGATGCAGTCCAAAAAATGCTCAAATGGATCTATGCCCATTGACTTCACACATCTCCTCCACAAAAATTCGCACAAGTGTGAATGAAGACTGGTGATGTTTCCTCCAGCATTGATATTTCGTTTAACCGCACGCCACGTCGACTCGATGTTTTGCGTGTGAGCCAGCGTTGATGGGTCCACGAAATGAAGGGAGTGATTCACCGTTTGATGTGAAAACTGCAAAGTTGAGAGACGACTATATGCTCGCCACTCATCGCTCATTATTGTTGTGCCTGGTTTCACATTTAAAAACATCGTTTTTATTTTATTTATGAGCATCGCATCTCAACCTCTTAACTTTCGATCAAAGTTATTCTCTGCCTCACCAGTTATCTCTCCCAGGAAAACGTCCCAGGCCGAATCAATGCAATTCAGTCGTGGGGGCGGTTATCGAACTTTTTCTCTAGGGAAATAGTTCGGTATACGCCCCCACTTTTTTCAATGTCTAGTTTCATTGCTTGGAGTATTTGAAAACATAAGTGCGGTATATTATTCATACAGTACATGAAATCTAGTTTACGGAACACTCCTCAAAAATTGAAAAAGGTGGTCGGGTGTGCTTGCAAAAGAGAGAACAAAATGGGGCCGGATAATGAACTACACCCATGAGTGGTAGAGAATTAATGAGAGTTTTTCGGAAATTATATGTGATTGTTTTGGGATCTCACAATAATGTGGTCCTTTCTAGTTCTACCCTGAGAGAATAGAAAGAATTCTATCTAGAATTGCATTCTATACTCACTGGTTCTACCCACTACAAAATAGCATTTCGGAAAGATTAAGAATGTCTATGTGCAGGGTACTTATGCCGTACAGTCAGATTTTTTCATTGGATTTTTCCTTAATCTCACTAACATCACCGTTGGATACCTAGTACCTATGTAAGAGAGTGACAATATTGCCTATATGTGTATGATAAAAGAGTTGTATACCACTGTTTTACTACACAAAAACACAATATAGTACGTATTTAGTACATATTCATCGATTGCATTACCAGGAAACTTCAAAAGTATGTTCTCAAACCGGAGGAATTTATTCATCTTTGCCAACATTTTCATTCTGTTATGACTCTTCCTTCACCTGTTCTCAATCTCACGAGTCTTGACGATCTTTTCCCCACTTCCTGATAGGAAGTTGAAGGATGAACGTGCAGTGGACGTATACGATACATTGTAATAAAATCTGTTGGGAGTTCAGACCAACTCTCAAGAATACACAAAACTAAGTCACAAGTGGTCGAGAAATTAACGAACCTTATTGTGTTTTATATTGAAAAAAAAAAAAATAATAATAAAAGTAATATAATATATAAAAAAAATTATGTTGTGTTTCCTAGAAACTGATTTTTTAACATCTTAACTTAAAATTAACTAATAAATAAACCTTCTCGAACTCTAAGGCAAGTAGTGCGAGAGAAAAGTGACGGACGGGATTTAAATTTACCTATTTTGTTGTTAAAAGTTTGAAATCGACGTTCCTTGACAAAAATTTTTTGTTATAATTTAATTTGTCATTTATTTATTTTATTTATTTGAATAGATACGGGCGTAGCCAAATTACAATATACCTACATGCCAAAAAATATACGTATATAACAAAACAGAAAAGTTCAGTACATGGATGCTGGAGTTCACGAAATTTCTTAAACTTAACCAAAATTACAAGGTACAGGAAAAATAAATCAACAATTAACAAGAATTTCAATAAAGAAGGTCAATGGACATGAGAAATAAAAACCGAACTAAATATTAAATTAGGGACAAAACCTGCTTCTTGAAGCAACTTAGACTGGAGGTGAACAGATCTGAATCTTCAGACAATGAAGCTAAATTATTTATGTGTCTCTGAATTCCAGTAATAGGGCTATTTAATAAGTAATTAGTGTGGATCATCATGCTATAGTTTTTATGCTTGATAAGTCATTTATGACTTAATTATGTGACTGATTTGATTAGTAATAATCCATTAAGAGCATTATTTATAAGGTGACATCAATGAATGATTTTGTGACATGAATGTCTGGTTTATATTACCTATTCCATGAAGTTATCAACTCATTAATTTGCCGCCATCATTCCATTGTTGAAATGGCGATTATTATATTTTCATATTGAAATTTTTAGAACTACCTCCAGAATGAGTTGGAGATACGCACTGGCTTAGTTCCAACAGAATGGGCATCTTGAGGAACGTACTTTTACTTTTCATTGCTTCGTGATGTGTTTTCCAGTCGCGTTCTGAATTGAAATGCGCAAGCGAAAGTCTCGATACGCTCGCTAAACTTCCTCATAGTGTGCGGGATGCATCACTCTTGATTCATGCAAATGAGCGGTCCTTATGAAGTTAATGAGCGTTAATCACTTGATTAGGAAACTTTCTCGGGGGTTTTTGGGTCACGATTTCAGGTGATCGTTTTTTGCCTCCGCAGATATTTCTCAACTTATAGTACGTATTCATGGGTAAAAAGACTTGGAACTGGTTTTTCGTTTTAAATCCCTACTGAATGGGGTTTATCCAACTAAAGGTTTTCTGTTCCACCTGAATTGGGAATTCAAACTTGATTCTGAATTATTTTCTCTTGTTTATTTAGTTTTTCTACACCCAGAGGTGTAGATAATTATCTATCTCCACGGGACTGAAAAGTGCATTATGATTTATCAGATCAATTATGGGTATTTATATTTTCATCTAGATTGGCGTTATGGATATCTTCCATGGAAAATTAATCCTGGTTAATCCGATCAAACAAAACACTCTCTACTCCGGCACGTTTCCTTTTTATACTTACATCAATTTCATTGTTGTTGAAAAAAGACAAGAATGATAAAAAAAATCTCTGAAAGGAAAAAAGATGAATAACAATGTAAATAAATAAGCCTATAGGAAGCGCGGGTTTATTTCAAATTCGAACTATCGACTATGTTCAGGCTTCTATATAGAAATAAGACAGCACAATCACCCGGCAACCCTGTCGCTTGCTTCTCGTTCAGTGAGCTCCCTCCCTCGTCTGCCCATTTTTACCGAGACCGAAGTTTTTTCTGATCCTTCCTACCTGAAGTTCCTTTATCCAACGATAAAAACTAGAAGATGTGGGGGTAAAAAAATTAATAGAAAAACGCGCGGTAGAGCAGCATCGATGATGGAGTACACAGTTGAAGAAGAGGCTTCGTCCTGTCCTCTATATACTTTCACCAAACTACGAGTAAATAGAAAAACAAAAAGATTCCACTTGGTCCTATTGCACCCAAATGGTACATAAATTGTCATGAGGAAAAGGTTGGTTGATACAACGATAACCATCCTTGAAATCGTCAATCATGATCGCTTTCAATATGTGAATAACCTGAGTGTGATTCTCATCGTGAAAGGGAAATAGAATATGTATATATATATATATATATATATATATATATATATATATAGGTATAAAGGTACTATGTTTCGGTCGAGTCAATGATAAATGCTTGGATTTGGCGACGCTTCAGAAATTCTTTATTGCCATTTTTCAGCCAGTTTAGTTGACTGAGCAGAAAAGCGTCTTGAAGACTCGGGGGTTCAACTTCCTTCTAGCACTATTTGCACTCCTTTATACCCAAATATTGCTTCAACAGTCAAACGTATATATATAGGTAGGTATATATATACTAATAGATTAGAAAGGTAAACAAACAAGGACTAACACTCACTTTTTTCAATACAATGGAACTTTACAAAGAAAACTACATTGAAGATTAATGGAAGAAGAAAAGAGAACGTGGAAACTGTGTCTTGTTTGATAGTTCATGTATATTACTGAGAGCAGTTGATTTTCAAATGAGAGGTAACAATTTCGCAAGATGTGTTCAATTTCCGCATAGATTTACCTACTTCTTGCTCTCTTAGAGCATCTAAATCATTCGATGTACGATTGTTCTAGCCTAAATGGAAAGGCCATAGATAAGACCTTTTTTGATCTGCTAGTGGAGTCCGTGATGGCAATCCGTTTATTGACAGACAGCAGCATGGCTCCCCTTAGAATCGTGCCCGTTGCAGTGTCCTTTTGACACCCCCTTTTTTGATTGCCGCTAATGACCCTTCCGGTTGAGACGCGGCTTAAATTCTAAAAAAAAAAAATAATTAAATAAATAAAAATACGACCTTTTTACTATGTAAACGTCAAAGTTTATATTTTGGCAGTCCGTAAGAAAATTATTTAGACTTTATACAATAATACACTTATTATATACTTTATATATACTTATTATATATTATTATATATATTATATACCAACTTAAGTGTATTCTTTATAAGACATTATATATTCTTTATAAGTAAGATCTATACATCATCTCGTCATAGTTGGTTTTTTTATTTTTTGGTTTTTCTTTTCACTGTAGGGGTTGCGCTGTGTCCCTTGTGGCAGAGTGCGACCATGCTTTTCTCTGCGGAATGTTGTGTTCTCCCTCTCCGATCTTCCAGTGAAGTCCAAAATGGCAATCCGTTTAATGATGGAAGGTCATATGGCTCCCCTTAGAATCGTGCCCGTTGCAGTGTCACTTTTGACTCTTTTTCAAAGCCACTAATGAATGACCCTTTTAGTGGATTAAATCATTAAATTTATAAAAAGATACACTTATACTGTTCCAGGAAATACTTAGTTCGTTATACGCGGCGAAGTTATGGCTGTTATATCTAGGAAGTTAAATGATCACCGACTTAGAATACTACTGGGTGACCGCCCAGGTAAGGGTCAGCCGTCCAAGTAATTTTCACACTTCTGTACGGCGAACCCCTCCGATGAGTAGTTTAAGCGAAATCATCAGAACGAATTCTGATCCTCCAATCGGAGGGCAGCTGATGACGTCCGCGACGCTCGAGGCAGTCGGATGAAAAGCCTCAACCTGGAATGGTTGTAAATACTTTACTACACTTATACTGCACTAGAAAATACTGAGTTCGTAATACGCAGCGAAGTTATGGCTGTTATAGCTCGGAAAGATAAATGATCACCGACTTAGAATACTTCACAACACTTCACTTGACCACCACCAAAATTGTCCGAGAGTTGGGGATCTAATAGGATACTAGAGATCAACGCACATCAAAGAACGTTGGATTTAGCAAGGATTTAAGGAGGAGAGTCTTAGGGGTTCATTGGACGCAGGTTAGTAGTTTGTACAAAGGCCAGATTATCATTACTTGAGCTACGAGTTTTAGCTGGAACGCCAAGGACTTAGTTGTATAGGTAGGTACCTAAAGGTTTTCCACATTTCAAGGAGGTAGGCAGCTTTCCGTCTCTCAATACCTTTGGAATGTTTCACACGCCAGGATGATTAGTGATGTTGACAATGAAATCATAAATCAGAGAAACGGGAATTTCGACTTGGTTCAAAACTCTGGTTTGAACAGCGATCTATGTAACTTACAAAAATAACAACCTTATGAAATTAATGAACACGGTTTCGAACAAAATTGTAGTGCTTCTAAAAAAAAAACAAAAATCTCAAAATTGAAACAATGGTGGGAGAAGTTGAAATTCATAGTTTTATAGGCACTCTTCAATCGTACATGGTAGTACAATACGTGTATGCAGGTCTCAAAAAGTTGTTTGGTCGTCAGCCAGCAGTCAGGAAGTCAAGTCATATGAAGGTGTTCCACCCTCGAGGGGTCAACCGTATGTTAAACGCGATTCTCCGTATAAACTCATAAACACCTTCGTCAGGGGGGGGGGGGGGGGGGGGGGGGGCTGTTCGTCGTATCTGAGAAAAGACGAATGAATGGGATTGTGAAACCGACAGAACGTTGTGGAACAAACTAGGTAGGTATTTATGAAAACAAATACCTATCTACGTACCTGTTAGTCGGTTCTTGAAGGCGTTCGTTTAAACGCTGGCACTTGGTCCGTTTCCAGAATGCACACGGGTCCCCAAGTTTTCTGCGAATCAATTAGGTGGGTTCCCGGGAAACGTCGAACCATTGTAAACACCGAATCCGTTATGTTGGCCCCCTACGAGAAAAAATATCATCTCCCATATTTTTTATTCAATCTAAGAGTACCGACGCTATTTTGTCTTCGGGAATTTTTTTCCGAGATCAGAAAATATTGAGGATTTTTTCCTGGGATTTTTTTTTCTCCGTGAATCAATGTCGAATAACCAACCATTTATTCATCAAGCAAAATCTCTGGCTCCAATTTCTGCAAAAATAACACGAGATTCCAATCTCCTCTTCAGCGAAACTCTTAATTACCGCTTTTCTCTTTCCAGTTTAATTCAACAAAAGTTGTTTAAATCATTTTTAAAATTGCATTTTGACATGGATATGTCTTTTGGCTGGGGGTCAAGGAATTTTTCGCGATACTATTTTTTCTCCACACAAAATGCAACGCTCCGGCACTTTAGATTATTATTAACTCGAAAAGTGAAGGCTAGGGTGAAATCAATGAGGTACCTACTACCGCAATGTACTTCTTTCCCAACATCCCAACAGAGTGGAAAGTAATGTCCATTTTTACGTTCCCAACATCCCAACAGACTGGAAAGTAATGTCCATTTTTACGTTCCCAGCATCTCAACAGAGTGGAAAGTAATGTCCATTTCTACGTTCCCAACAGAGTGGAAAGTAATGTCCACTTTTAGTTTCCCAACATCCCAACAGAGTGGAAAGTAATGTCCATTTTTACTTTCCCAACATCCCAACAGAGTGTAAAGTAATGTCTACAACTTTGACATATCCATGATCTATTGTTTTTCCCCTCAAGGGAGAAATTTATATATGGGTCATTCTCACAGAAAAGGGCAGTTTTACGTCTTTACTTTGGCACATACCTAAACGAAAAAAGCGTTTAAAAAAAGCGTTAGAAAAAAGCGTTAAAAAAAGAGTTATGGTTGGTTTTCTGATGATTTCCGCTTGCAACCGAGTCATTGCTAGGGTAATGGTACTTGGTTTGAATACATCTGTTTTCCGTATTTCGCAATACCACACAAGCTACAGTGTGAAATTAACTTCTTCCTTATATATGTAGTTGTAGTACAGGAACCTTGATTAAACAAATTTTAAATGTAATGCAACAGAATATTTCACATAAAACCTAAAATAAATAAAGACACCCTTCCATTACTAACTCTTATGAGCAAACTATGGATATCTCAAACTACACCCAGACACCAGGTAGATTCTATAATGATCATTAACCAACTTATAAATAGCTTGGCACCGGATAAGTGAATGGATTACCTTCGTCTTCTAAATCTGTTTGGGATTCCCCGACATGTTGGACTACCCAAAATGGACTACCCAACAAGTACATTCTGGTGAGGCGTTTAATTACGAAAAGGAGATTCAATAACTACATATTCAGTAGGGAACGCCCGGTTTCACGCGACCAATTTCACTCCCGATTCTTATTAGCATTAATTTTTTATCCTCCTTTCACTCGGTCAACTGCGCTCTGTTTTCGTCTCGTGGAATGTGGAGCGTGCGAACCCTTGAATCGTACTAAACACTTGACGAACCTACACAGTGGAGCAAACGTGGAAAAATTAGAGTTTTGAAAATATACGTTTTGAATAGTTGATAAATTAATGATTCTCAAAGTACATTTAGTTATTCACAGTCTGGGTACATCTGAGTTTTTGGGCTCAACCCCAACTATAAACCCTTAACAAGTATTTCAAAGTCAAGAGTTTTGTAATAATTTTGTGTGGAACTTGAGGTAAATTGTCAGGAGTCTGACGTCTACGCAAGACAAAACAAGACAAAATTCTTGTTTCTCTGAAATCCATAACAAAGCAATGCAATAGTCAAAACTGAAGAAAATAATTGAGCGTATCACAGTAGTAGGTACGGTATAATCTTTTGACTGTAATGGAAAGCTGCATTCCTACAAAAAGATCCGGTTTCCACCAGAATGAGGAAGCTTTCTCTTCACAATAGACATGCTCAAGTTTACATTAAGCAAAGTATAATCTCCCCCCCCCCCCCCCTCAACACAGTTTTGATGCACTTATGAACCAAACCTTTGGTTTGTTTAGTTTATTATCAATGATTATATCATTAATAATAAGTTCATTTGTCAACCTTTCAATTACTTTTTCTAAAGAATGACATCCCACACCAACCCCCTTCTATGCGAACTGACACAAAATTTATCACGACAAAGATCCATACGCCGACTCAAGAGGAAGAGACCCACGGACTTCCTTGAGGAATTATGAAACCCAAGCTACTATGGAGTACTACTGATGGATAGAGACCTCCAACAAGTTTCAAGTTAATGTTAATGTTCCTACCTACTTCTAACCATAATGTGTTTTACACAGTAAAGTTTACTTGAATAATTAAAAAAATAAAAAATAAAAATAATAATAATTTACTAGAGTTGTAGTTGAACTGTTCAAAAGTAACAACGCTACACGCACATAAAAAACTTCCCTGGTAACTGCATCACCTGGAGTAAACCATTTGAGAGAAAAATCAACTGAACGAACTGACACAAAATTTACCACGACAAAGATCCATACGCCGACTCAAGCGGAAGAGACCCACGGACTTCCTTGAGGAATTATGAAACCCAAGCTACTATGGAGTACTACTGATGGATAGAGACCTCCAACAAGTTTCAAGTTAATGTTAATGTTCCTACCTACTCCTAACCATAATGTGTTTTACACAGTAAAGTTTATTTGAATAATTAAAAAAATAAAAAATAAAAATAATAATTTACTAGAGTTGTAGTTGAACTGTTCAAAAGTAACAACGCTACACGCACATAAAAAACTTCCCTGGTTACTGCATCACCTGGAGTAAACCATTTGAGAGAAAAATCAACTGAGTATTGAACTAGGGAGAAAAACCCCAGCAGAGCAGTGGATTGATCCAGTAAGAGTAGCAAAACTAGTTTGTATACATAAGCCAGGACTTCTCAGGAGGGTTAAGGGCAAGATTGGAATGTGAAGTCATGTGTTATAAATTCACAGAGCAACTTTCCAACGAACAGTTTTTGTAGGATGGGAAATCAGGAAGTTATACTCTCTTTGACAACGACTGGTAGTAGGTGAAAAAAAGCGTGACATTTTTTGATGTCGGAGGAAAATTTTGAATTATCCCCATTGCTAAGAAATCCGTGTAAGGGAAAATGAACTTCAACAAATATCTTCAGACCACAAATTGAGAGACCATAAAATATTAAATAAAAAGTCATGCAGCATGATCGTAAGGGTGAATTTTCATAAATTATCGTATTACATTTAGGTTAAATTGTTATGATATTTGAGCAGTTCGAGGGCAATTAAATTGTTAAATATAGTAGACATATAAATAGTCTGTTTTTTTTTAAAATCTTTAAATCATACGATTTTCGTTTTAGAAGCATTCAAGGTACAATAAAATGACGAGGAAAGAACAAAAAAAATTTTGAATTTGATATTTTTGGTCAGGAAATTTGAAGTTCGGTCAGGGAAATGTCAGTGAAATTAAAAATTTGGACTTGGGGGTCACCCTGAATTGACTACAATTTATCATAACAATCCAACGACAAGCCCTTCTAACATAAATAGTAACGCTATTATTATAACATCATTAACAATCCATGGTACGCTCTGAGACCTCGCTGCTCCGGGAGATCACTTTGGAGGTGGGTACCAACCACAGACATTGATGATCTTGACATGAGCCTCGTTTCTTTTGCCCAGAAACTGAAAAGGCATTCCCCTCATACACCTAAACCGTCCTCTATAACCTGCCTTCCTTTCCCCTGACATCTTCCTTGTTTGCTCCACTCTGCTTCTAGCCCAAATAATTACACAATCTCCCCCACTTTGAATTTTGGTAATACAATATGGTATAATACAATAATCAGTTGGACTGATGAATGGTTATACAATCGGTAAATAGGATGATATCTCCGTTTTTATCAAAATTGAATTAATTTTATGGGGATTAGATAGGTACCGTCTACTACTTTTAAAGTGATAATAGCTGTTCCATAAATTTATGGTACCGTTTCTGGTTCGATTCAGGAAAAAATTACCTCCAAATATTTTACTATAATTCAGCAGAAAATCTCAACTTCTTAGGAATTTCAGTAGAATTTTATGCGATTCACAACGACCTTTAAAACTGCTTGAATTCAACATTGTTTCAGCGTTGGTGGGTAAGATTTGGAACAACTGGTGATCGTCATAGTCATTACGGTAGCAGTTGGTTTACTAATCTGTGCTTTTCGTTTGCTTACAATCCAATCCAATTCGAGACGTACCAAATTTTCATGATTGGTAATCTTGTAGTCATTAAGCACAGTAAACAATTCAATTTTGTTTGTTAATTACGTGATTCTAGGTAGCAATGTTATTTTACTCTCCATCATTCCCTTTTCATCCTTGTATCTGTACTGTTGGATTTTAATCATTTGTTTCATCTCTGGGCTTGGCCTTGCAATGCGATGCGTGTGTTAGCATTGTTGGACTGGAGAAACTATTGAACGGTACGTATGAATGGGTCGACGGTACTGTTATGTCGAATGTGCTGTTACGTCTGCATGTGAGTTAATAGCGATCTGCCGTTAAGAAGAGTTTTAGGAGCGTAAGGTGGAGGAACTATAGAACGCCGAATTTTGATTGATTTTGAAACCTGTGCAAAGTAGGTATAATAGACACAGTATACACCTTCTGTGTGTGTGTGTGTGTGTGTGTTCGGGAATTGAGAAAGCAAAAGGGATTGCGAAAAATCACAAAGTCAACAAAGTAATGTTGGGCTGATGATCGATTACGAATGTAATAAAACTTATTACTAGACTTATAACTATCAGGTAAAGGCAAACCTTGCAAGTACTACGTTTATTACGATTGCTAAGTACCAAAATTAGTTAATAGTGTTATAAATACTTTTAAGGCTCGTCCTTATCTAATCACCTTGAAACGTAACTGTTCTTATGGCTATGTTACTCATCTAACGTCGCTTTCCGAGAAACGGAGGAAGCTAATTGCGAATCAAATTTATAATTGCGAAGCCAATGCATAAAGAGCTAGATAGAAGCAATTTTCAATGAATAACTAAGCAAGCCCCTTGCCTGTACCTCTCAAGGAGAAATACATTGGCAGCAAAATGCGGTAAAGTCAGAGTATTTAAACAAGCAGTGGACAAAGAATGGATTTTTGGGTAGTTAGGTCTTGGCTAAAGCATGAATGAATGAATGAATGAATGAATGAAAGCCTTTATTTTCCAAACAATTTAGACATTTTGACAATACAAAAGCAGTTTACACAAAGTTCATACATTAGGAATACTATATAATAAATTTTTTTGGAGTAGTGCTAATTTAACCGCATAATAAAGAAGGCGAATTTTATTCTTACAAAAGGCTATTAAGGCATAGCCAATTTGGAACTGGTTCATCTTTTAACTGTCGTTTACTAGTACTCGTTCAAAACAGATATATATATATATATATATATATTCAAATTCTCCTAACTCATTAACATTCCTTGTTACCATTGCTAAAGCATGCTAAAACCCATATTCACAATGTCATCGTTTCCGATTCGTTCGTGAAATCTGATTTCTTTACCGTTCCTACTTTATAATGCTACAGGTTGAAATATGGTAGTTAACGTGTGCTAATTCTGTCGACCCGCCCAATCATAAACGACAAATGTAAATTACGAACCGTTAGTTACACGTTTCAGGTTACCTTCTTCAAACACAGTGACGTTACGAGAAGAGAAAGCCATTTTATGGCTCCAACCGCTAAACTTAACTGCCGAACACCCGCCCATTATGTGCCACTAAATATTAATTTGTCTCGCCCCTTAGAGAAAGCGGAGAGGGTGCCTCCTCATCCCGGGCCTCAGCCTCGTCTGGTGACGGAACCTGTATTGAACGATTTGTGGGTATCAGTAACATTTATGAAGAATCAAGCTGTCATTTCCTAAGCACGCGATGTCAAAATTTTAACCTGTAAAGAAAGTAACAGGAAAACTAATATCCCTTATTAGATGTGATGATTTTTGAGTTGATATACATAAAAGAACTAGTTTCGTCAATTTTCATAAAGTTCGGGTACATAGTATTGACATTTTATGTCTTTACTATGGCACATAAACGAAAAAAGCTTTTAAAAAAAGCGTTACGGTTGGTTTTCTGATGATTTCCGCTTACAACCGAGTCCTTGCTAGGGAAATGGTACTTCGTCGTTTTTCATCCCACAAAATTCGTTGACCATTCGTTCGAAAGCTCTCGATTCATCCAACCATACCTATTATGTTAACTACTGCGATGTAAGTGGCCAACAAGCTGAGTTATGAGCATGGTTATATGAATAATTGTTTACACACAGGTGATCATTTTCAATAATTGATCCTGTGAACGTGATTGCAACCGCTTGTTAATTTCTGATTATTTCATTGAGCTGGTGTTTCGATGTTTTGATTCGTAGCAGGTGATCCGAATATTGCGAGAACGGTTTGATTTGTGAAGCGGTGGTTAAATCATTTTAATAGGTAATTTCTATACTTTACACTCTAGGAAGCTGTAATTTCGTATGTAGCCTCTTTAGGACATTTACTTGATGATGCTCAGGGTCCGGATCAGATGAGTGGCTCTTAAAGCTAGTTTCTATGCTTTACACTCTAGGAAGCTGTAATTTCGTATGTAGCCTCTATAGGACATTTACTTGACGATGCTCAGGGTCCGGATCAGCTGAGTGGCTCTCAGAGCTTGCATACGAGTCTGCAACACATACGAGTCTGCAACTAAAGACAAAATTTCCCAATGTGTCGCAGACTCGTATGCAAGCGTTTGTTAGATTGTTTTAAAACGTTAATAAAAAAATAAATAAAGTTTTTTTGAAACATTTTAAAGCGACGTGGATATTTTCTTGTTTGTCAATTTATTCACTTGAATGTTAACATATTTATGTACCTATCTAGCTAATATATACCTGAACAGGGTTGAAATGTACCGATTTAGGCACAGATAGGCCCTAATTATTGAATAATAAATCGAAAAGCCAACGGAATCTGTCAATGTATGGGATGATTAATATACTCAATTTTACTCGGTGTTGTCGAGATGTCGATCTATTGAGTACTACGCGGTTCTATTTGTGGCGCCCGCCTCACATGTTCTGGAGAACGTTAACTTCCCGCGACCACCATCCATAATTAAATGTTACATTTGTATCAATATTTTTTTAATTACTGTATTATGATACTGCTCCATTTTAAAAATATTTACTGATTTAGTTACAATTTGCTGTTTCAGATATGGCCCGCAGGGAAGATAGAATTTGAAGCTTTTCGCTACCAAAAAAATTCAGGTAAGAATAATTTCTGCTTCGCCAAGCTTCAAATCTCTCTCCATGTCGAAGATAAGAGTTAATCATAGGTTCAAGTTTTGCCGCAAGTTATTCTTATTAATTAATTAACCAGGTATGATTATGATGGCATGAAGAACGACAGAAAATATCCGAACATTATAATAATGGAATTCAGTTAAATTGTGTGAATCTCACGTACTGAGCCGAACTATCAGTCCAAGTTAAGTGACACCATAAATGGATACTAATACGATTAAAGTAAATTATATATATATATTAGGGTGCCCACTATTTTGAGAAAGGTGAAATTTTGATGACCTCCATCCGAAATTAGGTTTAAAATGTCAAAAATGACCCCTGAATTTTTTCAGATTTTTTGTATAACAAAAACCTACGCCGATAGCTCGATTTTGGTTTTTGAAATACGCTTTTTTCCCAATATCAGGCTTTTGAATATTACTTTTACAAACTTCTTTGTAAAATTGTGAAACTTCGTATACTTACGTTTTCGGGGTCGCTGAACTCGAATATGCAGTCAAAACAAGTCGATAGCATCAACTTTTCACAGTTTGGAATCTCAAAATCGTCAAAATAATGTCAAAAAATGACAATTTTTCAAAATTCATTGTAAAATTATGAAAATTTGTATTCTTATGTTTTTTGAGTCACTGAACTCGAATTTGCTGTCAAAAAATCAAAACTCCAACAGAAATACGTAAAAATACGAATTTTCATAATTTTGCAATGACTTTTGAAAAACTTTCATTTTTCAACAATTTTGAGACTCCAATCTATCAAATGTTGTTGCTGTCGACTTGTTTTGAATGCAAATTCGAGTTCAGCGACACCAAAAACGTAAGTATACGAAATTTCACAATTTTACAAAGAAGTTTGTAAAAGTTACATTCAAAAGTCTGATATTGGCAAAACAAGTGTATTTCAAAAACCAAAATCGAGCAACCGGCGTAGGATTTTGTTATGCAAAAAATCTGAAAAAATGCCGGGATAATTTTTTTGACATTCTAAACCAAATTTTGGGTGGAGGTCAACAAAATCCCACCTTTCTCAAAATAGCGGGCACTCTAATATATATACTTCAAACGTGATACTTTTGATGAAATATTAGGATTTACTCATCAACCTATAGTTTCTTCGTTATCGAGGGACGTCCGAAATGTCCGATGCGCTTACGTTCTGGCTCCATGTTGAATGACTGAGTAAATAGCCATTGTTTGGAAGGTCATCTCGATTATCTGCGCGGCTGGTCAATTTCCCATAACTCCTATTATACACTCCCAGTCCCGGAATAGCGTTGTTAAACTCTCTCAATAGGAAGGCACACAGACCGACTAAGCCGCGGGAATAGACGGATATTGGTCGAAAACAAACAAGGTTGTACGTCACGAGAGGCAGGATGTAAACAACTCATCAGTCCCTGTGTCCTTGAAATGTGTTCAACTAGGAGATTTAGTACGGTACCAGTTTTAGATTAGCTTCACCTTTGTTGAGAAATTGAAACATAAAAATTAAATAATAATGAAATATATATATAACCGTCATCTTCTCTCTTATATATTGCTGGTCGATTAGTGACCGAGAAATTCCGGTACTTTTCCGTTATAACCCCCCCCAGTCAATTTGTCTTCAACACGCCCGCAAATGGAGACAATTTCAAGCTGTCGGAAGAAATTAAATTATTTAAAAAAAAAATAGTGTGTATAGGTTGGTGGTCTGGATGCTTGCAAGCTCACATCTCAAAAATAAACTGAATCTAAGTAAGAAGTTATGCCTAGAAACGTCGGGTGGGCTTGTTGAAGATTGACTGCGGGAGGGGGGGGGGGGGGGGGGATAACAGAAAAGTACCGAAATTCCTAACCCCCAGGAACCCCATTGTATTATATTGTACCCTGAAATCACGCTAAAATTTGAAGAATAAAGTTTGGAAAAGGGAAGGCTCCTAGAGAAGAAGTCAACGGAGAGAATGACTGGAAGAATAAATAAATAAATACAAGTAAAAACATGGTTTTCCGAGATTTTCTATCCAAGAACAGTCCACTACAGGTGGATTTTCTATCATTGATGGGTCAAAAATTATTGGCTTAACTCGTTTGGTGTTTGAATTCATTAGTTGCTTATTTTGAAAATACAGTAAAAGTAGAAATGTTGAAAAGTACCCTGTAATTTATTGAGAATTATTGAATTGGGGACCTCCATCAATAATCAACATTTTTATCAAGCCCATATAAATTTAATGAGAATTTTATTATCTTTACCGCAAGAAGAAGAAATTCTATATAGCTTACTATGATAAATAGAAATAAAAATATATGACAGTAAGAAAATATTGAGCAATGAAAAGAAGTGTATGTTATGAAGCTGAATGTTCTCAGTTAGTGAGTGTATCTAGGTTCCTTTTATTCCTTTTGGAATAGGACGGATGGGATAGGATTAAGTGTATTTAGGATCCACCAAGGGGACTAATTCCCAACCCCATTCTGCTACATTTATCAGGTGGTAAGGATTAGGGATTGCCGGCCGTATTTAGGGCAGTTATACAGAAGAAATTCTCGCCAATTCGGGAATGACAGCTCCAATGATTTGTTTGGAAACCCTTTACCGCTTCACACACTAAGTGCTAGGTTTGTAAGAGCTGAATGAATATACAATTTGTTAAATTGAAAATTGCCAGCAAATAAATGTAGTATGAAATATTCATTACCCTTTTGAATCTTGAGATGGTAATAAAAACATTTAATCTTTTGTTGTTGCATTAATATACATGGGATACTATACTACTATACCTTACAGAAACCATTGCAGCAAATCACTTTCGTTCAAGGCAGGTATTCGGTATGCAGTTCTATTCCAGTTTGTACCTGCTGATTGTTCTACATTTTCAACGAATGTGATCACTATCCACAGTTCTATTTGGAGATCTTACAGTAGACGCTTTGAATCTTGGTACCCATCAACCAATTCTCTCCATCCAGCATCATTTTTCAATCTGGAAAAATTTAGTGGCATTATAAACGGATGAGCAAGCCCTTGGAAGGTCTCAGATGGGACGAACTCCTCAGAGACAATTTAATTTCAACCTTTTTCTCACTGTAACTCGGTTACGTGGAGAGCAATTTGCATTGAGCGCTAACAGCTCCACTTTAACCGTTTCATCCTCATGCCTCCCAATTTCATCTCAACGCTTCTTCCTCGTAAGCTCCGTTCTTGAAGAGTACCTACAAGTAGACGGCAATTGTGCGTGCACATCTATTCAAATTTGAAAGATTTACATAGAAAAGACAATAATTTTCAAGTAAGGCAAAACACGTCATCATATTCAACCATAGAGACTAAGGTAGATGTTACTATTGAATTCTACTCATCCTCAGCCAATATCTGATGAACTTTTTTGGTGAATGAAACAGGCGTATCTGCAAAGAGGTACTTACGAAAATAGGAATGTCATTAGGATTCAGGCAGTAAGTTTACGATTAGGCACAGCAAGTTCGGCGATTTGCAGAAACTGATATATGAAAATCATGAAATGCAATTATGTGAATAACATTTGGTTCCTTGTTTTTTGTTGGACTTTAGTTATTCTTGTTTCGCTCTACGTCGCTGAATTGTTTAAATATACGTTCGTTGTCAGTTTGGGTAGATTGGAGTTATGGAGGAGGAGAATGGAAGACCTTACCCAGAGTTATGGACCGAATTACGTGGTTCTTTGGTGGATGCCATCAAAATAGAAAGTTTTTGTACTTCTCGTATTAATTTTTTCGTATCAAAAATGGCCTTTCCGAAACGAGAAGAGGTTTTCGTAACGTGGAAACGCTTTTCGGAACGGGAAGAGTCAGCTTTACTCGTGCTCAGCTTTTTCAGAATCGTAATTACGAGACGACACCTTGACCTTTCTCTAGGATAACACTCTAGTTAACTACTGCAACTATCATGCATTTGGCATGGACACAAACACACACCCGACAAAATCGCCTGACTTTTCCACTTGCCTTCTATTGTTGTTGGTCTAACCTTTGTATTTGTCTTTCATTCATGCTTTCCCTTCACCTCAACCAGAAGGGTCATTAGCGGCATTTTGTTCTTATTTTCCACGTTTTATCGAAGATTTCAGCTTATCCATTCTCAAGATTTCGTTTCAAGGTTCATTTCACACGTATTAAAGATTCGTGATCTTCACGGCTGAATCTTTTTTTTAATATGATGTAGAGGTAAGTGGTCGTTGTTTCTTACTTCATGTTATACTTTGGAAATTGTTTACTGTGACAATTGAGTTTTGAGCAGTGATTCACTACAATAGTCACGTTAACGTCTCTATAAAAGTTCTCTTTCTCTGTGGGTTACGAAAAGGCTACGAGAAATCAGTGCGAAAAGGTTAGCATTCATCGTACTCGCTCCAATAGCTTGTTTTCGTGTTTACGAGAAATACTAATACGAGAAATACCAAAACTCTCCAATATTAGTGTGGTAATAACAAGATGTAATTAGTTTTAGTTTTGATATCCTGGAAAAGCACATTTATTAGGGCAAAAATGAATGTTATACCCAACAAACCTCGAAAAATAAATATACTCCATAGTAAATTAGTAGTAGTTGATTCGTATTCTGATAACGATATTTCCACAAAGCGTTTGCAGTGAGATGCATTGACGTGGAAGAGTCTGTCGATCAGGTTCGTGGAACGCTGCTCAAGCTGGAATTCCGGTTCCAGAAACCAGTCCCTCGCTTGTCCCATATAAGAGATACCACTTGAGTCTTCAAGACGGAAAGTTGAGTAGTCGGTTTCTGGAGTAACGGGGGTTTTTGAAGTCGGATACTACGCTGCTCTCAAGCGCTACCTCAACACTCCCGCAATGAATGAGATTCTCTGAAAAAAGACACTTTGAAATCAGTAGACCGCGCTAATCTGCAGTGAAATAGAGATGAGGTGATCGCATTACTGGGTTCACACTTTAAACTTTTTCGAGCAATGCAACATAATAATCAGAAACTGCGGCATCAGTTTATCAGACAAAAGGACACAATTTAATAACTTAGCAATTATATATTTTCATAATTAACTTCCGTAAACCACATGCATACTTTATGTTGTAGATATTCTGTAATTTCTCGGTTTTTCACCCTCAACAACGAGGTGGATGGAGATTTTAGTTTTGTTTGCAGCCACCAGCCTACGTGAAACATATTGGGTTCGGTCCAAAATGCATCTAATTATTATCAATTGACGTACGAGGTCTCTACTTTGACATGCGTGGCATTATTATTTGTGAGCGTGTGTTATTGTTCGTTCCGCGCTACAGGCCCCAATATTGGAGCTTACAACTTTAAATTTAGTATATATACTCTTTAGACTTCAATATATATCTGTATAATTTTTGGTGACGATCCGACGATAGGAACTTGTCATCAGCGATCACGATCTTCGTCAAGTCAACCAAAAATCAAGTTAGGCATAGTTTTCAGTAGTTTTCTGCACACAGAATCGACTGCATTCACTATAAAAGCTTTACGAATTGTACTTGACGACAATATGACGTCATATTCGTCGTCGCTGACGTAATTCATTGCCAAATCATCAAGAATCGACTGTGGTATCGTTTTCAATGGTATTTAAACGATCTAATTAGCCATATTTTGACCTAATTATTTGTTGGGGAAGAAAGTTGCACCCCAATGTGATTCTTTTGAAATCAATCAAAATTATATATACATAAGAAGCGAAGTCGAGAACAGTATACTAGACAACCAGTTTTTTTAAACGGGCGTGAGGAACCTGGTCAACAGACCAACTAGCGGCAGTTTGTGGTTAGGTGTCACAGGATCCATGGGATTTCATCGCATTCAGGACAAGAGTATTGATTAAGCGTGGGTAAATGTAAAATTTTCAATACATATTCAAATGAAAGATGCGAAATGCACCATGACAGGTGACAAAATACAGGCTACAGATGCAAAATGACCCATGGCAGATGATAAATATCCATGTCAAAATGTCTCAATTAAATTATCTCAGTCAGCTGATCAGAAAAGACCGAATCAATTCAATTGTCTCTTATAGTGTCCCAGAGAGTTTCCATATAAAATCTCAACTTCCTAGGATGAACAGGAGAGATTTTAGCTCACTCAGCTGAGTAGGAAAGAGCCATTCATTTCAATCGTCTCATAATTTCAGCTTCAGAAATTGAATACGATAGAAATCATCAGCTTTAGGAGCCCATCAGCTGATCAGAGGTCTACATCGTCTGGTACCTACTGCTTACAAGTACCAACTACTCAATAGTATACCTACCTTGTACGTAGCCTTCTTTTCACATTATCAGTTCATTATAGTTACTTAGCAATATTAGTTTATAACTTAGAGTAATAAATCAGCTTTCCTTGACACTACAATGGCTTAGGGATCATGAGATGTTGTGGTAAAATGAGCATTCTAAATAGCGGTGAACGATTTTCCTGCTATGAAAACTAAGGGAGTTACACTTCGCTAATAACGCATTGGTTGTACGTGAAAATCAGTAGAAAAAAAAAAAAAAAAAAAAAACCGTTGCATTTTTCTTTATTAATTTTAGTACTCACGTAGGCCAGCCAATAGACATATCCATTTCAATAATCCTCGACGTTTTGATGGAAGTCCATGTTTTACTCCTGATACGTCCTATTTATTATGGCTGTTGCCTTCAAATCAGTTGATAACACACATTTTATCATTCAAATTTCAAAACAAACATCTGTCCATACTTGAATACAGAAAAAAATTATTTCTATATTTCTACGTCTCAACAAATTCGTTCCTATTATGAACTCTGAAAACTAAGTCCGAATCCATAATCTCAAGACTGGGTACTTATTACAAAAATACAGGATGTTTTATTTCGAGAACATGGTTAGTGATGATCAGGTAGGATTAGTATACATAGGTACACCAGTTGGTTTCTTATTGGTTCAAAGCGAATTTATAATGGAATTATTCTAATTAAAATCCTCATTGCAAAAGGGAATGTGGGAATGAGTGTTGAAAGGACACCAGTACACTCTAGTGGATGTTTGATGAAGGTAGATCAGTTGGTTTTGAGTGATCAGAAGGTTCGAAGCATTCTGACGGATGCGTAGCATTTAATTTGTATACAAGTCATCAATCAAAAAGTTACCCTTTGAGATCTCAGATTAAACAGAATATGTCAATATTATTATGGGATATATTGGCGAATCCCCCACCCTTTAAAATCTGATCTGAGGTCAGAAGTGTGTAGAATTACAGACACGTCCATATAATTGATTCTGTTTGGGAGGGGGGTGGGAGGTACGGCTCGGGAAGCTTTCGAACGCTATTCGGGATAATGAAGGAGATACCTCTAGTGTGGATGTATTTCCTCTTTTCTACTGAAAATAGGTGCCTCTAATTCTTCATCCTGTCAGTGATGCTACCGGAGAAAAAAAAGTTTTCAAACGTACTCCCGTTAACTTGCAGAAACTCAAGTCCAATCATTCTCTCTCCCTGAATATACGAGTATGTCAGTTTGCAGCGACCAAACAAATGAAGGCACGTGGTTTATGGTTAAAGACCCAACGAACAACTTCCCCATTCACCCAACTGGTATGCTAAGGAAGAAATGGACAATAACCGTTCGTTTAGCAATTCCAATCGAGGAAGGGACACACCAGGCTAGCAGGCGCGCTCCCTAGCTAAATCACATAATTCCCGTTTCCGTTGGTAAGGGTCGTATATATATCTTGAATGAAGTATATACTCATCCTTCAAGCTCGGGTAGAAAGCTAAGGTTTTGCATCTTACGAACGGCATTGCTTGTGGTGAAAGCGCTTCGCTTTGTCACGTAGTAACATTTCAATAACTGACCTTTTCTTCCCTCGAGGCGTGCTGCACTAGAATTCAAGCTCGCTTCACTCCCAGCACTGCAACAAACTTTGCGAACTATAATTAGTATATGAAGCCAATTATTGTTCTCCCAAACTTGATCATTCTCCCCGTGCTGCATTGCCATACAATTAGGTAAGCACATACAGCCGATTATAAGAAACTCATTATGTAATACAGTCATTTTATAAATGAATTCTTGCATAAATAATGTAGATTTTCACATGTCCCTTCTCTTTTGATTCTTAATCACACTCTCACTTCTTCGTGACTTTGAGTCTCAATGAACCAATAAAACCAAAAATTACTCATTTCCACTGTTTATCATTTAATTATATACAAACTCAGAAACGAGCATAATCAAACTCAGCATGTTATTCTAACATATAATTAGGCTATAATGTTGGAATCGCTAAATTTGTAAGCCTTAAGTGGTTTCCCACCAAATGGTGGATAGTAATTATTATGTTGTCGGTTATTCTTCAGTCTTTTCAACTTGTGTGATACCAACGTATACTTCCATTAAGTATCATAATAGGGGTAAATGAAGGGGTTGTAATTATCGGTACACAAAAATGTATTTAAAACATCAAATAGAACAAAAATGACTTCATTTTAGGAAAATATATTTAGTTTTTAGTAGTACATTTTAGCAAATCAGATAGATAATTCATATCAACTATCAACCATATGCATACAAATTATTGTGCTGCATACATCGAGCTTATAACTATATATATATACAGGCACTTGTAATGCACGGTAAACTAGAACAAGTGTGTACAAAGTTGTTGTTTTGTTAAAACAAAGAGTACAAGTTTAAAAAAGTTACAATTGTAAAAGCGAAGTTAACAAGTGTAGCAGAAAATAAAAATGGCGTGTGGGGACAAACGAAATGAACAACGTCAAGCGGGATGCTGAGTGCAGAAATTGAAGTTTTGTCAGCGAATCATAATGTAAAACGCTGCAAATTATTACACAAAGGTTTATTATTTATGTATTAGACAGCCCTTTTACGTAGATCTCTGGTCCATAATTATTAAACGCCGCTTATAATATATTTAGTATGGGAACTCGGAGCTTCGGACCTCACAAATGGGTTCAATCCATTACAGCAGCGGAATCTCACAATTTACGCTTTTTAATATAGTTGATAAACAAAACAATTTATTACCAAGTCATCTTTCCAACACATAAAAGTGTTACCTATAGGTAGGTAGGTATATTGATATCATCTAATTGATCGAATTGTTATATTGATATTTTTTAGCATAAGATTGGTCAAATAAAGTTTATCAACTATGAAATAGAACATTCAAAAATTTATGTACGAAATTTTGCTAAAAACTTGAACTTCATTAAATTTTGTTTTAAAAAATCTATAAAATTGCAAAACATGGCCTAAAATCCAAAATCTCTTTTTGAATAGAAGTGTATCATTTAGAATACTTTTTTTTTCATAAAATTATTAGCTAACATTTTCTTTTCACTCATAAATCTCCAATTTCTATATAACTTGAAATATACAAAAAAAAAAAAAAAAAAAAAAAAAAAAACGCTGCAAATTATTTTACAAAGGTTTATTATTTTTTCAATTGAGTATGATCGTAGTTTTAGTTGGCTAGCGTACGTCATAAGGCCCGTCCAGACTCCTCGGCGTGTCCTACTTCGAGTTGCCACAACCTATACTTCTATAATTATATATGCATGTTTACATTTCTCGATTTGAGCTCCTATCTATTCAAATAGTTATTGCCTTAATAATATCATTATCTAAGTACGTACAAAAGTCGAGAGGCTATGTTATTAAATATGCGTAGGAAAAGCTTTGGTATTAACACACAAAAATTACCTTGAAAGAAACATATTCATGCCTCGAACGAACGCCGGCGCCGTACCCACCACAAGCCGCGGCGCCGGCGCCTCCTCTCACTCCATCCCCCCGCTCACCCCCCTCTCCACCCACCGTGACCCCCTGCCAAGCGTGCCAGGCGTGCGCGCGTCAAAAAACACACTTTTTTGCCCGTTTTTGGCCCATAGCATCTATGCGAGTAAAGCGATCGGGATGATTAAACGTTAGGACCAACTAGACCCCAAATGGAGTCTATGTGCGAAAGAACGGGTTTTTTAAGTCAATTCTTAGGCCTTTTATGGCCCGGACGGCGGACGGCGAACGGCGAACGGCGGACGGACATTTCAAATTTGGATTCTACGCACCTTGAAACGTAAAGTGACAAAGTTTGAGGGGGGGTTATAAAAATTTTTTGCTACACGATCACATAGGCTTATCATTGGAAATAATAAACCAAAAACACACTTTTTCACCTATTTTTGGCTCATAGCACCCATGGGTGTGGAGCGATCGAGCTGGCGAGAATTTAGGACCAACTAGACCCCAAGTGGAGTCTATGTGCGAAAGAACAGATTTTTTAAGTCAATTCTAAGGCCTTTTATGGCCCGTACGGCGGACGGCGAACGGCGGACGGACATTTCAAATTTGGATTCTACGCACCTTGAAACGTAAAGTGACAAAGTTTGAGGGGGGGTTATACAAATTTTTTGCTATACAATCACATAGGCTTATTATTGGAAATAATAAACCAAAAACGGTTCTAAGTACACGATAGGATGTTTATTGTACATGCCGAGGTGTAATGATTGGAAGACAGACAAATTATAAACTGAAAAGAGGAGAAAGTGTATTTTTGGTTTCAACTTATTCTGATGGCTGGCATAATCGGATTTTTCTCCTTCATTCAGCGAAAATGATTAATCAGTTCATCAACTCTTAATGCTGCTGGGTTGAGAATGCCATCTGTAACTTCGAGATGATCTTCACACTTCACTTTGTTCTTCAATGATGGGGAGATCCTCAATACCCGATCAGGAGAAATTGCACAGGATAACGCACCATTTGAATCTTTCAAGGGTCTCGGAAGACATTCTAAATCTCTCGTTAAACTTTAAAATACCCTAGAAATGAGCGTTTATTCGTGGCCGAAAAAATCTTTAGCGTCTTCTACGCTGATTGCTTCTTTCTTGTCTGTATTCTTCAGCAGAAGATGATTCCCACATATTGAACACCGGAAAATTGTCAACTCACAATGCTGGAAAATAACAAGTTTACAGGTGAATGGACATAGGTTAAAAATCGGCCATTTTTTACAATTGCAAAACAGTGACTTGTTCAAAATGATGGGGAAACACTTGTAACTTGTCCAAATTCGCCTGTACACTTGTTAAGTTTCACAGTGCATTACAATTCTACACTTGTACCTTTATGAATCGCTTGCACACTCATTTTTTACAACGTGTACATGAAATCGGCTTGTAACTTGTCACTTGTTGCTTCATGAAATAGGCCCTTGTACTATTTTTAATTTTTACTACAGTTTGCTATAACGTGATATTTTTTATTCGTGTATATCTGTCTAAATTTTGCGATCAATTCAAGTAGAAAGCTTATATCTTCATCTATAAAATTGGAAACAAAAATAAAGTTCCAGTCACATAGCGCGACCATCATGTATATGAGCATGCTATCGTGAATATTTGCTTTTCATCTATGTTAAATTGTTCTGAAACTTGAGGTTTTTTGTTCGTATACGTATACGTTGTACGTACCTACCTATTGTACGTATGTATAATACGAACCGGCAGGTACCCATTAATTCATCCCTATTTTGACATGCAGTCAGAAGAGTGGAGAATAACCTAGAAGTACTCCCTAAAGATTATCTCCGTAATTTTACGGGTTTAAAACTGAAAGACCGACTGTAAAAGAAATGACCGACGGAGAATTTCTTATAATGAAATAATGTGACGAGAATTCATAATGTTTTTGATTTTGGAAATTTACATAGCTTACTAGTGCCGAAAGCCTAAAGATAGCTCTATCTTGAAGCAGGTAGGTATGTATGTCCTCCAAAGTCACGGCTGAGATCGTAGGATAGCAGCCTACGATAGGAGCTACAAAAACTTAAAATTTACCGTCCTTCCTATGAAAACCGGACATTAGGCTTTCAGAGCGATTTTCGCCTGGACAACTTGTAAAAAAAACCGGACTGTTCGGGCCAAAACCGGATTCCTAGCAACCCTTCAACCTAGTGGGACGTTGGATTCTAACCTGTCCTCGATGAGTTGCTGGCATCGAGCGAAAATCTGTAACCGCAGGATTCGCGTTCTATAATTAGGGAGCAGCGAGGCGTGTGGCGTCGTCATTTTTCATAATGTCGCGTCATCAATGGAATTAGCCGGCTAGTGGCTGGCAGGAGGCCGGGGGGGTTCGCCGTGACCGTGATATCAGATGGTCTCCAGGGCGTCCCTCCGCGTTGGTGCAGTGAAAGGAGCTCAGATGGTGCGAATGTGAGCGTTCCTAGTGCCGTTGGCTTAATTGAGTTATGACGCAACCCGAACGGGGATCTCACGTGACGGCAACAGGAGGTAGCCGATAATCCATGGTCAGTAATGGTCGGTCGTAAAAGGTCTACATCGGTTTCTGCTCTTTGTTTTTCTCCGTTAATGATAACCTATTCCTGGTTTAGTGTGTATTCTAAGCGGTAAATGGAAAGCTCCACAAACAGATCTCAAAGTCTACATTAATTTTATAACTACGAAATCGTAATTGAGTACGCTTGTCCGTCGATCAAAATAATGAAATTTATCGTTTCTTCGAATCTCCAAAGAAAAGTGAACCCACCAAAAGTATTCCAAAAGTTTATAAAATGGAATTTTCTAATTGTTCTTCACGGAAATAAGTTTTTGGAACATTTTGAAACAATTTTTGAGTTTTAGCAAATTTTCGTAGAAATTCAATAAAAAAAGCCAAAAACCGCTAAAAATTGTTAAATCTATCTTTTTTTTATAGAGTATTGCTGAAATAAAGTTTATTAACTATAAAATAGAACATTAAAAATTCATGTTCAAAATTATGCTGAAACATTTACCAAATTAAATTTCATTAAAATTTGCTGAAAAATTGATAAAAACGCAAAAAAAGCTAAAACTGCAAACATCAATTTGAGTAGCATATTATTCAGAATACGTTATTTGCCATAAAACTATCAGCTTCCTTGCACTCAAAAAGCTCAACTTTCAAAATAATTTAACAGTATACAGCACGATAATTTACGAAAATCCGCTCATATGATCATGCTGCATGACTAGAACTTTTTTAAACCATCTCTGAACCTAAACTTGTAGGGCAAGTTTCGACGTATTTTTTCATGCTGCATCGAATGGTAAAATTTGTAGATCAATGTAGATCGGAGAACTTTTTATACTCTTTTTTTCCTACAAATTCTCACCCTTATACTCACCCACTGATCGCTTTTCCAAATTAAACAAAGGAAAAGTGCCAGGTACCGTGAAAGATTTATCACATTTTTATCAACTTCAAATATGCCTTTCACCAACTTAAAGAGAAAAATTCAAGAGAAAAATTCGCCAAAAGGATTCGTCTATCTCTTCTCTCAAACCTTTTGAGGGAAACAGAAGAAACAATCATAAATATCGGCTCAGCAGATTCTAAGAAAAATGGCCGAGTTTATTAAAAAATGTTTTTCAAACAAAAAACGAGAGGCGACGTTCCTATTTCCTCAGTTTTTCATCGAATTTGTTTCAGGTGGAAAAATTTCAAAGTAAAAGTTCTTGAAAAATACATCTTCGGCATCAAGGGTGGTAGGTAAAGATCTGAAATACATAATTAATATTTACGTGACTTAAACCTTTCTGGTTTGCTCTCCTAACTCCCACCATACCGAAAACTACTGTCAGAAGAAGCTTCAGTTCCTGGGAAGAAATGTTAGAGTTTATTAAAAAAAATCAATTTAAGGACAGAAAGACCTTTTTTGTAAAGTCTTGTTATAATTTCACCTGTCCAAATAAAGAAACATAAAACGTGGTCTCTTCGAAAAAAAAAAAAAAAAAAAAATCAAATCATATGAAACCGAATTATCAGATAAAGCAAACCACTCATTGTAGGAAAGTGAGAATGCTGTGAAAAACTCAGTATTTTAATCTACTTCCATTTAAAAATAATAATAAATACAACATTTTTAGACAAAAGGTTAATCCTCAATGAAATCGTACCCATGGGTGAATAATAAAGCTTTTGGCCTGTTGCTTAATGTATTTATTATTTTGACAGATTAAATATTCTAATTTTTATTCGGTTGAAAATGTTGAGGGTAAAAAAAAAACCATAATTTGTCTAATACAGCCCTATCATACATTTCAAAACCTATTGGCCGAATCGTCTTCCAATAAATTCGCTCAGTTTAACCTCCCGTGAACTTCTTAGCTGCAGGAAACTTTATTTCCCACCTCGCCGGAACCAAAGGAAATTTCGAATTCAAGGCGACGCTCCTTCTAAATCACTTTTTATAAAAAGTTGGAAGACAGTGGTATAAGGTTATTTATATTGAAATTCCGAGCTTGTAAGTTGAAAATTCGTTCAACGTTGGGGCGCGGGAAGAAATTTATCGTCTTGGTGGGTACGATATTGGGGGAGTCCTTCTCCCCAGCTAAGGTTTGATAATCGATTAGTGGGTGCGAGGTGGGGGTACTATTCAATTTGACGGGGAGTCATTATGTTCGTGTTTATGGGCTTTGAGTGGACGTGAAGGTGAAGGTAGTGTGATATTTATGAGCGGGGGCCCAGAGCTCCCGAGCTGTAACTTACTGTGAACATGTGGATGAGCCTCGGCTAGACTCCTGCCCTTGGGACGAAGAGGGCTCAAATTCTCATCGGATGACCCCCTTGGAATCATGTCTAAATCAATATGTTTGAAATAGTGTCATTGTCTCTCATACTGATGGGAGACTTTCAACCAGGTTGTGCAATCACCTTTCTACAAAACGAATTCAATGAAACGTACGTTTACAGAACGTGAAAGAATCGCCAACTTCAATATGACATCATTGTAAATAAGTTGGGTACGAACTAAATCACTCGCGACGAAGTTGTGGGAACCCATTTCAAAACGGAAGTTAACAAACGGAAGAAGACACCAAGCCAAGGCATTGGGCTCAACCATAACTTTTATGTGGGTATCGAGCCATGTGGGTATTCATGGCAATGAGTGTGTTCATGGCAAGGAGAGTCATTGGTGATAACTCCATTGATATGTTGCCTATACGCATTGAGGATCAAATCTCCTACATGCAACAAGCCAATTCCATCTGGCATGAGCAATAGCAGGGTGAGGTCACTGGTCTGCGTGGTGTCCTTCAGGACTTGAGCCCTTTCGTAACCCAACTTCCAAGGAGGGATCGAATAGTGGTCAACCGGGTTGCCACTGGCCATACTCGTCTTACTCACAGACACCTGCTTAGTGCAGAAGCTCGAGATGTTGTGTGTGGGAGGTGTGGGGGTGATCTGTCCATCCGCCACTTTCTGGAGGACTGCCCAGCCCTTGTGGACCTCCGATTCCAGCATCAGCCACCTTAGTGGGTTGATGTATTATCTGGACCAGACCCCTGTTGTTGTACCTGAGAGCCGCTGAGCGCTTCTGCGAACAGTGATATCTGATCTGTGATATGTTTATATACATCTAGTCGTAGTTTTATTTCACTTTGCTGATTGTATATAATAGCATGTATATAGTTATTTACCTTTCTTACATCTAGTCTTAGTTGTATTATTTTATTTTTGGATTAAAAAAAAATTATCCGCTTTGGTCATCACTGTACCCCTCATTTTTTCCCCCTCCGGGTTGTCAGTGGAGTCCATGATGGTGCTTCTTTTTAGTCAAGGATCTGGTTGAGGTCCAGCTTAAAAAAAAAAAAAAAAAAAAAAAAAGATGATGGTCTAACCGTCGAAATCGATTCAACATTGTAACTTTTCATTTTTGTGAAAATAGACAACGTTTTTTTACTAGGTAATTTCCATTTCGGTGCTGAATGCTGTATGTACACTGTAGGTACGGGGATCATTTAGCTCTCCTATTGCAGATCAAATTACGTCTCTAATTAAGATCCGGCTAAGTAGGCTAACAAATAAACACTGGAAAAATGGTTGATGCCTTGGCTAGATATATGTTTGCTTTTGTACTTAATAAACGAATTGCACTACAATAACTTTGGACATCAAGTACAAGAAAATGTAGGGTACAATACGTGTAGGGTACAAAGTTTCTTGAGAGTGTGTACATCCATTTTTGGAAACCAACAAGGCACCGTGATTCAGAAGTCCGAATTCGGGATAATGATCTTGTTGGTCCCAATAGAATTTCGGTTCAGCACTAGAAAAGTACTACATTTACAGTTTAGAACTATTAAAGCACACGAGGTAGGGTCCTAACAGCCCCAAGGTTAGTATAGCACAGTGTTGGTAACTAATTTCTCAAATAACAAGTTTTACTGGAATTTCACACTCGTGTTACCACGAAAAGTAAACCGAGTTTAAAAAATATAAATATTGGCTATACTATACTTACAAATTGTGACAACAACTACTGTACTATATAACATTCAGGTAGCCTTTAGTGATGTCACTTCTGGTGTTGTTTGATGTACGTTGATTGTTTTATTTTATAGTAAATCCATTTATTTTATTTTTTTAATATAATAAGAGTTCCTAAGTAGTATGACTTCTTAGAAAATGCATGGCTCCTAATGGTTTTGATTCTTGAGGTTGGGGTTTACGGTAACATGCGAGACGACTACACAATTTATAACGCAACTACTTTCCAGTGAAATAAAGCAACGTGACCGTTTCAAGCTGTCACGAATTAATATCAAGTCTTTTGTTACCTCGGCAGTCCAAAATTGCTTTTCTTTGAGAGATCCTGTCGTTTTTTAAAATCATATTTATCGGTTACTAGTGCGTTGCACGGGCCCACATGTACGGGTAATTTTTACAATTCCATTTTTCCCGAACGTATCTTGTCATTTTTACCCAGCAATCACAGAAAGGCTTCAATTCCAATATCAGCGATAAAGTTTCAACTTGTAACTAATTAATTGTTCAACTAAGCGTCCTCTCAACATTAGTTACGTTAAAACTATTTCCGAACAACATTGCTGCAGTTAATAAAGCGTTTTGAATTTAAATTTTCGGAGATCTATCTTTACGAATAAAAACTACTCGGCTCAGCACACCAAAGTCGTTTTGGTGTCGTTCAATTTAATATCAAAAGTTCTTAAATCGTGAACCCATCCCATCCATTTTTGACGTGAAAAGTTCTACGCATTTCAGATTTTTCCTTAATTACAAAGTTAGGGAAAGTTTTTTTTAAAGGTTTTCTGTTTAAATTTAGCGACGTTGTTAGGGAAAGTCGAGTCCTCGATGAGGAGTGTGTCTAGAGGATTGCAATATAGCCTATGTGTTAACCAGGGGCCCTAAGAATGTCCATGTACAATGTCAGCTCAATGGGTCCAGTAGTTTTTCCGTAATTGAGTAACACACACACAACACCATTAGATATATATTAACATAATAGATGATCTTGTATAAATGAAATGGTGACTTTAAATCAATCCGGTCTTCAGTTCATGGAATAATATTGCAATAACAGTTACTATGATTCAATCGCTATTTTTATTTCCTGTTTTCCAGCTCCTGTGATAATGAGATAAGTGGTATTTAGCCTTCACGGAGCGATCGTCTGCGTTGTTGGAACTGTGCCAGTACGTATAGATGCCTAGAGAAAGGTGCAGCTGCGGAACTAGCACGAGCCAATCGCTGCAATATCAGTGAGAGATGATCCGTTACCCGCCTAATTACGAGCGAGTATCGATATAATTGTAGAAAATAAAGCCGTTATGACCTACGTGAGGGGAATGCGAGTGTGACCTGGTAGACGGAATAGTAGGAGGCACTCCGCGCAGAATAACGGGCATTGGCCAAGAACGAAGGTTTCCTCGTCCAGGGAAGAAATCTTTCGTAACAGAGAGCACCCCGACCTCCAACCGAGGCGATTTGTGAGCATTCGGCACATTTCGCAATGGTTAACAGCATTATGTTCACACGATGGAGCTCTCATTAAGCCATTATCTTTGATGGTAGCCAGCAGTGTCCATTAAGACATCCCCATAATTGGGTACTTCAATTTGTCCGATTTCCTTAAGGAGTTTTCGGTCTCTCAGTATCGTGCGATTATAAAGTGATCCCGAGATTCACTTAAAAATGAAGGAGCTTTCACGTTAACCTGTTTAATACTAACGGAATTCCAGCAGTTTCATATTGCACAAAATTGAACCGGTTGATGGGGAAATTAATGTGCATCTAGTTGTGAAGTGAAGTTGATCTCGTACTGATCTTCAACGCAATAATTATCTTAACTTTGGCTGGCACGCATATGTATTGAGTAAACTCAAAATAATTTAACTGTTGAAACCATTTTTGGGACCTACTTAATTTATAATCGAAGATATTTTGAGGCGCTGATGATGGTTAACTCAAATTAGTGCAGTCATTAAAAGGTAAACTGATTTTGTTTTCCATTTCTATTGTGTGTTCGTCAATGGTCCACCGATTTCATCATGTTCCAGACACTCTTGTATTCCGACTTCGCTCATTTATCCACATTAAAAAAGAACTTTATCCAAAAAGAGTACTGAATTGATTAAAATTGATCCATCAGATATTTTTCAACTAATAATGTTTGATGGGAGAGATGGGTAATATCTAACTAGCAGTATCTAGCAACAACAAAATAGTTTCATAACTTGGATTCTATGCTGTTACATAATTGATGGCCGAAGTTATTTTACAAGCTATTGACGCGGCTGCAGAGCCGTAGCTTATAAACTAATATTCTACTAGGTAAATATTCTTTTTCCAAGAAGCTTGTAAACCTGGATTTCCCTCGCCATACAACTCCAAAACATCATTAAAACTAGAAGCGCTCAAACGAATATAAATATATAATAATTATTAAAACCATTTGAAAATACATTACAGGAGAATGATTCAAAAGTACATAATACATGGCATTTCACAACAAACTAGTATGAATTCATGAACAAAGAAATTACGTAAAATGTGTTGCCCTCATTGATGCCCGGTGATGTTGACAAGGAACATCGCAGTTCCTCTGACTAATGCTTTACTAATTCTGCAAAGTATTCATATAAATATAATTTATTTATATTTATACTGCAAATTATTTATCCATGTAAATGATTGTGTAAAACTGATCGTAGAAGAAAACAAGAGACACTTCATAACAGAAAGAGGAATTTAAAAATAATCAACATCGGGATTAATATAAAGGAGCATTTAAAGAATGAGGAATTCGATGTAGTGGCCGATTCTTCTGGTAATTTGTTGGTGCGAAGGTTATTTGAAACAAGTTGGCCGATCTAGACGATACACGCTGTACCTACTATGAAGTTTACCTTAGCTAGCAGCGTAGGACAGTCCAGTTTGCTGATCAATTTGCTACAGGGGCACATTAAAAATACGGACATGTCCATATAAACTCGGACGCATGGTAGCCTCCACTCTACTTAATTGTCTAAACAAAAGCTACAATGGAGAATGCAGTTATATTGTTACTCGGTTAGCCCAAGAGCAGGGAAGTTTAATGTTGTTGGAAAGCCAACTCTCCAAATCTAGCAATGATTTAACCCTGGTCAGCTTGACGGGATATAATAGACCCATTTTCCAAACTAGACAGCAGGCCGAGCACGGGTCCTCGTCTTTGTATTGCGGTGGCTTTTAGACGAGAAATGGGATTGTTAGAAACCCTTACTTCCCCGCTTACCCCCGAAAGAAAATTATGTAAATGGTTCGGCACTAGAAGCCTGCGGTAGGCCGTTATGAAGCCAGTGGGACAAAGGGCAACCGCTTTGCTAACGGTCCGTCGGTTTCTGAGTTGAGGATTTCCAACAAAAGTAAGCGTTGTTCGCTCCATCGCTTCAGCTTCACTCCTAAAAGAGATATTATATACGTGTTTTTTAATCATGCGGAATATCATTTAAAAGAGGGACTCTTCATCAGCAATTGAAAAGATATCCCTTCGCGCACGATTCCGACCGTCTTAAAATCTGATGAGGTTGGAGGATGCCATGTCATACCCACAAACTGAATGAGATGTAGACGAATATAACATTCCCTTCCACAGGTGATGATCCGCTGAGCGTGTTCTGAATTTAATATCAATCTTTTTTGCCACTTGAGCTTCGATCCTGGCTCATCCAAAATTAAATGGTCGGGGACATCATTATAGATCTTTCCCACTGTGTCCGCTTTGGATGGAAAACACCTAGTCGAGCAGAATGACTTTTAAGCGAATTGAAAATAATTATAATAATAATTATGACAGTTTTAGGATCTGGCGAATCGGTCAGGATAATAAAATTCAGGTCTTCAAAGCCAACGTTTCGATGTATTTATACATCATTATCAGGGCTACAACAAGATGAGATTCCAAAAGTTAATTAATTCAACAGCTGTTGTTAGACATGTTACATTATGACAAATAGAAAAATTAATAACGATTTGTTGTTTTCATATTGTTTAATATCCCAACATAGTTTTTCTCATAGTAAATAATATCCCAAATTAATATTTCATGTTTCATAGTTCATTTACACCTTTCAAAATATCAGTAAATTGATTTCAGTTGGTTACTATTCTCAACACTAGGAAGTGTACTGTATGTCTGCTATCCTCCTCCTATTCTGATCTATCCATCTTAGAATTCCTCCTAAGAACAGTAACTGCTAGTCCATAACTAACGTGTAACTAACATTACTTTAAGAAGTAGGGTTTTTCAATCAATTTTTAATTTTTCACGTTTTTCACTTGTAAATATATATTTACATACTACATATGCTATCAACTACAAAATGACTTTGTAGAAACCTGCCTAAATTCTCCAAGGCATGTAATACTATGTATACGTATATTTTTATTATTGATTTTTCCATTTGTCATAATGTAACATGTCAAACAAAAGCTGTTCAATTAATAGACTTTTGGAATCTCATCTTGTTGTAGACCTGTTGGTGATGTATAAATACATCGAAACGTTGACTTTGAAGACCTGAATTTTATTATCCTGACCGACTTTCAAAACTGTGCTAATTATCACCTAGCGGTCAAGAAACTAAACCATATTATTAATAATAATTATGAGTCAAAGCATAATAGGTAATCCACTACCAGGAGAATATCAGTCGATGGTTCACCCTACATTTGGATGAAAGTCCCGGAAACAGCTCAGTGCAACCAAGAAAGCTGAATGTCGAGTGTATGAATGGATGTGGCATTGTACAGTATATATATCATACATATAGTAGATATGTCTTTTCCCCCTCAATACTGGTTAGCCGTAACTATCAAAATGGGCCTCCGTTTACTACTTTTACTAATTTACTACTTTTTATTTCCATAAATATGTACATGATTTTTGTGATTCAACCGATCGTTAAATCCGTTACGCCAGGGCCTCGTGTATAGTCACTGTTATTGCTGAACCCACAGGTATTACAATTTTTAGTTGGTTTGCAACCATTTACGGGACAAATATCAATTATTCAGTAACTATAATATGAGCAATAGGACTCGTATTTTTATTCACCATAGGAGGATTAACAGGAGTCTTAAGATTAACTTCGTGTTATTAAGTCAAGATTAACTTCGACGTAGTAACACTGTAATTGTATTTGAAAATAGGAAACCAGGCTTACATTAAACTGTCATGTCAGATGAACCGATCCTTGTTTACTGCAAGTTATATTCGAAAAACTGCAGTGAGTTGATGAAATGATTTGATGTCTCTATATACTTGACTTCAAAAGAACAAATCACTAATACAAACCGTACATCAGCTTGAGACCCTGTTAGTTACTACTTAACTTATCGTAAAATATCTTAATAGGTCTGTTTTGAAGTACCCGAGTGCAACCTGTCTGGATAGAAATCAGATAAGTCTCATTGATATAGCTCTCATTGGTCAGTTAACAACCGGTCCTTGAGTTGGGTGGCATATCTTGAGATCCAAAAATATGATAACTATTATTAATAATACGCAGATAAGGGAATTAAGTTAATCATTTGGTTCATAGTTGAATAATTGGATTAATCGTAAGCTATATAAGACGGTAGCTTACATCGGGTTTAGTCATTCATATTTCCACACTCATTCATAGATTACACGAAACATAAACGTTAGTGGATTATCTGGAAGGTTTTATGCTTATATGTAGATGTGTCACTTACTCCTCATCCGATTTACACACACCTGACAATGCTGCAAAGGTTTCATGGAGAAAATATGACTTTGATGGGTGTCAAGTTGAGTCTGAAAATCATGTAGAGTATTGACCAAATGGTTTTATTTAGTTAAGGCAAATTGTTTCTCTCTCGCATTAATTTGCTGCGTTTTTCTGTCCGTGTGTGAAGAAAGGGAGTGAAATCAGTCGTGAAGCTTCATCAGTCATCACTGTATTGCTGTTAAATTTTAATGAATCTAGGGTAAAGGTACATTTCTGTTAAATATTTCGAGCTTCGTATTAATACACCAAACTCCCTCTGCTCTCGGTACGACACTCGTTATTTCATTAGCACGTCAGTCGTCGGTTGAAGACGAACTTCCGCTTTTGATCACCTTCCTAATAATTATAGCCGACGCCAGTAGATTTTAATCAGGGGGTTAATAAGTGAGTGACTGAAGAGTTGTCAAGTCTGACGGTTGACTCGGAGAGAAAGATGAAAGGGATTACTGGGACGAGGCAGAGAGCGTTGTCGAACGGAGCGGTAGGCAGAAGGGAGACGGAACGGTGGGATGTAGTCGATTGAAAAGAGACCACTGACGAAGGTTAAATTATTCCGTGTTGAAGGTAAATTATTCAAAAGGATCTTTGTCTTTATGTAATCCGACACATCGTTCATCGGAATCTACTATTCGGTAACAAATGCTTTGTTCACGAAGCCTATTAGGTACTTATAATGATTTAGGGCAACACCGTCATCATCAGAGTAGATCAATGGCTTACCGAACCGGAGATCCCGAAATCAGAGAAAATGTTATTTCACCAATCTAATCAACGATCAATGTCGTTTAAATTATCAAACGTTGTCTAGTCCAAACTACCTTACGCAGGTAAACCAGGTGTGATGCAACTGAAACATAGTTGTTTACATGCATTGCTGGTTCAGTTTGACCGACTTTTATACTGGTTTTTAAATCGAGACAGTATATTTCAATTGGGTTGTTCATAGGGTATATATATATATATATATATACCATATATATTTATATATATATATACATCCATCTGGTTCTATTGAACTATATGTAAATTAATGGATGAAAGAAAATTTCACAAATGTACAAAATAAAGAGAAAATTCTGATATTTCGCTGATTAAGCTTGATCACAGAAAAAATATGAATGGGCATTGTTTGAATAACGATGCTTTTAAGAGTCTTGTTGCCTCATTGCTTGTTGCCTGCAATGGATTGGGAAGATTATGATTTTCATCCTGATGCTTTCATTAAGTCGTTGATAAGGCCAGGTGGGCAGTTTGCACCCAAGATTGTCGTGTGAGCTCGTTCTGACTGTTGCAGAAGTCTATCATTACTTTTCGGCATAATTCTTAGCACCTTCATCGTCATGAAAACAATGTCCATTCATATTTTTTCTGTGACCAAGCTTAATCAGCGAAATATCAGAATTTTCTCTTTGCTCTTAATATTTTTGGAATTTTTTGCATCCATTATGTATATGAACACATTTTTTATATATATGTATATATGAAAAAGCGTTAAGAGCAGGCTGTGGTGTCGGCCATGTTTTCTGCTCCCATAAGGAATCAACGTTATTTTCCCGACGTCATAAATCCTCGAATCATGCACCGATTTCCATGATTTTTTTTTTAATCTTCAAGTGAAACCAATCGCAATCCGTCGAGGCGTTTTTTGAGAAAAATGTCACTAGAAGCTGCAATTCATCAACAAAGTCACAGCTAAGAAGGTTACTCTATTCGAGTGATGATTGCTTTATTGGATGATGATTTATCGCAAATCTGCCCTGACGGATGTCTTCCTTAGATTCCACGCTTCAATTTAAGTGTTCAAACGACAAAATCGGTTGATTTTTCATGAAGTTCTGTGATCGGGAAACTGGATTTGCGATTCGATGGCTTTTCAAACTTCCGAAGCGAGGCGGGCGTCTAAGAAGTTCAGGGGTTTTACGCTAGATGCCACTAACTTCGACCACTCTTCCCGCCTGCGATCTGAGATCGGGTCACTAGGGCTTTTGATGAAACAGTTGGCGTTTCTTTGATGAAACAATGTGCCATCAAAGTACCATCCCTTTGACAAAATGACATCCTTTTTTTTGACGGAACCTGTCCTTACTTTTTTATAATTTTTTTTTCCTAATCGAGCGACCATGCTGAAATATATATAGATATTTTCAAGGCATCTAGACTACCATTACAAGGTTTGAATGCGCAAGGCGCCGTGTTTAGGTAATGTACCGTAGACTACGTCTAATAAACATGTACGAGTTATTTACCTACGTAAAAGGGCTATCTAATACAGAATTTGTTTCAACTGGATTTTCGGATTCTAAACATTTTGAAACCTAAAACAACGAATTTTGTGAGGTGTTTAAACAATTCGAGTTAGCAGTCGTACTTGAAAACAACTCGATGTGTGTGTAATTGCCCCGTAATAGAGAATTTCTCAATGTTCCACAGATCGTCAGATTCACATTCATGCGAATTTTTACTATATTTTGTTCGCCGTTTTTGGGAAATATTTTCCGGGATTCATATTTATTACATCCTGCAATCGGCATACCTAATTCGAGTTGCTGGACGGATTTTTGTTTAGGATTCGCTAAAAACAAATGATATTTTGTACCTAAACTAATCATAATTGGCTATTAACTTTCATGGAGAATGGTGGCCATGCATTTAATCTAAAACATTTGGATTTCTCTCGCATCATAAATATAATATTTTGTTATATAAGAGGATTATAAGGTTGGGACAGCTGGCGCGTTTCCTGCATTTTCTGTACTAGAACTTCAAAATCCGCAACCTTTTCAGTAGATTACATGCAATGACGGTATCACAAATATGGCCATGTTAGAGTTAAATGTACCATTTAAGACTCTATGCACTACTTCTAACCAACAAAGAGTAGGTATGTATCAGGTTCTCACGTAACGAATTAATCTTATTCTACAGTGTATCTTTTAGTTAGCAACGGGGTGCTGCTATAAATCAGAACTAATGCAAATACTCTATTACCATAATGGGTAAGGAAGTGTGGGAGGTAGGTAAACGGTTATGAATGATATGGGTATGAAAAGGATGTGTTTTTCTAAACTTTGTGCACAGTAATTAATTTCAACGAAAAATGGCGGGGAAACAATTTTGTATGTCTTCTGTTGCCGGATTGTATTGGTAATAGCGGTGAAAGTGGTCAAACTGCTTGTCAATGTTTGTATTACTTAGCTAATTTTAATCTTATTGCCCGCGAACATTTTTTTCTTGTGGTACGTAATATTCATTAATAATGAAGAAAGAACCCTTTATACCCTCTCTTGGTCCTCATCCCCTCTTCCACTCCCCGTGACCAATTTATTTCTTTTGAAGCCCTTCTGGAGCAGGGGGATGGTTTTCCTGGCTCAACGCTTAAAATATTACTAATGGTAAGCACTTGAACAATCTTACCACCTGTGCCTAGTTTAGCACCTTCCACAACCTGTATTATACGAAAGCATACATTAGGCTGAATGTCTTTCCTCTAAGCTCTATTCACGTCCGTTGTTGTACTTCATCATTCAAGAAAGAAGTTGCATTAAATCATGTTGAGCACGAAGCGTTCGTAAAAGCATTGGCTACAAGCATCGTCCGGCAATGAATGTTTTATGGGATGCTGTAATATGTCGCTGCGCATTACTGATTTCCAATTTGTGTTATTTATGGGCGAATAAATCTTTGATGAGTCTTCGCTCAACCAAGCAAGTTATCAAGAAATGGGTTCGACTCCGTATTGTGCATAAGCGTGGTTATGATAGTTAAAATATCTAAACTGTTGAATTATGTGAAATTTCGGTGAGAAGAGAATGAGCACGTAGGGTTGTGTAAATTGGTTATTGTTCGAATCATATTAAGAGAATACCAACAATGTTGTTCCAAATGTTTGAACGTTAATAAAAATGCCTAACAACAATACAATTGTATTCAGAAAGCAATTGTTTTGAAACTCAAAAGTTTCGAAGAACCAACTGACAAATGCCAACAAAGGTTTTCCAAAGAGGTGCCATACTGAGAGTATAGGATGATTGGAAGTGGAGCAAAACACCAGTGGGAAGAAAGCTTTATATGATATTTTAGGGGAAGGACCTCCCCACCCATTCACATGTGGGGAACCTCAGCGTCATCGATCTACAGCGGGATTTTTTCTTTCTTTCCTTTTTTCTCTTAACGATTTGAACTTTGAGCTGAAAGTTTGCAGTCAGGGGTCTGAAGCCGAATCCTAGATGAAAAAAACAAAATGCCGACAAGAGAAAGTAATGGCGGCCCATTTGGTGTGGTAGGGCTGGTAGTAGTGAGCTAATACGTGTGCTGTTTTATTACTTTCCGGAGTATGTATTTATTTCATAACTTTGAATCACTAACGTGGAAACGCGTTGTAAGTCCAAAACTGGAATTGGATTAAAGAATAACTACATAGTGGACGATGGATGATCAAGAGTGAAAATTAATAAATAGGTACATACGTACTACAAATGATAGAATCTACGTACCTTTAAAAAACTTTTAATACTTTCGAAAGGTCAAATATGAATTTTCGTTCGAATACCAAATTTGTTCACTTTCTTTTCGTATGTACTGTCAACACGATTTTACTTGATGCTTCACTTTATTGATGATCCTTCTTTAGATGTACCTAACCTAAAATTTGAAGACTTTTTGCAGTGCTCGAAATTCGTTTTCCGAGTTCATCCTTCTTCTTAAGTATATATATATATACTGTCACAAAAGTGACCGCCTCCCCCCAAACTTTTTTCAACAATTTTTGAGATATTGAAGTGAAAATTGGAGCGCGTTTTAGGGGTGCTTGACACCAGATTTTAAGCAAATAAACATCAGAGAAACAAAAAATCCAAAAGTTTTTGGATTACCCAAAGGAAGGAATTGGATAATTATTGAAAAAAAAAAAAAGTTTCCCAGTTTTTGCCGAGTGACGCCTCGTTTTGAAGATTTTGTTAGTGCTGAACACGATGGTTAAACCAGAATCGCAATATGTTCTTCCGTTCTCGGATTAGAGCCGATAAACCATGAAGAAACGCGATTTTTTTCTAAAAGTACCTATCTTCCTAAAGCAACTTGTTTGGTAATTAAAGGAAGCAGGTTTTGGCTATTCCACCATTCACAGCAATCATAAAACACTCGCGTGTTTCTCAGAAAATCCCACTATAAAACCCGTTGCGTCTATGGAATTTAGTGAATGTCTCTTTCCTTTCCGTATTTAGACAAGATTGCTTTTTGAAAGGGAGTGTTCGTTTTACTAATGCTTTGCGAGGCAGATATTTCAATCAAGTGCTAGGAAATATTATATGTTACATATTCATGGGATCGGAATAGGAATTTCCAAAGAAAGCTGGACAATAAGTGCTGCACTAAACGTCAGAGTTTATGAGAAAGGTGCATGATGTCGATCATAACTCACGGCGTAAATATTTGAAGCCGCATTACCTACCACCAATTATGACTCCGGTAGCCTCTAGGGTTCGTTTCAGCTATTAAATTATACCTTCCACAAAACGACGACTGATCGTCATAATGGGATTTTTCAACTGTCCAGACGCTAAACTTGATGTAATGAACGGTCTCAGAAAAAGGAGCTTTGCAGCGGTTAGCGATTAGTGACGCAAAATATTGCTCTCTGCAACTATAAAACAATGGTAGCCCGGAGCGTCTACGTTTTTTGCTCAATCCTTCAAAACGAATGTGCGGATTCCGGTGGAGGGATCACCGGAACATTACTTGCGGAATAGGCTGCGCTTAAAATCTTAATTATAGTTCTGTCAGTGGATGCTGAGAGAGAGTTCAGCTTGTCAAGGGAAAAAGCACTTTGTTGTTTTCCACTTCGAAGGGGTGCCGCCTTTTCTTAGCCCTTCTAATTCCCGCCGAGGGAAAGGGAAAAATAATTCATACTCCGAGGCGGACCTTACTAATTCGTACAATTACGCGGAATGTGCTGGTGTTGTCGGGTTCAACCGTCGAAAGAACATCTCCGCTCAAAATGACTTAAATTGGTCTGAAGAAGTTTTAATTTGTGTGACTGAAAGTTGATGGTTCAACTTGACTTTGTAATAGCCGGCCTTTTTGTGATCGCGAAATTAAAATGCGATCGTCTGCCAGCAAAAGGTTTTAACTCGGCGCTTGGTTGCGTGTAATACGATCTTTTGACTCTCAATGAATAGTGAAATAACGAAAATAACCTACATTTGTCATGGTATGTATTAATTGGAGTTATCTCAGAGGATTTAATGTGCTCATCGAAATAACATCGTTCGCTGATTTGAAACAGCCCCTCTACAACATTTCCACTTAGTTTCGAATTGGAACTGCAAATATACAAAAAATGTTATCAGGATATAAAAAAGATTTATTAATTTATGCTTGTGCTACGGGTACAAAGTCATTTATCATTATGTCATAAAGTAATTATTTATTTAATTATTACTTTAATTATTAATTAATTATTATTGTAAAGTACTATCATTAAATCCATCTTTTTGCTACGTAATATCATATTGACGAGAGGTATTCATCGATTAATTTCAGTTTTACATTCTAGCCAGCTAAATTTTAGGGCCTCTAGAATAAAAAAAAAAATAGATCCTCGTAAAAGAAAAATAGAAAAAAATCACCCTCGTATGCCAACTCCACCATAACAGTTACTTAACAGTGAATCTTCTGTATTTCATACTATGGTCTACACAATATTACATTTTTACATTCCATGATATCTCTACGACCGTGTATTACTATGAGGAAGCTGAGGTACAACTCACGTACTGTAAAAAAAAAGTATATATATATATATATATATATATATATATATATATATATATATATATATATATGTATATATTAATTGCTATGCAATTCTTAGGCCGAATCACAATAATTTTTTTTAAATGTCCACTTTTTTTGTGTAACGTTTTTTGTCCCGAGATGGGAAGCGAGAGGTCGTGGGTTCGAATCCCGGCCAGGCCTGAAAAAAATTTTTTTTTCTCGTGAGACGAATGTAGGTTCGAATCCCGGCCAGACCTGAAATTTTTTTTTTTCTCGTGAGACGAAGGTTGTGGGTTCAAATCCCGGCCAGGCCTGAACATTTTTTTTTTTTTTTTTTTTTTCTCGTGAGACGAATTGCATAGCAAATTATCCTCGTTTTCTACACAGTAGAAAAGAGAAAAGATCCGGCGAGGCGCGCGAATATATATATATATATATATATATATATATATATACTAGCGTTCCCCCCCCCCGCGAGCGTTGCTGCGCCCAAATTAAATTTGTTTATTGATCGTAATTTTAAACTGTTATTAAGAGGTGATTTGATGGACGGAAGCTTAGCCTTTGGTTTCTGCCTTTGGTGTCTACAATGACCCTGGATTCGTTGTCATTTTATGCAGACGTTCAATAGTATCCTCCTCCTCCCTTCTCCTCCTCCTCCTCCTCCCTCCTCCTCCTCCTCCTCCCTCCCCCTCCTCCTCCTCCCTCCTCCCCTCCCTCATCCTCCTCCTCCTCCTCCCTCCTCCTCCTCCCTCATCCTCCTCCCTCCTCCTCCTCCTCCTCCCTCATCCTCCTCCTCATCATCCTCCCTCATCCTCCTCCTCATCCTTTGGCCTCACCCTCGGCCTCACTCTGCCTTCGGTCTTGGCTTGGGTAGTTAAATAAATTTCTAAAACCTGACACTGCACCCTTTTATGCCCTCTGGGTCAGAGCCCTTTGAACGGATTTGCACCAAACTTTACAGGAACAATCCTTGAATCATGCCTAATAATACCTGAAAGTTTCATTACAATCTGTCGAGCGGTTTCGGAGTCTATAGGCAACATACATACATACATACATCCTCTTTTATAGATATATATAGGTATAATATATATTATATATATTATGTATATATAATATAATATAAACAAAAAGTGAAACGGAAAGGAACTTCACAAACTCAATTTTTTATATTTCGGCTAATTTGCCTTTCTCAAATATAGAACTAACAATAAAGTAGGTTCAATTAACGACCATCTTCTTTTTCGGAATTGAAAAAATGAACGCAGTTTTGAGAGAAACATATCCATCATTATCACCGAATCCACTAGAAGAGTTTTCCCAAAAGTTCCATCATTGACATACCGGCAAGCTTCCACTATTAGCGATATAAATTATCACACAGGAGGTCAACGAGATCTGATCGTCCTGGTCTGATCCCTGGTACCTAGTTGAAGAGGAAACGTTCACATCGCCTAACACTCCCAACACGTACTGGTGCAAGGGCTCAGCGGATTGCCAAACACCAATGTGTGTTTATGAGTTACTCTGCAAAAACCGCCCAGCTTTCTACGTTGGTAAAGCGGAAAACAACGTTTGGTTTGCGTCTCTATTGGTATAGATATGTCCATAATATTGTCATTCTATGGAAGGGCACAGAAAGACAACTAAATTCTTTTCACGAAAAAATAAATAAATTAGATCCCTTTATCAAATTTACCCTCAAATTCGGCGGAAATGAACACATTTTTTTTTTAGATCTGTCCATCTCTTTGGTTAACGAAATGCATGATTTTTCAATTTATAGAAAAGATACATATAGCGATATAACTATCCATAGTACTTCAAATCACCCTTTAGTCCATAAGCATGCAGCCTTCCATAGTATGATCAACCGAGCACTATCTATTCCAATGAGTGAACAAAATTTATCAAAAGAAACATCTATTATCAAAAGCATAGCGGCTAGTAACGGATATGGAAGAGATCTCGTTGATAACATACGGGATAAGGTTCTTAGGAAAAAGAGTAGGGAAAAAGTTTCCAATCTGGCTAGGGAAGATGTAAATTTAAAAGAAAAGCAATGGATAAGTAGGTATACCTTATTATGGGAAACTTTTGAATAAAATCGGCAAAATTCTATCATCGAGAGTTTACAGAGTAGGTTTTAGAACTAAAAATAGTCTTAAAGCATTACTAGGATCCGTTGAGGACAAAATCAATGTTCAGGATAAAAGTAGGGTTTATAAACTAAATGTTCTTGTGGCTACGAATATTGCGGTCAAACTGGTAGGAAATTCAGGGAAAGAATGGACGAGCATCAGGAGGATTTCTGGGAAAATAAGGGAAAGTCTACATTTGCAAAACATCTTAAGGAATCCAATCGTAGTTACAATTTTGATTTGACAGATAGATAGTTCGTAGAATTTCTTCATTTTCGTCCAAAGGGAGGTATGTTGAATGAACTTGAAAAATTCGAAATTATCAAAAGTGACAGATCTGGTAAATGTTTAAATGATGATATACCTCAATATATTTCACCACTGATAAGTCCATTTCTATAAAGCTTGGAATTATCCCGTCACACTGTTGAAACCATATTTAGTTATTTTTCCCCCTTTCACTTCATCTAATTAGCTATAATCCCCCGTCATTTTGTTTGCACTTAATTGGTTGTACCTGCTGCCCCTTTCCTTTCTCTTGACCAATGGGATTCAATCTCCCTTCACCTGTTACTTTAAAAGCTGTGTCCTTTCTAATTTGTCTTCAGTTATTGTTTGTTACTTATGTTGGCATAACCGTCGAAATCGATTTAACATTGTAACTCTTTATTTTTCGTGGAAATAGACAACGTTTTTCACTAACTTCCGTCTACTTCGTTTGTATCATATGAAGTCCCCAAAAAGTTTTGCAGAGATGAAGAGCTGCGGGAAGGAAATATTGAAAAAGTTATTACGAGGATTATACGGTACGATGCTTTCCGAAACTCCTTTTCCCGTTGGCATTGAGGTTTCCAATAGATAGTAGCCTTATTTTTATTACATCCCTCCAATCCTTGAATTGTAGCGGTGAAAGGAAGTTGAATGGAATGCAGTTTTTCATATATTTGGTACTTAACCATTAGCAGTAATTGCTGTCATTAAATGGCATTTTTTATGTAGGTAATTCCAGTATATAGGCTCGTCGTTATCGTCACTTTCTAGCCTTCTTCGTATAATAAATTAATATTCATTTGCGAATTTCATTTAATGGAGTATTCAGAAACACCTGGGAAAATCTTTTTCATTCCTCATTTTACGTTTATTATACGAATACAAACCATTGTTTTACAATGGATAGGTATTACATAACATTTGTATGATTTCAACCGATGTGATGGTGAGATTTAAAAATACAGCTAATTACCTAATTTCTATCAGTTCTATCAGTTAATTTTGCTAACGAGTCTACCAATTAGCGGAAGCTTTTTTTTCCTCTTTCGGGAATTGAACAAAAATTTTCTTCAAATTCAAAACTTTCGTACCGATTTACGTTTTAGACCATTCTGAACAGCTTTGGTTTTGTGTCTGTCTGTCGATCCATTCGTGTGTGTCTCTCCGTGTGTCTCAAATCCTAATAACAACCTTAATTTCTACAGTTATCACCGGATTCTGATGAACATTTCACGAATTGTGCGGTTTAGGTTGTAGGGTCAGTTTCATTGCTCACAAAAGCCGTCAAGCATCATTTTCTCAAGTTCTAATTGTCCAACCTCAATCCAATTTAGAGGATAGTCGAGGAAAGGCTATTCGATTATTCCATTTGAGTTTGAAGACGATCGTATCATATTAGCTGAAGGTGAATTCCATGTAGGAACGAATTGTAACCGATACAGATGACAGTTATTCTGATTGAATGGTTCATCTTTTAAGATCATTTAAAAACATATCAAAGTTTGTATGTTTGTTTGTTTGTTTGTTGTTTCTTGTTTATCGTCGTTTCAGTATTTTTCACATTCACGTTACCCTCGTAGCTGCAGAGTCGTCTGCGGAAAAGTTCAATTCTTAACTTTGAAGGTTTTACCTACTAATCGTGAAGAAAGAAGACACCGAATAATTTATTGTATTAGGAACCATTACCTCCAACGAAAATAACTTTCCGACGCCAAATTGGAGTTTTTTAAAATTATTTTAGCTGATCTGATTAATATTACATTAGCTGATTAAAAAATGGAACTCTTCAGTCTCATTAGTAGCAAGGAAATATCCTGGATGAACTAAATCAGGAATCGAACTGTTAAAAAAGCTGTTCCGATTGCGCAGCGTTTGGATCAGCTGAATTGGGAGTGGAGGGGGTAAAGCCGAAAGTCAAATGTTTGTCAACGCCACCCAGGTACTAATTCTCAACCGATTTTTGTGATTCTCATTTTGTTCGATCCCAATTTTAGTCTAATTGTGCAGCAAGCCTTGGGAATTTCGGATTTGCTGTCGAGGTGAGGGGGTGGGGGGGATAATACTGGCTCTTTCAAGCGCTGCCCAAGATACAAATCTCGACCGATTTTTTTTTTTTTTTTAATTTTGTCCATTACGAATTCGTTATAGTTTTAGAACGTATTTTTAGAAGTTTCAATGTCCATCATGTGGGGGGGGGGGGGGATACTGATAAGTCATGGTGTTTTAACAATCCTAGTCCAAATTTCGATATATATTTTTTTTAACTATGAATTTGGTATAGTTTTGGGACGTATGTAGATATATCAGAATTTCAAATTTCATTATGAAGGGGTGAATGGAGGGGTAATAGTAATAAATCATGATGTTTTAACTATCCTCGTCTGATTTTGTCTTTTTTTTTTTTAATTTTATTTTATTTTATTTTGTTAATAATGAATTTGGTTTTTGTCAGGGACGTCCCTGTAATGCATGCATTACTTACCAATATGTTCGTTAGAGTTTGTTAGTTGATATGGTTATTTTTTATTACGATTCGTGCTGTAACATTATTAGTTTCGTCCTTGTGTAAAAGCTGAAATTTAAAAACCTCATACCTAGGTAATAAATGTCATCAAATTCGTACCAATCGAATTGTCTCTGCGTATTCTCAATAACCGGTAACCTATTACAATATTTGCAAACATGGGTTCGTTGACCTAAATATCAATACAATCATGTTTCAGACATAAAACGGTGCTCCTTGGAAAGTGTGCTTGTGTGTTGTGTAGATTGTCTTACTACTTGTGAAATTGAATATGTAAATTGCAACCTACGTTTTAAATGAATTTACCACGTAAATTTTGATGAACGAACACCTTCGTGATGAATATTTTACTTGCGTATTAGCCATAACCTTGTTTGCTTGGAACAACATCGGATGCGGATACGGTAGCGAACATTGGACAGTTTTACGAGTTGGTTTACCCGTTACAGAAATATATTGATGGAAAACTGAATGACTTGTAGTAGGCAGTTCGTTCAATCCCACTCAGAGTAGTTTGTGTCGTTTCAAAATCATTTCGATAAATTACGACCGCCGATTCCCCTTCGCAGTTTTAACACTTGACTGCAAGGCGGTGCAAGAAGGCCACGTCGAGTGACGTCATGCGATATAGTGGGCAGATCGGCCTCCTCACAGCCACAAATTAATACACAATGAATCCACTTAATATTCATGAGAACTCTAGCATCCCTCTCTCTATTTCTCCTCTCTGAACGTGCCCGTGATACTTTTCCACAGCGTCCATGGAGCCTAAAAAAGAAGATTTTGTACTCGGCCATCAACTGAATATTTTGTAGTGCCCGTCCCGGAACCCGCATCTTTTTCAATATAAATTATCATGTGGGCAACTAGTCGTGTAATTATTCAAACTAATTTTTGATTCTTCGTGACCTTCACGGTCTGACCGACCGTTTTCTAGATTTTATTAGATAACCAAATTACGAATGTGGAGGTTTGAATAATAAACCAGTGCGTTCGAATTAATGTATCCTTTATCCTTTCAACTTAACTGATTTTAAATCGATAGTTTTATGAGTTATACATGGCTGTACACTGGAACCGTTACTCAAATTTGATAACAATAATTTGAAGAACCTGTCACCCGCAACATCAGTTTAAATTAAATTGTTTTAATATTTTCTACCAATTTAGGTACCTAGTAAGTAACATGGTGGATAGTATAATATACATATACAAACACATATGAATTGTTTATGCCACTCACTAATGTTGTGATGTTTGGTGGCTATGATCGCAATTTCAAACAATCCCTTAGTAAAAATACTGAACATGTAGATCAAATGAATAGGCCGGGGATGTAACAGAAAAGGCCCATAAATTGAGGCCACTATGTGTTGTGAATTCATACACGGGTTAGACATTGCAAAGGACCGTTTCTGAATTAGCAAATTTTAGAGGACATCTGATGTCGTTTTCGACGTCATAGTAGCTGGACGCGAAGCTCCAACCTAGAACGGTCGCATACCATACTTTTTTATTTTATCGAATTTTCGTAGAATATGAGACTATTGCAATTACTCTTAGAATTTTTCGAAATTTTTCTTCATTGAAATTCGTCTTGGGACATTCTTCAACGAATTCTACAGTTTAACTCACGCACACACACCACACATTTCCACACGCATCACACACACTACACTTATCACACACGAACAGACACACACGTGTAACTCTCCTTAGGATTGAGATAAAAATACCACTCTTGCTTTTTTGAGCACGCATTAAATTGCTCAAATTTCAAAACATGGGCTGAAAAAATAACTAAAAAACGGCTAAAATCGGCTAAAAATCGTTAAATTTATGTTTTTAGCAGCATTTTAATAAAAAAAATGAAAAATGTAAAAATTGTCAACATGTTTTTAAATAAATTTTGATTGTGGCATATCAATGGTGAACTAGGAAATTGAAAAATGCATGCACAAAATCATGCTGGAAAATGTACTTAAATTAGGTACATAGACATTTGTTGAAAAATCGATAAAAACTGCAAAAAAAATAACAAATTAAATAGATAAATAAAAAAAAATGAATAAAAATCCAAAATCTCTTTTGGACCGTGGAATATTATCTGAGGACGATTTTTTTTTTTTTTTTTTTTTTTTGCCGTAAAATTAGTAGTAAACAATTTCTTTTCACTCCAAGTGCTCAAATTTAAAAACACAGCAACGATCATTTTCGAAAATTCGCTTATACGGTAAGTCTGCATTACTGAAACTTTTTAATTTTTCGTATCAATACAATTTTTCAAATCGAAGTCACTTGAAGTTTTAATGTTTCAAATAATCTAAAGTACTTCTATTAAAAGTTCAATTCGTCTTCTATTTAGTTGCTAGAATATAATTTATTATTATTGAATTATATTTGGGAATTATTTTTGAGTTAGGTACTTTATTTACAATGTACACATAATGCAGGCTTCACCTTGTGAAATTACAATTCCTATGTCTACGTTATCAGCCTCAAAGATATAACGTTGTTTGTTTTACGAAACAGCACTTCCTGAGGATCCTAGGGGATCCCCTTTTTGTTGAACGCTCATAGAACGAAGAGTTTATTCGACCTGTCAGAGGCGAATCCTGGCCAAGCACGTAACCCTCCAGAGGGAATTTCTTAGCCTACAGCCTGAGTTGTATTTCCCATATTTCCAGCGAACCTTAATATATGGAATTACCTTCTTATGTTCCGCCTAAATCGTCCTTATGAAGAGTCTTCATTTCCCTCCTGTATAACTGGAGTGATCTTGTTGGCCAGACTACTTTGAAGAGAAACATCGGAACACTTAAGAACACATACCTACTATAAGGACAGCACTCCAAGCTGACATAATAATATGTCTATGTTAATATTGAAATTATTTGTTTAAATTTGAACCCCTCGAGTTGAGTTTATGTTTATTAACACATGGTTTTTGGTATTGGAAATTTAAATCATACGAACTGTCTAACTCTACGAAATCTCCAACTATTGAAATTTGTGTTATGCTTGAATGTTAAACGTTTCATAAATATAATAATTTGTTTGCCTATAAAATTTGTTCACTTCCTGAAAACTGCGAGTTTCAACTGTTAAAGAACTATCTACATTAGTGCAGCCGGTTTATGATGTATCTATAGTATTGAATCATCTCTGAATATAACTAAGCTATCCTGAATAATCTGCTGGCATCATCCCCTCAATCCTAGAAAATGTTATCACAATGAATATTGAGGAAGATACCCCTAGTGATTTTATCACTATTTACTCAAAAGTAAAATACCCATGTAAGTAAAATAACATTAAGATCCAATTACTATTGGGTATGCATATGACAACGTATTCAGGTTTGCACATTCGCTTACAAGGCTACATTGATCCAGGTGCAAATTGATTTTTTGAGAATTTCACCGGAATAAGGAAGAAACAACTTGTATGCTGGTAATCAACAGGTCATGTGGTAACAAAGAAGAACTCGGGAGGAACAACATCTGCTATGATTGACGCCTAATAGCGAACAGATGATCTGCGGCTCGCGATTGTTAAATATGCAAAATTGAAGAAAGAAGAACGTTAAAAAAAAGAAAAAAAGAAAACGTCTGCCAAGTTGGTTGTGGCACATAGCTTCCTCGTTTGCCTATCATGAATGTATAGATCATTGAAAAGTTTTAAATGATCTTGAAAAATTCCATAGAGGAAAAGAGTAAATCAAGAAGTAGAGCGAAATATCATAATTGGCCAATTAAGAAACGAAAAAATTATACTCAGTGTAATTAACGTTTGAGCAAGCGCAGAATGAACTGAACTGTTGATGACAATGAAAAAGGTACGGGACCATATACAACCTAAACGGCGCGTTCGCTAACTATTTCATCCAAATCGGATGAAAACTGTTGAAAATAAGCTTGTTACAAGGATTTGCGGACTCACGATAGACACACATACACACACACACAGGCAGACAGACAGAAACGAATCGAAAGTTATTTAGAATGGTTTAAAACGTAAAATGCGAGTAGAAATTTTTTTCTTCCGAAAGTGTAAAAATGCTTCCGCTCTATCTTTAGGTAGACTCGGAAGCAATATATATATCAGTGTGTGTGTGTGTGTGTGTGTGAGTGTGAGTAATGGAAAGTTGAATCCTGATTAAAAAAATCGAAGATCCGTTATTAAATTCTTCAAAAAGAATTCCGGGTATGATTTCTGGAAATTCCGTTTTCTGACATTTTGAAGCGTTTGCTATAACTTAAGAGTAAGAAAAATAGAGTAAAACCTTTTTTCTTTTCTTTCGAAATTTGATGTCTTTACTTTGGCACATAAACGAAAAATGCGTTAAATTTGTTTTCTGAAGATTTCCGCTTACAACCGAGTTGTTGCTAGGGAAATGGTACTTCGTAGTTTTTCATCCCACAAAATTCGTTGACCATTCGTTCGAAAGCTCTTGATTTATCCAACCATATTATGTTAACCACTGCGAAGTGTGTGGCCAACAAGCTGAGTTATGAGCATGGTTATTTGAATAATTGTTTACACACAGGTGATCATTCTCAATAATTGATATTGTGAACATGATTGCAACCGCTTGTTAATTTCTGATGATTTCATGAGCTGGTGTTTCGATGATTTGATTCATAGCAGGTGATTCAAATATTGCGAGAACGGTTTGATTTTGTGAAGTGGTGGTTAAATCATTTTAATAGGTAATTTCTATACTTTACACTCTAGGAAGCTGTAATTTCGTATGTAGCCTCTTTAGGAGATTTACTTGACGATGCCCAGGGTTCGGATCAGCTGAGTGGCTCTTGGAGCTTGCATACGAGTCTGCGCAACTAAAGACATAGAATATCCCAGTGTGTTACAGACTCGTATGCAAGCGTTTCTGATGACTATCGAATACTTTATTTAATTCGAAACGTAAGTCAGCATATTTTAAACGTTGGTAATTTTTTTTTTTTTTTTTTTTTTTTTTTTGGTGGATTACAAAAGTTTACTATTGAAAATGATAAAGTAAAATTGTTGCTGTTTGTAATACGTGTTCATTATGTTGTCTTCTATCTCGCTGGAAGGGTTTTAAAACGTGATACGCTTCAGTTATGTAGTTTTTCATTTTACTTTGTGATAATATATACTCCCAGACATACTTCTATTCATTTTAATATGTCGGATCATAAAATCACTGAAATGTTTTGTCAACACTTCTTTATCAGGTAGGAAGAAGCTTAACCATATAAAAATGTCTTTTACAGGGGTGATACGGTACCTTTAATATAGAAATACGTTGAATGATTAATATTCGAAACGCGTTTCACTGACGGGTTGATACCTTTTGCAAATTCAGACACTTATCACGTAACATTTCGAGATAGAAAAGAAGATTCTACTAGTACGGAGGGAAAAACCAGCCGTTCTTCATCATACGTTTTGACGTCGCTACCTTTTGAAAAAGACCAGGATCTTGATAGGACCTTCACACCCCTTTAGCAACCTTATTCAAATATATTCCGGACGGCGGAGTCCAGCAGAAAAAGAAGTTTTGAAAAACGCTGCAGAACGTATATTTATTATTTGTTAGAGAGAGTTATTTATAACCTCTGCTTAGCATTTCTTATAAGGAAGGCCAGCGGTCTTCATGAGTTTATGCAGGCGGTAGAGTTTTGTAATGAACCAATTTGGTGAAATGAACCGTTTAAATGATATTCTTTCATTTATTCATCGAGGCAAAAAGTGGTCGTATATTCTGAAACTGTGCCCGTGGGCAACATCTACGCAGCATACTGATCGTTCAACGTAGTATGTATCTGTCCTGTTATCTCCCTTCCAACTCAGGTTTCTTAAATTGAAAGGAAGAAATACATATTTGTGAATCACTGAAGTTTTTTATGCGACGTAAAATATGTATTTATTTTTAACCGATTTAAAATTGATGAATAAAAATAAATAAATAAATAGATAATATAAACTAAATAAAATAAATAAGAAAAAATGATAAATCCCTGCGAGGAGACCCACATAACTCCATAGAGATGTTCTAAGATGAGCAGTGCGGGGATCAAATCTTCGACAAGCCAAACGGTGCCAATTCCACACACTTATACAGGGTGACAGGGGATAAGTGACGAACAATATTTTCTGTTAATCTGCATAAAAAATGTATTAAAATCCCGACAACTGCATATTTTTATTTCAATCCGTACTCGAGATATGATTTTTTTAAGGTTATTTCAGGATTGAAGGTACCTTGTTTTTTCTTTTCATTTTTTTAGTAAAGGTTCTTTTTTTTTTTTCAAGAAAACCGTGTTTTTTCCTTTTAAACTCAAATTTCTTCACTTTGCCTCATTTAATTTTTACTTTCGACATCATCTTCGGTATCAGCATTAAATTTCCTATAATAATTATGTACTTGAGTTCCTAAAAAGTACCATCCGAAGACCCTCACATCAGCTCAAACATTGACGATTTTGAAATGATAATATTTCTGAAAATCTTTAAAACTTTACTACCTACTCTTCCAAAAACCTGGAATCTGGAAAATCTCATGAAAACTGCTTCATCTAATACTCTTTCCAACGGTATAATCAATTTTACTTTTATTTTGTTATTTAGGGGAGAATATTATGTTTCAATGTAAAAATGTGGGTTTTTCAATGAAATTGTCGGTTTCTATGTATTTTTTCACGCTGTATCGAATGGTAATATACTCCGTTATAACCGAGTTTTACACTTAAACTCGCAAATGTTTAGTTTGTTTGTTACGCTTAAATGTATGTGTGTTATGGGGTAAAACTAGATAATTAAAGTGTAAAGCTCGATTATAACGTAGTTGGAGAGATCTGCAAGCGTTTCCATTCGATCCAGCGAGAAAAAATACATACAAACTGACCCCATACTCGTAGGTTCATAGAGGGTCATCTTTCGAGAAAACCAACATTTCATTGAAAAATCCACATTTGTTTATTATTAAAACATAATTTTCTCCCCTAAATAAAAAAGTAAAAGTAAAATTGATTATACCGTTGGAAATAGTATTAGATGGAACAGTTTTCATAAGATTTGCCAGTTTTCAAGATTTCTTTTCGAAGAGTAGTAAAGTTTTAACGATTTTCAGAAATTTTATTTTTTCAAAATCGTCAATGTTTGAGCTGTCGTGAAGGTCTTCGGATGATACTTTTTAGAACTCAAGTACACTATTCTTATAGAAAATTCAATGCTGATTCCGGAAATGAGGTCAAAAGTTAAAATTTAAAGAGGCAAAGTGGAGAAAGTCGAGTTCAAGAGGAAAAAACACGGTTTTCTTGGGGGAAAAAAAACTTTAAAAATCATATCTCGAGTACGGATTGAGATAAAAATGCTCTTTTAGGATTTTACTACATTTTTGATGCAGACTAACACACAAAAATTTTAGTCACTTATCCACTGCCACCCTGTATAATATGTGAACGGAATATAATGCATGTATGCCTCACCCTGTCATTTCTACAGACAGGGTGTCCATAAAGTAACCCCTCGCACCCTATTTATATTATTTTCTTTAAGGAAAAAAGTGCCAGTCATCCAGCATGATCTTATGAGCGAATTTTAGTAAATTATATATAATTGTCGTACCTATTGTATAATCGGCAGAATGAAACAAAATTATTTTTTGCGGCGCTCATCGGCGGTAGCGCCGCCAGCGCGTCGTGGCGCGAGGCCGCGCCGTTTGGAGGGATCGTGAATGGCCCCCTGAAGACGATGCTCGGCCGAGGCGGCGGAGTTCGTGCGAGTGGGGCGGTCGTAGTACTGTTTACGCGTTCAGACTGTGGACCAATGAAATTCGCGGAAGTTGTCACGTGACAATGTCCGCGCGGCTCAACGAACTATACTACTAGTACTACTAGTACAACGCGACAACGCTCGTTTTTAACGCGTGGCTTGACGCTCGCAGCGGAGCCACGTAGGACACCGCCTAACCACCACACTGCCTATCCGTCCACGCGTTTGTTCGCTTCGGTAACGTTTACACTGAAGCCGGAATTCGGCCGATTATTCACTCTGCGGAGTCCGGCCGTTAACGGCCGATATCGGCGGAGTGAAGAAAAGTTAAAAATAGAACGGGCTTAGGCCGTAGTGTTTACATTACCTGCTCTGCCGAGCTCCACCGAGCTCTACCGACCACCGATTCCGAAACAAATATTTTTTATTTTTTTTTAATTTTTGCCATTGTTGAGTAGGCGTTTGAGTAGCGATTGTTTTTATGTGCCAATTTCAAATTTTTCGTTGGAAACTAGGTGAATCCAACTTGTATAGGCAACGCACCATTTTTCGGAAATCTTTCTAGTTTGAGAAAATCCAATTTATTGTGATTGATTAAAAGTTAGTATTTTGTTTTGAAATAATGACTTGAAAGTTAATGGAAGTTAAGTAAGTATAAAGGAATTTATAAACACTTACCTGATTGTCACAGCGGGCCTTTCTTCTGGAGAAATACAAATTCGCAAATTGGAAAAAATTCTCTACTCGCCGTCTGATTCCATTGAGAATACAGAAAAAAGTGTCTGAATTCCTCCGGAAATATTCTTTAAATTTTATGGGTTGTTCCAACAATTTAGAGAACAAGGTATGGAACTCACCGGATGATTCCCTCTCCTCAAAAATCGCATTCACCCATTCCCTACGCTGAACCAACAACATGTATACATCTTAATAAAGAATTTCCCGTCAACAAATGTAACGCTTCTATGTTGTCCATATTTTACGTCAACGAAGGGGCAACTGACCAAAATTCGCGGAACCGTTTGAAAAATCGGGTCCGGTGTAAACGCAGCCTTTGCCGTCTTCAACCGGTGACGCCCGATTCCGCAGAGCTCGAAAATCGGCCGAAGTCGGCTCCAATGTAACCGTAGCTTTATAGAAATATTTCATTTCTTGGAAGGATCGCCTTTGAAGAAATATTCTCGTCGAAAATTTTTCTTTTGTTATCTGCTTTACAAACTTTTATTGTAGGAATCGTGAAGCACTGCAAGTCAAAGTCAACAAAGACGATTGAAATACGTAAAACATGTCTGGTAGCTGTAGGGCGCTTATACGAGTATAAATGCCGGTATAGAGCTACAGTATGTCTCCCTACATGTCGTCATTGGAGGAACATCTTAAGATAAAAGTAAGAAGAAAGAGTAGTAGTACAATTTTTATTATTACAATTTTATATTATTTGATTCCTCTCAATTTCTTTTCTCTGCTTTGCACTCTTCCTTCTTACTTTTATCTTAAGATGTTCCTCAAATGACGACAAGTAGGGACAGCTTTAGCTCTATACCCTGTAAAACCTAACAAACTTTGTTTCTTGTTTGTTAGGTGCAATGTCACACTACTTTTGAAATTCCTCATGAACAGTTAAGCAAAATTAGACTCGAAATTCGAAGCAAGACAGGAGAAAAAAAAAAGGAGTAATTCTTTATTCTTCCCGCATCACCAACACTCAACCTTGAGACCACCAAGTCTTAAGGAACCTCCTAGCTGGTAGGTATACCTAGAAATTTTTTTTTTTTTTTTTTCATTTAAGTTTTTTACACCCAGCTTTTAGAAACCTATAAGATCTCTTCCGATCTGTTACGAAACGTGTCGATTCATAAATGCTCTGCCCAACATCACGAAATATGTGGGTGACCGAGAGAAATATGACGACGCGAAACTCGTTTTACGGGGAACGTCCTTAACGATGATTGAATCCGCGTTTGTTTAACACCCGCCTAACCTGCAAGTTATCACGCTGGGAATTTCCGCTTTCGGGAGGAATAAAACTGGTCTCGCTTCACCTTCCTTCCCCGCGACGCGTGTTTACAGAGGGAAGCCGCCACTTTTCCGAGCGAGCGCCAATCCGAACTGCAAACAACAGGCGGGCGCAAAACATCACGTTCCTTTTTCTTTATTCTTGAGTCCTCGTGGGGGAAAGTCGGGATCGTCAGTCAGCGACAGAGTGATGGAAAAAGCTAATTTGTAGGTATACTAAACAATATTTTATTGTCTGTTAAGCTTTTGCCTACGTGTCTATCTATAAGTAGCAGAATCGGAAAAATTTACTTCAAAATCAAAATTTCCACTCGAATTTTATCATTTCCACCAAACTGATCATCTTTCATTCCGTATCTGTCAGCGACAGTGTGATGGGAAAGGCTAATTTGTAGGTATACTTGACAATATTTGATTGTCTGTTAAGCTTTTGCCTCCGTGTCTACTTATAAGTAGCAGAATCGGAAAAATTGTCTTGAAAATCAAAATTTTCACTCGCATTTTATGATTTCGACCAAATTGAACATATTTCTTTCCGTATCTGTCTGTCTGCCTTTAGCGAGTTCCTAGTAGATTCGAATAACACAATACGTCGTGCGGTATTGACAATCCGGCGCCGTAATTTTGACGCAATGACTTACGGTGACGCATCCCTCCGTACAGATACGTTAATAGATCTCAATCCGGAAAAATGTAATCGTCTAAAATAACCTCCTTCCATAGACTGAAATAACCTCCTAGGGATAATTTCCTCCTTCCATGGATTTAGCGTTACAACTAGATCCGTTAAGGACTTGACGTGACTTTAAGGTGCGGTAAAATTCCTCGTTACCGCACGCCGTATTGAGACCGACGGATCTCTAGGAACTCTCTAATATCTGATTGTCAGTTGAGCTTTTGCCTCCGTGTCTATCTATAGGTAAGTAGCAGAATCTGAAAAATTGTCTTCAAAATCAAAATTTCCACTCGCATTTGATGATTTCGATCAAACTGAACATCTTGCGTTCCGTATCTGTCTGTCTGTCTTTGTGTCTCCCGTGTGTTCGCAAACCTTTGAAACAAGCATAATTTCCACAATTTTTAACCGATTTTAATGAAAATTTCAAGTTTTTATGTTCCCCAATCAATACTTTACTCAAACGATGTACCTACTACTTAGTGAAGTATTGGTACTTAAATGCTAAATTTCATCTCTTTAGTTGATCCCAAATCAACCCATTTCTCCGAGCGAGCGCCAATCCGAACTGCAAACAAAAGGCGGGCGTAAAACATCACGTTCCTTTTTAGCGAATTTTTGAAGAAAATTAAGCTATTGCTCTCGCCTCAAAATTTGTAGAATGTGAATTTTTGAAAAAAATGTATGCAGAAATCCGTTTCAGGCTATTCTGAATCATATTCTGAAGTTTGACGCATTTTTTAATGTATGTATGTATGTATAATTTGTATGTATGTATGTATATATGTATGTGTCATTCCAGACGATAACTGTCCGTAGAATTGTGCTAGAAACTTCAAACAAATTTTAAAAATTTTTAAAGGACACAAACCGAAAGTTCAAGTTCGTTGGCCAGCATGATCGGATTACATCTTCGGGTTGAAATTTTCAAAAATTTCAAAATAGCCTGTTTTTTGCGATTTGTTGTGCGAAATAATTTTTTCAGCATCCTAACATGTGGTATATTCGGAATCAGCGTAAAATTTCCTATAGGCATATGTATCAAATTTTTAAAAATTTCAAAGTTGAAAAATCAGTCAAAAATCGAAATAATGCCGTTCGCTAGTTGTAAATATCGGTGATATTTGCATGAAATCGATTTAATGCTAGTATTAAATATTTTCAATTTCTTTCTTGTTGCTACGGAAAATCCAAGTGACACTTCCCCATAATATAGGCTGTCAATAGATGCACAGAGACTACAGTTTGTCTGTCAATTTCTTGCTGTAGGATACTAGATTCGAATGCAACTGACTTTATATCATTCGTAATATAAAGCCTCATCATCGATTGGCTGTGGAAATACGTTTCTTTCATATGACGTCGGTATGTTATTTTATTTTATGTCAAGATTTGATGATGTTATGATAGGACACTGTTAAGATTTCAACTGCCTTCAATACTGACCACATTGGACATCGAAATCTATGAATATTTACCTACATTTGTCTTTAAATCTACAAGATTAGTTTAATAATAATAAAGTATGAGTACCTCCTAATTATTTTTAATAATTTGATTCCATGTTTGTCTATCAAAATCATAAACTAAAATTTCTCTACAAGATCAATAGCGACTGAAATGTCGAAGATTTCTTCAAAAATTCGCTCTCATGGGGTCATGCTGCATGACTGAACTTTCTTTATTCTTGAGTCCTCGTGGGGGGAAACTCAGGATCGTCAGTCAGCGACAGTGTGATGGGAAAAGCTAATTTGTAGGTATTAGGGTGCCCGCTATTTTGAGGTAGGTGAAATTTTGATGACCTCCACCCAAAACTTGGTTTAAAATGTCAAAAAATGACACCTGAAGTTTTTTCAAATTTTTTGCATAACAAAACGCCTAATAACCTACGCCGGTAGCTCGATTTTTGTTTTTGAAACACGCTGTTTTTGCCAATATCAGACTTTTGAATATTACTTTTACAAACCTCTTTGTAAAATTGTGAAACATCGTATACTTACGTTTTTGGGGTCGCTGAACTGGAATATGCAGTCAAAAAAGGTCGACAGCATTATCCTTTGACAGTTTGGTATCTCAAAATCGTCAAAATCTTGTCAAAAAATGACAATTTTTCAAAGTTCATTGTAAAATTGTAAAAATTCGCATTCTTATGCATTCGAACTCGAATTTGCTGTCAAAAAATCATAACTGTCAACAAAATCTCTATCGCATCACACAACTAAGGTGAAAAGTAATTACAAAGTACAAAGTTAAATCAATTTCGAAAAAGGATTTAGCATCTCTTTGATTAGTATGAACAGAAGATGAATACCTACAATCTATGATTTAATATATACGTTTTCAACAATATTTCCTTGTACAGTTTTATGAACACTTCTATTTTATTATTAAGGTTAAACAGTTCAAAGTTGTTAATAAATAGTTTTGTCCTTTGCACTAGGAATGGTCTTTCAAAAGTTCTTGTTCTGTGAGCTGGAATTTGCAATAGTCTTTTAATATTCCTTGTTTCTCTACTGTGTACACTTGTCATAAAAATAAATTTGCGTTACAAATATTCGGGCTTTTGGAATTTAAGTAATTTAAAGGCCATGGTCTCAACGGCTAACTTCTTTTTCTCCTCAATTTTAAGCCTACCAAGTCCACTGTACTCTGGCGTAACGTGTTGATCCAGCCTAAGCCGAAGTGCAAACCGTATCGCTGCATTTTGGGCCTTTTGTAGTCAATCTACGTTTTCTCATTTAAGATCACAGTAGGCCACAGTGGCATTATCAAAAAAAAGGAAAAACTAGAGTTTCGACCAACTGCTTATGTACGTTAGTTGGAAAATCAATGGCAATTCTCCGCAACTGATAAAGAGTCTTAAAAACTGTATTGCAAATACTATTCACCTGCGATTCCCATGACAAATAATTTTGAATGATGATCCTCAAGTTCTTAACTTTGTTGACTATTTAGAAACATACATTGTTCAAATAAAAACTGGGAGAACCCGTACTATTCGCATTACGCAAAATTTTTGGGTTGCCTCGCATCATAATTTTAGTTTTTTTCTCGTTGAGCATCATACCATGAGTATCCCCACGAGTGGCCCGTCTATTTAATCCCGAGGAGAGAGAGAGAGAGAGAGAGAGAGAGAGAGAGAGAGAGAGAGAGAGAGAGAGGGAGAGAGAGGAGAGAGAGAGAGAGAGAGGAGAGAGAGAGAGAGAGAGAGAGAGAGAGAGAGAGAGAGAGAGAGAGAGAGAGAGAGAGAGAGAGAGAGAGAGAGAGAGAGAGAGAGAGAGAGAGAGAGAGAGAGAGAGAGAGAGGAGAGAGAGAGAGAGAGAGAGAGAGAGAGAGAGAGAGAGAGAGAGAGAGAGAGAGAGAGAGAGAGAGAGAGAGAGAGAGAGAGAGAGAGAGAGAGAGAGAGAGAGAGAGAGAGAGAGAGAGAGAGAGAGAGAGAGAGAGAGAGAGAGAGAGAGAGAGAGAGAGAGAGAGAGAGAGAGAGAGAGAGAGAGAGAGAGAGAGAGAGAGAGAGAGAGAGAGAGAGAGAGAGGAGAGAGAGAGAGAGAGAGAGAGAGAGAGAGAGAGAGAGAGAGAGAGAGAGAGAGAGAGAGAGAGAGAGAGAGAGAGAGAGAGAGAGAGAGAGAGAGAGAGAGAGAGAGAGAGAGAGATTGTTATGTTTTGAGATTTGTTATGTTATGAGTGGCCCATCTATTTAATCCCACCAAATTATCGTTTAACACAGCAACAGTATCGGATATTTCATCCATTTCATCAGCGTAAACTTCATGATGAGAGAGAGAGAGAGAGAGAGAGAGAGAGAGAGGAGAGAGAGAGAGAGAGAGAGAGAGAGAGAGAGAGAGAGAGAGAGAGAGGAGAGTGAGAGAGAGTGAGAGAGAGAGAGAGGAGAGAGAGAGAGAGTGAGAGAGAGAGAGAGAGAGAGAGAGAGAGAGAGTGAGAGAGAGAGAGAGAGAGAGAGAGAGAGAGAGAGAGAGAGAGAGAGAGAGAGAGAGAGAGAGAGAGAGAGAGAGAGAGTGAGAGAGAGAGAGAGAGAGAGAGAGAGAGAGAGAGAGAGAGAGAGGGAGAGAGGGAGAGAGAGAGAGAGAGAGGAGAGAGAGAGAGAGAGAGAGAGAGAGAGAGAGAGAGAGAGAGAGAGAGAGAGAGAGAGAGAGAGAGAGAGAGAGAGAGAGAGAGAGAGAGAGAGAGAGAGAGAGAGAGAGAGAGAGAGAGAGAGAGAGAGAGAGAGAGAGAGAGAGAGAGAGAGAGAGAGAGAGAGAGAGAGGAGAGAGAGAGAGAGAGAGAGAGAGAGAGAGAGAGAGAGAGAGAGAGAGAGAGAGAGAGAGAGAGAGAGAGAGAGAGAGAGAGAGGAGAGAGAGAGAGAGAGAGAGAGAGAGGAGAGAGAGAGAGAGAGAGAGAGAGAGAGAGAGAGAGAGAGAGAGAGAGAGAGAGAGAGAGAGAGAGAGAGAGAGAGAGAGAGAGAGAGAGAGAGAGGGAGAGAGAGAGAGAGAGAGAGAGAGAGAGAGAGAGAGAGATTGTTATGTTTTTATGAACAATCATAGCAGCACTCATGCAAGTTGGACTATTTGAAAAGTAGTGAGTACTTGATAGAGATAAAATTACTTATCAATTAGTTATCAATTGATTCATCTGCAAGGGCTTATATATGTATCACATTCCTATACACAATCATGATACATTATCAGAGATTACATCGTTCTCGGTGGGTTGTAGGTGGAGGTGGCTACGACAAGCACATCTCTCTTGGCAGCTGTCTTGATTTATGTGGGAAAAGGTGTGCCATTCACTGGGTTTGACTTGACCATTAAGTTGGCCGCGTGCATCACGTTGTCGCATAGATTATCAAAATAAATTAACGGCATCATATTTCCCTGGTTGTGAGACTCTTTAGGGTTGACCTTTCTTTATCCATAACGTATCTTCAAGGTCTCCTTCCCTTATCTAATCGATGAGGAGATTTGTGAGCACAGCTGGATTTGTCACGTCCGAACGGCTACAGAATAATTTTGGAATTAACCAGAAAACCCTATTTTGGAACTTTCCCAAAAACAGGGTGTAGACGGATTTTTAAATGTGCCCTCAAATTTATTATTTATGAACCATTAATTGTTATAAATTTGACATGTTCACATACCGACTTAATATTTTAACAGGATTGATACCTACTACTCAAATTTGGTTGATCTGTTGAATAGTGATATAAAGAGCACTTCTTATGCATATCTGATATAAGAATTATTCTCTGTATTAGAGTGGTTTGCTAAATTCGGAATACTGTTTATAATGTCGTCTAAGGGTATCACAACCCTGTTCACTAGTTACAGAAAAACAATAATATGTGCATACATATGTAACTATCTGCTTTGTTTGGTATGTGTTCTAATTCTGAAAAAAATTGTCGGACCGATTACGTAGCAACATTTGACCGTTCGGGTGGTTGAGATTATATTATAGTTTACCAACTACCTAATATAGTCACAGATCGAGAGTTCCACTCACCGCAGTTTCGATATGGAGTTGAAGCTATCAACAACGATTATATTCCAACTCGCTCGACCGAAGTGCCCAAAAGTACTTAACCGCTCAGAGATAAGGAAGCTTCATCGCAGAAGGTGAAAGTGACGCCACACGGCTCCAAACAAGGCATCACGTTCAAATCCTTCCACCTAATTGCCGCCCGTTTTACTCGTCCGCCCCCGATTTCCTGAGAAGCTGCCCGTTTTTGAGCGAGCAGGAAGTTTTTCGCTAGGAGAGTGCTTAGAGCACTGGGGTGCCTACTTAACCAATTACGAAAATAACAGTTCGCTTTCCTTATCTCAGCATTCCAAGATAATTGGCTAAACTAGTTTTACCAACCGCGAATTCCTCTGTGGTTTATCCTTTCAGGAATTTTCCTCACACTTTGCCGAGGAGGAGGAAGAAAATCGGTGGATTGTGCAACTCCCATGAGACAAAATTATTTATTTTGGCTCAATGAATAAAATTCGTTGCTCCTAGAAACTAATCTTCAACATTTTCAGCTTAAAACTCAAAATAGTCAGCAATGAAACCAAAAGAAAAATCATAATCGGTAGATGGCGCTACGATCCCACGAGGAGGACGAGGGGATGATCGTACCCCTAAAACGTTATTTAACTTTTGTTACACAGGAGTTTTGGTCACTATCAATAATTCAAAACCCTTCTCATTGAACCTTTTTGGTAACTGGAAAACAATAAAATACGTAGGAAAAATCTAAAGGCATCTAAGACGAATTGTAAGACGTTTAGTATGCTCTGAAAAATATTAGCCAGATTAGATGTTTCAAAATTCGTAAAATCCGAAAAACAATAAAAAAAAAGAAAAAAAGCCGTCCGTCCGCAGCACAGGGGTCCATAATTGATATCTGGGGGAAACTTTTCGTTTTATAACCAATTTTTATAGGAAATGTCGCGCTGGTTCCGAAAATACCCCTTGTACCTCTACCAAAAACGATTATTTCTTGGAGTTTTCAATAAAAAATCGTCAAAAACACGCTTTTTTGTTCGTATTTCCAGATTTACTAAGTGAATTTGCATTCGTATCCAATTTTCAACAAAAAAGTTGTAGCAAATTAAATTCTGCGTCGATTGAGCACTAATGCCGCTAAATCCAATGAAAAATAAAAAAGTTATGGCATTTCGAAATTTAATGTTGATAAAATCTCTTTTAATCGTACATATAGCCCTTAAATATTCATTTTATGGAATTTGGCAACGAAAAATGTTGTGAAACATTAAATTTTGCGTCGATTTACCATAAAAAAAATTCAAAACTTCAAAAAACTGAGAGGTTATATCACTAGGAAGTTCACTCTGATAGGTTTATTTTTCTTTCTACCTACATGACAACTCTGGAACCTACTAACCCAGCCATAGATTTGTTCTACCACTCTAATGGTTTACAGAAAAACCAAAATCATCACCCCGTTTTCAATTTTACGTGAGATTGCATTCCTATCTTTTTTCTTCATTATTATTATTATTTTTTTATTTTTTTAAAGAAAGGTTGCAGGTATCTAAATAATGTACGATAATTGAGCATAAAAGCTGCCAAATCTGATGGAAAATAGGAACGTGTATCTCTACATAAATAAGACGAACAAATAGCTTGTTATAACGACTATTCATATTATGGGATTTAAATACTCTTCCTATCACATCAGTTCAGAGATAAATGTTTTTGGTAGTCAAATTTTTGTCTACTATCTACTTCATCAAAACGTCGAACATCTCGGCAGCTACTTCAATCAACGATAAAGGGTAGAATTTAAGGGATGAAATATTACAATATCTAGATCTGAATAACTTTCGAGATGCTTGAGTATAATTTTGCTTCCTCTCACAACCGAAGGAAGGGAAGGTTTGTGTCGAGCATGCTGTCCAATTTCGGTTCCCTGTCAGCCTGACGATGTATGTGTCTGTGGCAATTCCTTGTCATAGCCATACCTTAAGATTTAGTCCGATTATGATGAAATTTTCATGGATTGTGTGGCTTATTCCTAAATAGTCCCTAATAAATTTTATTGTCGTAGGATCAATAAAGGCGTGGGCGCAAGCGCAGATGTGAATTTCTTATATCATCGAATTTCCGAATATACGTATCTGTCCGATTTCGTTTTAACTCGGAGGGCAGTTGGGTATGGGTTTCAGGAACAGGGGCGGCTACTGATAGGAGCATAGGCGCATGTGCACGCCCAGTCAAACCAAAATAATAATAATTTTTCAAAATTTCTCCACTCTCATTTGAAGTTAGCTAGTGACAGAAGACGGGAAATCTAAATCTACGCGCGAAACAGAGAAGGTTTTGGTAGGGGGGGGGGGGGGCTGAAGGGGGAAGCTCACCCAACCTGACCAATCAGAGAGCCCGTTACATCCAGAGATGAGCATACTTAGGGGCATGCTCTTCCGCTAGGTAGCGACACCGAGAGTACTTTCCTTTCTCCTTATCATTTTTATCAATCACACTTCTATTTTTCCCGGTGTTATTTCATTTAGTGTTACGGTTTTTTGAAGTTGATACTTGTGTTGAGTAGATACTTTTATGATGAATAATTTAGTTGAGTTCATCAAGTTGAACTGGTCCCATTTGTAAATAGAAGAAAAGTGCAGGATTCGCGATGCTGGCCGCCCCTTGCCATAAGTACTGGGACTAACGCCAACTTTGAAAATCAAAAATCGGTCCGTAAGTTCAACCCCTATAATGTGATAGATTTTATTTTTATATTCCCCATTATTTATCTAGATGATGACTAACCCTTCTCCTTCCCCATGAACCTCTCCTCTCCCTTTCCTTCCCCTCCATGGCAAGATTTGCTTTCACGTCCATGATGGTTTTTGCTGGGCGGGTATGCATTTCAGAATTTCTGTCTTCCATTTGAGAACATTTCTCGTGTCTGGTGTACGTATTTAGTATAAAAGCACCTCTACCGTCCCCGCTTTCGCCCTTGTTGATCTCTATGCGCCCCCCGAGTTTCAAGACAGGAGCTGCCACTGTTCAGGAAGGTTCTCTATGAATTTTAGTGCAATCGGTTGATTAATAACTGTCACGAATGTGCAAAACTCTCTGAGATGGATCTACAAATTTTATTGAAGTAGAATCAATAGTAGTGTGCGCATGAGTAATCATGAATTTCCGATATCGTCGATTCGGTCGTAATTTGATCTTTCAATTGATTCTATACGTTTTTTTCTTTTTTACAATAAATGATTAAGCTAAACTGTCCAACGGCAGATTTTTTTCGGGCTATTAAAAATATCGTCCCAATGAAACCAACCGGATCGATGTACTTTAAACCGTTCGCTCTTTCTAAGAGTTAGAACTCTGTCTGGAAAAAAGTATCATGAAGATGGGATCAAGACAGAAGGTGGAACTTAGTAAAAATCGCCCAATAAACTACGACTGTCGTATCAGCTGATATTATCACACCTGCGGATTTTATTTCGATTCAATTTTTCCATCTCATTCTATACTACACAGTGACTACACATGCACCTCTTGTTCAGCTATAGCTAGGATAGATAAATATTCAAGCAAGGAAATCAGACAGAATGTAGAAAAAGGACATACATGCCACTGAAACTGAGCAGTGTGACAAAACAAAGTCCATTCTGCAATGGTCACATCCAATCAAGCGTAACAGTTTTTGAGGTTATGCCAGTTACGAATATTACATTTCTGTGTCCTTCCCAAATCCTCAGCCTTGACGTAAGTGGAGATGATCTTACTTTCAACAAAGGTTCTCCCAACCGTCAAGATAAGTCCTCATCCCATCCACATTTATGAGGAACATCTTCCAGATAGCACCGCAGCCGTAATCTCACAGCTCTATCTAGCTAACGTGGGAATTGGAACGTTTGTATGATAGAGTCACTTAAGGCAACACACGTGTCTCTGAGGATATTGCTATACCGATAATGCGACTCCTGGTAGATGCGGAACCATCTCAGCAATTATAATATCAGGGAATCACATCCCATTTAACAGAGATGTTAAACGCGGCCCCAATAAGCCGGGAATTGTTTTTTGGTATAAACAACAACTACGAAACACGCAGGTGGAATAAGGAAACAATAATTAGAGTGATGTTTCTCACACAAAAATTTAAAGACTTTAAAGAATATAATGATTATTCCACAAACGAATTTTTCAGGAGAATCAAGTTAAATAATCAATTTCATACTAGCAAACGATGTGAGTGATTAGTTATACAGATATCACAATAAAAGTAATAGGCACGAGAGTAATCTTTAGTTCGCATGTACCAGGCAGGTAGAAAAGGCAGAGTATCTAATAACTCCTGAGCTCTCGAAAATACTCTACGCTCTTGCTTTTGACGTTTTATCGAAGATTTCAAGTTTTTCATTCTCAAGATTTCGTTTCAAGGTTCATTTTACACGTTTTAAAGATTTAGTTAAAAAATTTTACTTAAAAAACGATCTAGTTTCTAGGTATTGATCCCTATCTATCTGGTTGGATTTACTACCGTAACTCCCATGTGCTCTAGCTCTGACGCAGGATTCTGCATCACTATCTAATTTGTCATCGGACCGATTATGGGGGCCCTTCCTAAACTCCTTGTCCACCTTCCTTTTCGACAAAGGCGACCTTGTACGTATCGGATATCAGATGAGAGGAGCGGCCAACAGGCGGATTTTTTATTTTGTTTTGTTCTTATAGTAACCTACCTACCATATTATTTTTCTTCTAACCCACGAGAGAGATCTCAAGTGTGAGAATCGGAGATTTCGCAGATTAAATCGAGACCTTTCTTGAAGTAATAATCAGTAAATAATAAGTTGTTGAGAGCTACAATATAATCAACATGCCGTTGGCCTTACCTTTATTTGTTACGGGTTATAATATAGTGCGAACCGTATGTACTTAACTGAATGTGTTTTTTTAACGTAGAAACTACATTAAAAAAATACAAAAAAAAAAAAAATTAATAAAATATATATATGCACGTACCTATATATATTTTGTTCCTATATTTTTTCAATATATAGATACTGTCATCTTTTTCCCATCCTCTATTCATGTTTTTGAACACTTAGAGGTAAGTGTAAACGATGAAATAATTGATCTGGTAAAGATATGTAGGTAATATCATTTGTTGAGGAGGGATTGTAATTAATTGCTTGAGGCAAAAGCAGAGTAAAATTAATATGTGAAATATAATAATAAATTATGATACACTGTATGCAATCCAGCGATATGCGGGATACACTCATCTATTCAACGAAGGCTAATCGTCACCTGGTGGTGTTGGCCTTGGCTCCAACACCAAGTCACTAGACGCCAACCACCTTGTTCTATGTATTCACTAGTTGTTGGATATTAGGAGTTACGTCATCTGCAGTGACGCTCGAATCGTACTCGATCCGATTCGGGACATAATCTAACATACGTATGTGATAATAAATACATGCTTAGAAAAATAAAGTTGTTATTAATGAACCGTAATTTGATAACTTTATATAAGGTTTTGTCCATGCTCATACTTACATGCTTCTTTGATTATTTCCCAGGTATGTACGAGAAAGCAGCGTTAAACGTGAGTGAATCGACGGCGCTGTGGTCAGTAGTAAGATTTTTAATTTATTTCCATCAACGATATTTTCGGATATTGAAAATTAAGTTATTTTTTGCTAATTGAACAAAACACCATGGTGTATAAAACTAATAATTATTTCTGAATCATTTAACTTGCGAGAGCTGACATGAGAGAGTTTCTCAACCGCCATCCAGCGTTTTCGGTAATTCCAGAGATCCATTCGCTTTGTAATCTTATCGAGCCATGCACGTATTTATATTTTTTTAAATTTAGTGGTTTTATTATATTGTGCGTTCACCACATTTTCGCATTCCGTGATTCTAATTATGCTGGTACCTACATTTTTTGCCACTGATACAACAATGTAACAACATTGACGGTACAAAGTTCAAATATAGTGATATTCTATTAATCCAAACTAAATTCACTGAGAAACTGAACTTTTTTGTATGAAAAATTACTAAGAAAATCATAAACTTTTTTCATCAACTTACTATAAGGGAGATCATTTGTTCGTGACTATCTGTAAGATTACCTGACATCGGCAAAAAGTTATGACTTTGTGATTCAAATTACAAATTGTTTGAATGCAACCCCGATATGCATAAACGAAACCTTCCAGAAATAGATGAAGTGTCAAGTGTCTCAATTATTAGAGGCCGAAAAGTGATAGGTATATAACTCTGTTACATAAAGACCCGTTTCGGAAAACGAAAGATTTTATGATTTTTCTGACTAGAAAAAACTTGAGCACTTACTAACATTCCTCCCGTTTCATTACTTTCGAAATAAATCAATAGTTTTCGGTAGTTACTTCACTTATGAGCTAATGCAGTTTACTAATGAACAGTGGTTTAGAATAAAATATATATATGGCGGACCGACGCGACGCAACGGATATGATTTTTTATTTCCGTATAGTGTAATAGACCTGGAAATGGATTAATAATAATAACCCAAAACTATTGGTTCACGTTTCAAAAATAGAGATGCTATGGTGATTAAACAAAAAAACATGATGGTATTAAATGTTTGGTAATCAAAATCTTTGGACGGTCTTCTCTTCTTCCTTCAGGTGTTTCGCGGTTTAAAGTTGTAGAGACAGTAGGAGTGAATGAGTAGTTTGTATACTTTGATACTAGGGTTTTTATTCCATGTACTGCTGATGCTAAGGTCAGACACACATGAAACAACCACTCTCCTGTGAAAATGTGCCGGAAGAGGGATTCGTTACCTGCTAAGTCTGCCTAAGTATGTAGGTACCGGCAAACCCGTCTATTCTTGAAATTCCTATTGATAAAAATCCCTTTGAGTTCATTAACCTTTGAACAAGAATAGTTGTTACCTAGAGTTTCTATATATTTGTACCTCAGCCTCACCTGTACTACGTACATGGGCTGACCTACGATTTAGTTATCTGGCGATTTGGAAATATTGAACAACCCTTTTAGGAAGAAAGGAATACTTGAGGATTTTGGGAACCACAACTCGGAAATCTCGAATTTTATTACCTACCAGATAAATTTAATGTTTGGACCGGTTTTTTGTGTAATTTATTTTTTGCTCGAAATCAAATTTCATGATGGAGTATAAATTAATAGGGAGTGCGGAGGAGATCTACTGTTTCGTGTTGATTTGCCTCGTTAAATGTATTCTCAGTGCTTTCTTTTCTTCGTTTGATCTTGTTATTTTATTTATATATTGCTTTTTTGACAACACTCAAAATTTTATACTGGTGACACGCTTAACAGTAGACATCTAAAAGCTATTAAATTGTTAGAAAACGCAGGTTCACGGGTACAGACTAAGGGGATAAACATTCTTTTGTAGTTCCGAAACATGAAGACCTTTGTTTCTCAAGTAAGGCCCACCGGTCACTATTGCTGCTACCACCGAGCTCTCGTCGTGCGGTTGATACGGATCGGGATCTGTTAGCCGATCTCGTTGCATAATAAGAGGGTAAACCCAAAATGATATTCCTTCTAACACAAGTCCTTCGAGTCGATAATACGTATGTGGCTGAGCCTCGAAGGCCCACCATTACCATTCTATCGAGGGTGAGGATGGATAGAGAGATCTAGGTCCTAAAAGAGTTCGAATAGAATTGCGCCAGAAGAAGATTGGATGGAAGGTGTGTCACTCCCATTGTGAGAGCCCGAAGAATCACAGGAGGAGCGAAGGAGAAACGTCGGCGAAAAGCGCACGATTGAGCCGGCATTATGCAGATCCGAAGAAGTTTATTCCATCAAATAATGACGAAGGTCTCCGTGGAAAAGGTCTTAGAGCGTTCAAGAAGCAACCAACGGACTTCTGGAATGAGACTGTTGAGCGACAGGAGTCGTTTAGGAAACAGAAGGGTTCAGAAGTATTTTAATCATCCGCCTTTCTGGGCTGTGGAAACCTTTTTCTTTAATTGAACTGGAATTCACGAGAGGACGCCGGTCTTCGGATCTGGAAATGACCTGCGGAGAGTAACCCTCCAAGTCATGTGATAGAAGCATCTCCCTCCCGATATACAGATCCGAGAATCCTGACATTGACTTTAATCTCAAGAAAAGTAATTTACTGTTCGAATTCCGTGAGCTGACCGGAAAGAATGTGAATACCCAAGCGTTGCCCAGTCACTTGATGGTTGAGGCATTCTCCGTTCTCCAAGTTGAAAAGGATTTTCAAACCGGGAGGAGATCTTTCAAATAACTTCGTACTACTTCGAGAAGCTAATAAGCCAAAATCAGTAATAAATTATGGAATAAGCTTAACAGTTAATTCCAAATAATCTTATTTCCATATAATTCTAATCGGAACGCAAAGGCACTAACCTTATTCGGACACTTTTTCTTCTGACCTCTGGACTTTGGTGTACATAGAACTATATAATAAATATTGGGGGTCATATTTTAAGTATTAAATTTCTATATGTATTAGAGATCTTGAGGTATATCATTATAATTCATTGTCTTTAACTTGAAAAAAGTAACTTTTTGACAAATTGAAAATAAATTATATTTATGAAGGTCTTTTAGAAAAGGACTAGAACAGACATGTAATGTACGTGTTGTAAATGTACGAACTAGTTCTGCTTTATTTCTGTTGCGGACATTTCTGTAGGGTTATCAGCATGATGAGTAGGTTCAACAGGATTGAGCGGCGCCAATATGATTTCTCGAGAGCTATGTATTGCTATGCTGCGGCTACTCTATTTATAGCAGTCTACTTCAAATTGAAACATGTTGATAACCCTTCTAAGCTTATAAACCTGAAATAATAATGTCATTATTTCATCATAAGAGCTTAGTAATGAATCCCAGGTACTAGGGTACCTAACTTGGTATTTAACAATGACCCCTTGCCATTCCTGTTAGTAACACTGCACAAATAACTAAAATTTCCATTATGAACTATGTTGGACAACATCAAAAATTGAATGAGCTAAGCGAGTCTAGGGAAAATCTGATGAACTCGCGCAATTCTAGCGAGTTGATGAATGAGATAAACTGATCGTGTAAAGTTTGAACTAATAAAACCTTTGAATAATCGTAGACTATGGAATTATGGAAATTAGTAAGATGTCATGAACATTATCCCGGAGTCTGGGACACCCTTGACTAGTGCTCGAAAGATTGGTACTTAGAAACTGCTGGGATCTATGTCACCTTCGTTATGGAAGCCTAACATAGCAAGCCGGAGTCTAGGGCACCGTCGCTTAGTGAAAGGAATATCCAGAATCTGTACCACCGTCGCTCTAGGTTGGGAATAGGAGGATATTTGAAGAAAAGATCAAGTCAATGAAGAGAACGAGAATGATGGTCCCGACCGAGCTAGAATCAGTGCTAGTTGTTTATTGGAAAAATTGACAATATTTTATTGGTCGAACAATACAAACACCAAAACGACTTCAAGAATTTCACATAAATTTAGCCACGAATCGATACGGTCATTTGAATCGGTGTGGAAAAAACTTGTTTCGTCTGATTGGGCAAATTGTTCGGCAATTTCTTTTGCGACACTTCAAAACGGGGACCATATTCCTTAGGTCTCTCGGCTATAAGTTTGTTCAGTTCGCAACCACTTTTATGATCCGGCCCGACCACCTCGTCCGTATCTGAAAGATCGTGTTCGCACAAAAAATTGGTCGCTTCGCCCTATTTCCCCCCGATTTTCTCATAAAATTCATGGAGAGTCTTTATTTTGGATCGACTTGACATGACAACTTGGCAAATCAAAATCATGTGTCTCGGGAGTTCGAAATAAGCCAAAAGTCATAGTCCTCTCACTAATAACGCTTCTAGTTTATTTTTCGTGGGGCGCAGGGAAGGCTGTGGGGGTATATACTGCCTTACTAAGAATATATCCCGTATCTGCCTTTTTGGCCATATTGAGCTAATAGTACTCCCCCGATTGAGAGGGTAGTTTCTTTCGATTTGGCTTGTCTCGAAGTCGGATCTCAACGGGAAATGCCTCAAAAACGGCTTACAATTATCGCATGAACTACGTTTTGGTTCGATTTACTAGAGCTAAAACCCGCATCTGGGCATCAGATACGATTATTTTATTAGTATTCAGTCCAGTTAAGAATTCATTTCTCGTCTGATACAATTTCGGAATCACTGACGAGTTTACTTCCCAGTATTTTGAACATACGAATGAATTTTCTCTTGTCAGATCAGATACGATTTTCGGAGGTTGGCTACTACGATTTTTGCTCCTAGTATCCTACATATACAAGAAAATAATTTTTTTTCGCCACGTAGAGCGGTACTAATTTTTTATTAGAAAAAACGTATCGATCTTATTGCTTAAAAAAACTCGTATGTGCACCAGATACGAGGAAATCGCCTTGTACATAAATATATGTTCTACAATTTTTTTTTTTTTTCAATTTTCTGACCAAAATAATGTTTTTTCAGCCCCTCCACGCGATTCAGCTAGACATTTCCTTTGGAATGAGTGCTTTTGTAGCTCTAGACAACGTTGAATAGAGCTAATATCAAGAAGTTTCGACTCAAAACATAGAGACTCATTTTCCCAAAAGTAGGGTTGGGTCAGATAAGGGATCTATTCTTAGTACGGCAGTCAATGAGGGAGGGAGGGGGGGGGGGGGGTTGTAGAACGGCACTGTAAGTATGACGGTAATTCAGATATTCCATTAGACCAAAAATTTGTCTGAAAAGCATGTAGCCATTTTTGCGTGTTCCAACAGTTACAGGTTGCAATATACTTGTTGAAGCCAGGAAAGGTTCGTTGTTCCAAGATTCTCATTGTTCCAAGATGAAAGGGTTTGTTTTCTCGTAAGAGCCCCATTTATGTCTGGGGAGCACTCACCCCGAGCGGACCTCGCGACAGGTGGATATTACGTAGTTTACATACTGTTTACATATATATTCAATTAGGATTCATTTCCTATGTGCTGAAATTATGGTTCCCATCACAATCGAGAGTTTGTCTGCCCACGACCTATCGTTGCCTCAAACGTTCGGGGAAGAAAATCCCTGATAGCTGCTTAGAACGGACCAATACTCTCTTTTACTTATTTTGATGTCGAATTAGATGATATGGGCCCAGCCCGTACACCCCAATTCGTCACAACTAAACAAAGTTGGGTAAAAATTTGGGTCTTTTCTGTAATATACCCGCATTTAATTTCAATAGGGCGTCCCTCCTATAATATGTCCAACTAATCTGTATTAATTTTTACTAAGAGATCCATCCTGACCACCAAACCACACATCACTCTAACCTACATGTCCAACTAACCTGTATATTTACTAAGGGATAGACTTCTTGATGTAATGTATTTTTAGATATATTATAGGAGGGACGCCCTATTGAAATTTAATGCGGGGATATAACAGAAAATACCCAAAATTTGTCTGAAATGCATGTAGCCATTTTTGCGTGTTCCAACAGTTACAGGTTGCAATGTACTTGTTGAAGTCACGTTCATTGTTCCAAGATCCTCATTGTTCCAAGATGAAAGGGTTTGTTTTCTCTCGATATTAATGAAGCCCTATTTATCTTCAAATTTTAATATTACAAATACAATAATAAAATTTGGTCTGCAAAATTTACTAAAGGGAGAGCACTCACCCCGATTTGATATAAATACGGACCTCGCGACAGGTGGATATTACGTAGTTTACATACTGGGCCGCTCCGTGGGCTCCTTCCACCTTCCTTCTCCCATTCGATCTCTCGAGATTAAATATATCGCTTTGAATAGTTTCTCTGGATCTTCTTTGACTCGATATTAATGGAAGGAAACAAGGAATGAAGCATAGAAAAAATGGATCTTCAAATTTTAATATTACAAATACAATAACAAAATTTGTTTTTCTGCAAAATTTACTAAAGTGGAGATGTCAGGTTTTGGAAACAAACTCCTCAATTATCGCGATTATAATCGCATAAATACGATTTGATATAAATACAAATCTGTATTCAACGATAAGATTATGCCCAACACTGTCCAACAGTTACAGGTAGCAATGTACTTGTTGAAGCCAGGAAAGGTTCGTTGTTCCAAGATTCTCATTGTTCCAAGATGAAAGGGTTTGTTTTCTCGTAAGAGCCCTATTTATGTCTGGGGAGAGCACTCACCCCGAGCGGACCTCGCGACAGGTGGATATTACGTAGTTTACATACTGGGCCGCTCCGTGGGCTCCTTCCACCTTCTCCCATTCGATCTCTCGAGATTAGTTGAGAACCGGTCTCCCTTCTCCCTCCCACTCGCGCTCGGCTCGCCGTTTCTTTTCATTCCGTCTCACTCGCTCCTTGGGTTGACTCTTTGGGGGGAAGTACAGTCATCCGGGAGAACAGGTGCCGCGCCCCGGTTCCCCACCTTCCACCTCCAAGACTGTACGCTCCGTGTGAACTCATTCCTGCACTTCCTTCCCTTCTTGTCCCTTCGCGGTCGTTGTCGCTGTTACGATGCTTTTCCTGTGTCAACTGACCGCACCCCGCATGATAAAAACCTTCCAGAAATTTTCGGGTGGGATTGGGTCGTTTATTTTAAGGCAGACGTCGCTTTTGTCTGGGTCGCCTCTCAAATTGAGTTCATTATTCTGTCCATGTCATTGAGTCACTTTCCTGTCCTTTCACATTCTGTCTCTTCATCTAATCTTATCCACCGCCATCTCTACTCATGAAATCCTCAACCATTCTCCTATTATTACCATTAAACCCACTCCACTAATCTTAACTTCATCATATATACATCATCCCATTAACTGCAATCTAATGTAAAATCAGTTCTGCTGTAAAACCTAATAGGTATGTAAAATAATAACCCCAAAAAAATAATCCCTGTAACAATCATACTGTCTGATAAGAATGCTGTGTCATTTGGCAACCCGTATTACCGGGCAGCTCGCCTATTTGTATTTTTGCAAATAAAGGTTATTTCTCTCTCTTATCTCTTATTCTATCTTATCTCTTATTCTATTCTCTTTTATCTGTCACTTGTATGATCCTTTTCCTGTGTCAACTGACCGCACCCCACGTGATAAAAACCTTCCAGAAATTTTCGGGTGGGATTGGGCCGTTTATTTTAAGCCAGACCTCGCTTTTGTCTGGTTCGCCTCTCAAATTGAGTCCATTATTTTGTCCATGTCATTGAGTCACTTTCCTGTCCTTTCACATTGTGTCACTTCATCTTATCTCCTGCTCCACAGAACGGAAAGCATACAAACAAAGCTATTCATCTTTGTAATTATAAGTTATAATTATAAAGGGAATATTTATACAGATTTGTTGTTGTTACTGGGAACTATTGCTTACAAAACTCCATTAATTCGTACTCGTATTTTTAAATAGAACATCAAGTTTTAATATGTTTACGAACAAGAGATGTGGAAGTGCCTTTCAGTTGATAATATACAAATTTGTTGAGTTGTGAATTCTTAAGTAGTGATGAATGCTTTAATACCTGATAGCCAATTAAGCAAAATCAGCAGTTTTTAAATTAATTAGTAAGCTAATGATGACTAATGATTTCAACTTAAGGTTCTAGGAGCTGTCCAACGACTGGCTCGGGACTGTCCAACGATACTTCAGAGCGTCCAACTACTGGCGATTTGAAAAAATATTGAGAAGCTCATTTTTGGATTACCATAGCTAAGTTATTGTACCGCCTACATGAATTTTGAAAAATGGGTTAAGATCCAGAAGTCCTGTACTGCACAATGGAAAAAAAAAAAAAAAAAAAAAAGTTACAAAATCTGTCGATCAGATACTTTTTGACCAGCAATGACAGAAGAAACGGTCCCTTAACTGTCCAACGACTGGGGGTTTTACCCTATAATTTGACTAACATTCTAATTTGAGTTTTCAATTTATTCTCGAACTGGTTATACAAAACGTTGCCCATGTCGCGTGCATCCCACATTAATTGAAAAGAATCAACAATTAGAACTACCTACCAAGCAAGACACTCTTGGATGAATTCTGCAGTCATTATTATAATCAATTGGATGGTCCGACGCTCATTTATTTTTGGGAGGTCTGGCATGCTCGGGAATAATAAATTTGTTATTCTTAATTTAAAATTCTCTTACGTTTTACGTTCTGTATATTAATGAATCAGTGCATAAAAGTGATTATCAAATCAACTGTTTTTATTTAGAATTATTCTCACTTCTAAATATATGTATATATATATTTGGTATTTGGTTGACAAGTGGTATATATCTATATTCGGAAGGTTGAATGACCAGTCTAGTCTTGAGATTTTAGTTGTTTATTCACGACGTTTCTACCCATATTGATTTACTGGATCTTCGATGTCAGATGTATAGAATTGTGAAAAGTAGTTAACAACACAAGTTCTTGGTGAAGCCAGTTGACATACAATGCAGATTGATGTCAACTGCATTGTCAACTGCCAATCTGCATTGTATGTCAACTGCCTGCACATGCGCGAATGTGAAATCCGTAACAAGTATTACTTCTACAGTTTAGGTACTTTTGATTCCGATGATATTTTTGGGGAACGTACGGTTTCTTCTGAGGGTGGTCCCTTATTAATTTCGTCTCAAATATCATTAGTTTTCCCTGAGTATGAGCAAAGTGAAATCCATCAAGCGATATTCCTTCATGACCTATTCGTTAGATCTCGCACAAATCCGGAGGGGAGTTTGGAAAGTACGATTTGATCGCTCGATGTGAGCCTAATCACGACCGTATGGTAAGTAGCTGGTGCGCATGGGGCAACGCTCAAATCCTTGTAATATTTATGACTTTCACGATGACTTTTTAAAGCATTGAACGGTTCAGGCTGATGTAGAAGTTCCCCCACGGTTCTACGCTCTCGACTCACTGCAAGCTTTGACGCATGTGCAAATTAATGTATACATCGATCAAGCACCATTTTCACGTCACAATCACTAAATCACCGTTTTGAACAAACATGGAGGACAGAACAGAAAAGGCGGTTTGATCGCACCGACCATAGGAATCCACGAAAGAATCTTTAAGGGCCGGTTTATCAATCACATTTATCCAATGAATAAGACGGATTTGCCTGAAGGATAGCGTTATCCTCTGGATAACACAATAGTGGGTGTGTGGGGGTTGGGGGGTTGTTTGTGTGTGTGTGTGGGTGGGGGGGGGGGGTGGGGGGGGGGTTGTTGTTAGGGAGTGTTGTGTCGGGGGTGTTTGGTGTTAGGGGGTGTGATAGGGGGCGCCCTAGTTAAACCCTATCTGGCGTTTTAATTTATCTGGTCTCTGGACAGCTGGATAAAAATTATAACTGGAGGTTAATGAGATATCTAGATCTTTCTAACCTCGAACAAGTTTATTAATTTACAAAAAATCTCATTTGAATCTCAAGTTAAATTGTCTTTATTTTTGTACCTTCCGATTTTGGGATTTGTCTTCAAATAACAGCAACAGCGAAGATTCTATCGTAGCATAATTCTTCGAATGGAAAAAGAAGACCGTATAAGCAAAAATCGTTGAAGGGCAAAGAAAAGAAACTGAATACATTGAATACGACAAAGTAGGTGTAATAATAAATAATTAAAAAATATCAATTTTCCAACAAAAAATATAGGTATCAAAATGTTCCATCAAAAACTCAATGAACAAAAATATCAAATTTCGAACCAAAAATCCATCAAAATTTTCCAACAAAAAAATGAGGTAGGAAGGCAATGAGGTCAATCAATATAATATATAGAGTTCCGAAAGTAGGTTGAGCAATATAACTCCTATGAGTGAGGATATGAAAATCACTTGAAGATCACACTGAGAAGGAATACTGGTGTAGAAATTCATGAAAAAGGAATGCCAGTTAAACCCGTACTCCTATTTCTTTGCCCTTCAATGATTTTCGCGCATTGCTCAAGGAGGGTTATTTTGATTTGTAAAAGGGTTATTTTGATTTGTAAAAAGGTTAAATTGACTTGTAAAAAGGTTAATTTGACTTGTAAAAAGGTTAATTTGATTTGTAAAAAGGTTAATTTGACTTGTAAAAAGGTTAATTTGACTTGTAAATGCTATATACCTACTAAGACCCCGTGTAGATCACCTTCTAATATGGGACGAGTGCGTGTTTTTATTGAGGTTTTGGTTGGACAAAGATACCGTTCTTTACATTCTAACATAAATCGAAGATGAAATTGAGTCCACAACTTACTGATCACAATAATTCATTCATAATAATTCAGGTTGCAATATCGCTATTCGTATAGGTATGTATTTCTCTCTCTGAAAATGAAACAAACAAACGTCAAAAATGTGGTGGTTTCTTATTTGCCGAGCTTGATAACATGCTGGACACCGTTGTGGAAATAACGTCAGATCCGGTATTTTTAATAGTCGATATGATGAAAATGTAGCTCCTACTCTACTCTGTGGTAGCTTCATGTGTAAATCGCCCTTATTTTGTCGCCTACGGACACCAACGAGGATGCTAAAACGGCACTCTGCCAGACATAATTTATCTGAGGGGTAATTTTATCCGCCAGGTGATTCGGCATTGATAAACGACTAACATTCTTTATCTGGAGTATAGCGCTATACTCGGTATAGCTATCCTGCAGTTAATGTAGATAATTGATAAACCGGCACTAAAACGTTACATTAAAAGGAAGATTAATTAAAACGTTTACTTGATAACTCACATTACGGAAGCCACTCACTACCTGTTAGATGCATTCACTTATAAATTCCACACCCACATAATATATATTCAAATTTTTGGTTTAATATTTTGTGAGTTGCAATATCTTTTCTGATTGGGCATACATTAATTCTCCTTATTTACTCTAGACTGTAGTCGCACAACTTTCTTAAGGCGATGAAGTTTCCACTGTTTTATTAAATTATGTATTGTGCGAACCTGTCTCAGCAAGTTTGCGGTCTCGAAACTTTCGAGAAGAAGGTGGGGTATGCGGGGGGAATTTCAATCCGCCGCTGTAGACAGCGACCGTCTTGTCCTGGAAATCGACGAGGATCGAGGTCGAGGCAAGTCCAAAATAGGTTGTTTGCTCCTACGGCATCTCTCTGCGAGGTTTAGAAAGTTTCCTCATTTTACTTCGAACAAGTTTTGCGCTGTTTAGGCTTCAAAGTCAAGACCGTCTTTCACTCCATTCATCTGTTGAAGAATCAATGAAAGTGACTGCTTTAGGAAATGGCTTGAATTCCACCGCACGACTAGAATGGAAACTCGATGCTTGAAGAAATAACAAATCTATATGTACGGTCAAATCGCTATGCTAAGCTTCAATGTGTGTTGCGTTTCCGTCCATTTTTAGATCCCTTAAAATGTATAGCAAAACAATCCATGGATAATTCAAGGAAGGCTTAATATTATAATTTAATAAACCTAATTGCTGAGATAATTATTTCATCTTCAAAAACCTGGACGAAAATAGGAGCTCTCCACAACCCCATAGTAGAATAAAGTACTATGTTCAGTTACCTACCAGATTGATTTTGGTTTATTATGGTCGAAAAATTTTTTGGTGATCTGCCAATAAGAAACTCTTTGGATTACGTTTCAAGATACGTTGGTTCCGAACAACAGCCTATTTTTCATGTTTGGTTCAAGTTTCGTATTTATCTTGGTGGAGGAGCTAAGGATAAAAGCGACTCTTGAAATCTTGAAACATAAACTTAGAAATTTCACGGAATACTTTTTTTTTGTCGATTACGAACTTCTATTTCGGAGAATAGTTTACCAAAATCAAATAATTTTATTTTATTTTTTATTTTAATTAATTAATTGCTGAATTAAGACGACTGGGAGTTAAGGTTGATTTGATGTGGTGGAAAACAAAATGGCACATGTCGTAAAAATAAATACCCCATTAATATGGTTTTTCATATCCTGTAGGTATACACTTATTTATTGGATTATCGTGACCAGTAAATTTCGCGAAGTATAATGGTGACAGTAGAATCAAATGGTTATGGAAAATGTGAGACACGTGCCAATAATCTACACAGATTGGACCCCAGAAACTTAATTCCAAAAAATATGTTCAAGTTACAACGTTGCGTTCAAAATATCGTACCTAACAACCATAATTCTTTTTCCATTTTTGAATTAAGTATATATATTATTAAGTAGAACAACATTAAAAGGAGCACGAATAAGAAATAAGGGTAGGGGAGGGCTGTGAGAGATAACGTTCCTACAGAATGAGCTCATTTAATTACTTCTCTCGAACGCACATCACTCAAGTCCTGCCACTCTGGTAGGATCTCTCACGGCTTAACATCATTCCAATTTGTTTACAGCGAGCCCTTTTTTCTAATTAGTGTAACGTTTCATTATAGTCTTACTGAAGGAGCCTCTGCATCAGCTTTTCCAAAGGTATGGGTGGAAAAATTTGTAACCTTACAGGAGAGGGGTTTCTCTTGGAATCCGACGATATTTAGGTATCCACTGATTAATCAACCTTTATTTGGTGATTTGTCCTATTCGGATTGTCCAGTGGACATCATAGATCACTGGCTACTGACTGTTAGTGCGTAATTATGAAGATGTAACTGAATCATCTCTAGGGTCACCACATTGGAGAGGGACACCATGGAGCAGAAATACACCAATAGCTTTTTTTTTTTTTTTTTATCGGCGAATGCTTCCTGAAGATATCCAAGAGATGTGGTGATGCTGTACTTTCTGCTCCAAACCATAACCCAATCACTTCCCAGTTTTCTACTTCATACCGCTGCTGATGAAATACGGAACGCATGGGTTGCAGATTTCTATTTTCACTTGATCAATAGCGCTATCGTGGTTGAAGTCGTTAGTTTCCCACCAAACTGATGGCTGTGCGACCCAACCTTCGTTTCTCATTCGATCCAGCACTATTATGTTAGCTTTTCGGTGCTGGACTTCATTGCCATTGTTAGCCTGTTCGAACCCTTCAAGCGATTTTTGGCAAAACAAGTCAGTAACGGAGATTTGATGTGGGAACAATTGCGCTAAGCCAAACTCGTTCTTGAAATCCAAAATGGGTCTTAACTATTACGAAACTTTAACAGAGGTGCTCATTAATTGAATCCAGGTGAAGCATTAATTTGCACCCTTCACTGGTTATAAACCTAGAAAACTACTGACAGATTCCCTATTGACTGGGATGACGATTATGACTTCGCCTGGAGCTACAATACTTTCTTCATTCTGTCCGTTGGAAGAGGTACGAAGAAGGTTGCCGTCCGTGGCTCCATACAGATTGAGTCGTAAATCCAGTCGGTGTAACAAGTGCTGGAGATCCACAAATCAAAGATGCCCCTACCAGCTCCCATTAGGAAGGGCTTCCAAGCGGTTAGAGCTGAAAAGGAGGGAAAATAGAAGATGCCAAACAGGTCGAGGATTGCCAAGCGTCGTCAAATGAGAATGCAATTTACCATAACTCATCGTCGTTCATACGACGTCAAAAACAGAAGTGACAGTTCGGTGGTGGAATGGAGAGAGAGCATATCTTGAAATAAACAAGGTACAGTCAAGCAGCATGGTCATATGAGCGAATTATCGTGAATCATTCTACATATTCATATTGAATTTTGTTGAAATTTGTGTGTCGAGGTTTGATGCACTTTGAGTGCAGTGATCACCACCCAGTTTGGGAGGGGGTAGTTTTCTAGTAATTGACAAGTTAAGTGGGGACTACGTTATTTGAGACACCCTGTATATTTATACACATGTATATTTATATTTTAAATATGCACTTAGACTATACAGAAGAGGACAATGGTGTACGTTCCCATTTCTAAACCTAGTCGATTAGAAGGTAACAGATGCTCAATATTTTCCGTCTTGCCCGTCCATGTACTATACCGTTGCAAAATATGTCTTTTGACTTAGGAAATTTCTAAATTCACTTTCTACTCAGGACCGTGATTTATTCAACTTGAAACACTAGCAGAAAGCACTATTAATTAACTTATTTGTCAGTGTAGCCCACATCCTTTGCCCTTCTCACGACCACGTGCGATCATAAACATCGATAATGTCATCGTATTTCGACATCCATATGAAACCAACGTTCAATTGAAAGAATGGGCCGTTATGCGAGAACGCCTCACCAGTCGCCCACTAGCCGAACCGAATCCCCAAAAGTGCCATTAGCATCGAAAAAATGTCTTATTTATGACAAGTGTCCATAATAATACGCGGTGCCAAAGCGCCCATTTGTGATTCCAATTTTAACCTTTATCTGAATTCGATTCGGAATCATCTTCCATTCCTCTTCATATATAGAGAGCGGCTGCCGGGCATTCGGAGAGAGATCATTCGAAACGGCCAATTTCGGTTTAATGGACCTGAAAAACCACCCCCGCCCGCGATATCGTCTCCATGATCAGAAAGCGGAAAAGTCAACATTTGTTTCGATATTCAAATCAGGGTGTTTGTGAATGTGAGAAGTTTTACATTTCGATCGCATAATGACTGGGAAAGCAGATAGCATAAATTCAACGTTCACCTCGTGTCACTGCATCGGTCGCATTCGTGGTGGATATGACGTATGTAGTGCTCCGTCGGTTGAACTTTTTTTCTTTAAATTATTAATTAGATTCACTACCCACTACCAAACTGATAAATTAAAACTGATACGCCGATCTATTCATTATATATATTTTAACCCTAAAAATTAATAATGAAATGTGTGTGTCATTCCAAACGATAACTCTCCATAGGATCGAGATACAAATTCCGTTCTTGCGCCAAAAAATCAAGCTTTCCAAGCGCAAGTATTAGTTCGTTGGCCAACACTTTCTGAGCATATTAAATTGGTAAAATTTAAAAAAAGGTACTTAAAAAAATCACCGAAAATGGCAAAAAATCGCCAAATTTATATAAATTTTTTTAGCAGAATTTCAGCCAAATTTTTTTCATCAACATCGAACTAGAACACTATAAAATTTACTCACAAAATTATGCAGAAAATTGAACTCGAATTATATCAATATTTGCTGAAAAATCGATAAAAACTCCTTAAAAAGCTAAAATTTCCAAATCTTCCTTGAATTGTAGAATATTATTTTGAACAAGTTTTGTAGCCATGAAATGGTATTTATCTATTTCTTTGTTCTTTCAAATTGTTACAAATATTACAAATTATTTCAAATAATGTCAAATTTAATACAATACGATTATTTACGAATATTCTTTCGTATATGATCATGCAACATGACTGGAACGTTTTCTAAACCATGCGCTTTTAAATGGTTTTCTCAAGCATGACAATCCCAATGGTTTGCTTATTGAAAATGAAGCTCATCAATTTGCTGAACAAAAAGTAATGATCCCGGATTTGCGAGTTGAAAATTATGCACACAGATCTGCTGCATCAAAAATTGCACATGGACTGGATTAGCTGGGTTACTAAATTAAGTTAACGAAAGAAGCGGATGTTGCTAGGTTTATGAATAAGTGTGGGATATAATTTGGGTTAATATTGAGTATGAGGTTTCGATTAGGTACCTGACCGCTATACAGTCCAAGTTCGTGATCATCGGATTTTCCCAAGATCAGCTTAAAATATTGCTCAACTACGTATCAGCCTGATTTCAACAGTCAAAGTTGACATATCAGAGACAATTCTCTTGAAAAAGAAGGCCGAGTTCCCTGTCAGGACCAGACGTACCGGTCTGGAAAAGCAATAACTATGCAAAACGGACCGGGTCCATTGAATGTATACAACCGCACCTTTATTGCTTCCCTATGGTGTCAGCTTCGTTGTATTCCCAACACGGGTTCTGCTGTGGATTATGAGGTGATCCTTTCAATGTGTACTTTTGACACATAAAAAACCACTTCGCTGGTTGAAGCTCTTCCACATCAAAGTGCCTTCTCCGTTGCAAGTGAACGATGTGATGCGACGAACCTTTCCCATATCCCTGGTAGGTATTATTACTTGCTACTTCCTTTCCCTCAAGTTTCAACCCAACTTGGCTGTATTTTGTATTCTAGAGAGCCACCATCCTCCGTATCAAGATTCATTGACGGTCCAATTTTTTACTATTTTTTAATTTATGTTTATATTTTATCTATTTATTTATTAATGTATCCATACATTTATTTATATTTTATTTATATATTGCATTATTTCAGACTATGCACCTCAATTGGTATCATGATCACATAGTTTACATTTTACTGTCCACACCACCTAGCTTTTATCAAAACAATAATTACTTATGTTGATAATACAGTGGTAGGAAAGGGTGAAGTTGAATTGTGTAAATGGGGCATATTATTTATTCAGTTTGAAGCAGAAGGAAACAGGTTGGTACTTTTCCGTTATCAACACGCCCGCCCGATGTTTCTAGGCATTCCTTCTTACTTAGATTGCATATTTACGTAGAATTGGTGACAATTTCAAGATGTGGAAAGAAATTATAGTAGGTATTTAAAAAAAAGGAAAAAAAAGAATTACCGTGTTTTCAGAAGTTGCCGATGTCGGTGAGAATTTGTTGAAACAAATTGGCGAGGTTGTTGTTTGATTGCCTCCAAATGAATTCGCACAAGTAGAATGAACATGAATTCGCACAAATAGATCAGAATGCTGTGTATAGGTTGGTGGTCTGGATGCTCGCAAGCTCGCATCTCAAAATTACATAACATCAAGTAGTCAATCCCTTAGTAAAAATACAGATTAGTTGGAAATGTAGCACAATAGCACAATGATCCTACAGGTCTGACGTCAGGACGAGTGAACTCCAGGAGTAGGTTTTAGCTGAGAGTCACTCACAACTTATAGCCAAACGTAGAGAAGCTGTATTTAGAATTGATTGTATGCAAGAAAAACATCAATTTGTACAAACTTCAGGGTTCGAATGTAGAGCTCATTGCTGAACGAAAGTTCCTCGTAAACATTTTCTTTCATTATTTCCAATAATGAACCTTTGTAATTGACCAAGAAACAAATGGTGTTCGAAACCGTACCTCTATTTTTGCGAACGAAAATTCTCTCAGCTCCTGCACTAGCAGTGAGGCTGCATTTAGAACTGATAGATATAGGTAGATAGTATAGGATATAGTAGAAGCAAGGCTAACGGCTAACGAGTTTTATATTTAAAAAAAAAAAAAAAAAAAAAACCTCGTGTTTAGAGTCGTTTATGTTTTTCGACTCTCCGAATACATAATAGAATCATTTGTTTTTTCCAGATTTGCCATAAGGAATCAGTTTTGTGATTCTTCTTATTAAGATCTTTGTTTCGTCTCTTGGATTTCGCTACGTTGTTCTCAAAACTATAGTGAAGTCTCTGTAAGAGTTTACAGGAAAATATTTATTGCTCGTAAAACCGAACGGGGTTCGTGACCCCTTTATAAGCGCCACACCCAAAGAACAGAAGGTGGATGCATGTCTGACTCAACCCACATCTCTGACCCCATTCTAGTCACTTACATCCGAGGACCTGCCTTCCCTTTGTGCATAGTCAAGCGAAGTTCCCCCTTCAGCCGCAGGTCAGGAGAGACACCGAACCCTCTTTACCGCGTCGCCACCATCCTGCAGTAATAACACTCTCGACGATACCACCACCCTTTCCTCGTGCAGAGAAGCTGAGTGCTCTGTGGATGTCAAGCTATTAAAACGAGCTCTAAACGACGCCTTGCTTGATAAAATTCTTTGTGAATTTCAATTAGCCGAACCCTCCTCGGCTCTTCTTTTTTTTCCTGCACTTTTAGCTCCCAGTGAAAGTGTTGGCCTAAAAACAAAAGGACGAAGTAATGAGTTGACCAGAGGCATTTATGGCAACACAAAGAAGGAAAAGAAGCTCGAAAACAAAGGACTGACCAAATAGGCCTGCGTTTTTCGCAACGTTCAGCAGAGGAAAGATCATATTAAGGCTGCGTATCTCTTTCAATGGGTTAGTTCATATCCATATTATGGTATTGAACATATTTTTACTAGTCTTTCGCTGCTCACCATACATTCATTATTCGTGAAGGCGACATAAACAGTTACAGATATCGTCAAATATACAACAGAATATTGATTCGATTAAGAGAACATTAAATATTTACAATCGGCTATGCTAAATTTATAATAAATCCAAAATATAAAAAATTCCATATCTCTAATTCTTTTTTTAGAAGATTCATATTGACATGGGATTTCCATTTTTAGACGACATAATATGTAAAGGGAAAAAAACGGGAGAGATCAAACTTGGCTACGCGTCGAGTTTTTCCAAAGAACTCAGCTACGGTCAGAAAAGGGTCAGAGGATTATCTAGGTCGAAGCCGAGGACAGCCCCGGAGGTTTTGTCAGATCATTCTTACCTATATATCTAACTACTCTGAATTTTTACTAAGAGATAGACTTCTTGATGTTTTGTATTTTTGAGATGCGAGCTTGCGAGCATCCAGATCATCAAACTATTACACCCGTAGGGTTAGGGATTCACACCTATGTCTGACCATTGCCGAGTTCGACCAACCATCCAGAAGGGTATAATAGTGACCGTAGCCGAATTCTTTGTCATTCAAAAAAGTGTGAAATGTCTATGAATGATTAAGTACCACTTGGCGAAATCGCATTGACATTGTTATTGACGTCAGAAATGTCAAATCAAATCAAGTCAATATCGAACCCGCTATAGTTACAGCTGCCAACAATTATTGACGGCTGCCAAAGTAGATCACGGTCATTTACAGAGACAAAATTTCCTTTTATGAATTTCATGTGAGAACAAAGAAGAAAATCCCTGGGTCTACTGGTGAATACAAAACTTGGCCTTTCTTTCGATGACGAATCAATATGACTATACGGAACAAAAATGCAGTCAGCATAATAGAAACACTCCCTTACGAAATCGTTTGCCAATGAAAAAAATTTACCACCGCCATTAAATCTTACCTAATTATTTAGTTAACTAATATTCGATTATTGAGAAAAATGCATTTTGCTGTGGGAAGAACATACCAATTTCACCATAACAGTGAAAGTGGCTGGAAACTCATTTTTCTTTGAAATGCAATTTGGTAAAAATAATATTTATCTTTTACATTTTCAATTTTGGTCACACTAGGTTCTATCGAGGGAGCTCTTTTTGGCCAGGACGATAACATAACTTCCCTTGCATCTGTTGGAGAAGTAAAAATATTGCAAAACGACAATTTAAAAAAAGTCTTATATCGATTATTCTAGCAGAAGCAGAAGTTATTATAAGAATAGGGATAAACATCCAACGATTTATTGAAATGAGGTCCTTGAACCAATCATGCAATTCCAGAAAACAACTGTCCAGTAAATTTTCCATTTTTTAGGCCATTCTTGTTAAGCATTATTATTACTATAAATATTTTTTAGACCTTCACCACTTTTTTTTAAAATTTTATTTTATATTTTTTTTCTTTTCCAAATTATATGTAAGGAAAAGCAGGAGACAAGGTATTAGCGACTGGCTTATTTCAAGATATGCTTTTGCTTCCTCACTACCGAAAGTTCATGTTCGTGATTGAAGTCGAAAACAATTTCGTCCTTCAAAGCCGAAATTTCCACTTTTTTTGCGTTTCAGAGCTAGCTGGTCAATTTTGGTTCCGTGTCTGTGTGTGTGTAGTAAATCCTTGTCACGCCTAAAACTATACCACGTTTTAGTCCGATTCCGATGAAATTTTCAGAGATTGTGCGGGTTAGCTCCTATATGGTCCCCTGTAATTTGTGATGCCGTCGAATTAACAGTGGCCTGTGCGCATGCGCAAACGGGAATTTCTCATGTCAATTTCTCGTCACCTGTTGGTCCGATTTCGTTCTAACTCGGGATGTAATTGGGCATATGCTCTAGAAAAATGCCCAATTATATCACGATAGGTTAAGTAATAACCATTGAAACTAATATTGATTGACACAGGTAAAACTCCTAGTCTAATGGAACGATTTTGATGAAATTTTCAAGGGTTTGTGCGGGATAGCTTCTAGTCGGTCCCCTATAACTTTCATTGTCTTCACATAAATAGTAGTCAGTGCGCATGTGCAAACATTAATTTCTTATAACGTTGACTTATCAATCATTTCGACTCGTACTTTGTTCTTCAACTTATTCCATACGTCCATACAATACGTGAGGATGCTGTATACTGTCCACCCAACTTGGCAGACGTTCTCTCCTAATAACACTGATTATAAAATAATAATTACCTGCTTTGTTATATGACTGCTCCAGATTCTATTGTACAAATCGGTAATGCAAGAACCGATATGTAATAATAGGATAATTGAATGGAATAAATTACAATCATAGGTACTTGGCTTACACTTTAATTGTTGGTTTCAACAGATATAGATAATAATAATTATGTTTATTGTCATAATCAACAGTGCAAATAAAGTTCATATTCAGAGATGATAAAAACAAATAAATGAGTTGTTTCGTATATATATAAATATATATATATATGTATATATATATATACACATAATACTTAGTACTTGAAATATAAATAAATAGGTGAGGTAATTTCTAGTGAATGTGATGACCGTGCTGGATAGTAAAAACTGTGTCCCAGCACGGAGTTGATCAGACCCGAAATTATAAAATTATTTTTTTAATCGATTTTTTCCTTTTTTTAAGTGAATATATCGTTGCTACTCGAGTTTAACAATAAATGAGAAAGTAAATAGAGAAAATAAAAACTATCTTGTATATTGATTTGATTCCATCTTCTGTTTATTATTCTAATTATTAGGAAACATGTTTTCTTTTTGTTTTTAATTTAGCATGAAATATTCAAAACAGTTTCGTTTTCCGATATGAGTTTATCAATTTCTTTTCTTAATAAGTTTTCGTTATTTATATTAGGTATTTCAGTAAGTTTTTCGTATTTTTTATTAAGTAGTTGCATTCCTTGATATTTAGTTGTCATTTGAGCATATTTATATATAACTTTAGGCAGCTTGAGTCTGTATTGTTTATTAATTCTTTTCCTAACGTCTTTGAAGAAAGTGTTTTTCTTTTTTGATAAATTTGATCATATTTTTTACATACAGATGATGAATCGTGTCTTTTTGAAGGTCTTTGAATAGCTGATCTGTAGGGTATCGCTTAGATTTATTAAACATAATTTTTAGTATCATTTTTTGGATTTTAAATATCTTTTCAATTAGGTATTTGAACCCTCCGCCCCAAATCACAATTGAATATTGCATTACGGATTGAAATAATGATTGGTAAATGTTTCGTAATAAGTCTCTAGATAGATGATTTACTGATTTAGGATTTAAATATATCACTATCATATCCTGCATATCACTTACATTAAACAATTTCATTCAGTCGGCCCCTCTAACATTCTGAAAACCGTATAGCGTGTGCGATAACGTGAAAGGGACTCTCAGCATCTGGGCAGTCTTTTTCATTCTGCTTCTCCTCCTCGCCACAATGTGGGAACCGCTTCGTTGAGGTTTAGGACAAGAAAAATGTTGAGGACTTTTTTGCATCGTCATGCGGTTACAGGGTGAAAAAGTTCGCTTCAGAAGAGTCCAAGTGGGTACCGATATTCCGAGTTTCCTCAAATAAAAAGTAAAAACTTCTCCTGAGGCTTAGCGAAGGGGAAGAAGAGCGTTATACAAGATATCCAAGTCTTTTCATGCGTTCAAAGGTGCAAGAAGAGGGTCCTTCTAAGTATCGCATCTTGATGACGGTTGTAATGAGATATCTCAGGTGTTTCAGGGCTTTGGACGATGAATAACACGGTGATGGCTGAGGGAAGGAGGTTGACGTCACCCTTGCACCTCCGTCTAGCCGTGGGGGGACGAGTATAAGAGTTCGCTTCCAACCTACTCACCCGAGTTAAAATCCTGTCTGGCAGGCGTCGGTTTACATCGTCTCCTAGTCATCTTCCGAAACCGTTGTTCTGTGTGGCTCCTTTCACAACTTTCTTGGCGACCATTACAAAACGTAATTGCACCTCAGAATTTGGCAGTATTTCACTCGTGAAATACGAGCAGCTTTGCTGTCATCTTCAAAATCAATATCATTCAACCGTAATAGGGGGCGCAGATATGGTCATTGATTCGCAAAGGGTCGCTATATCAAAAATTAGAGGTTGCTACAAAAAAAAAAAAAAAAAAAAAAAAAAAAAAAAAAAAAAAAAAAAAAAAAAAAAAAAAAAAAAAAAAAAATCATATATAATTTTTGCATCAATTTGAAATAGCGTACGAACTAAATAGCTCCCGACGAAGTTGTGAAAACCCATTTTGAAACGAAATTTAGTGAAAAATTTTAACTCGTAAACGAGTTCCACTATCTGCTTTACCATGTTACATGGATATGTCTTTGATTGGGGATTTCATAACGGTCCTCGAGAGCTGTAAACAAATCCTTTAACTTTAATAATAAATCCCTGGGCCGCATCCCGACTAATTCCAACAAAACAACGGTTTACTTATAGAAATGTTGAAAATAACTGTGGAGAGAATCCACAACAATGAGTTGTTGTTAACAGTTGACTGTTGTCAAGAGGATTGAAAAGTTTCCTATGGAGTGGAGTAAATGATGCTATTGCTTTACGTTAAGAATATTGTAACCGGCTTATTAAAATTGTTTTTAGTCCAATCAACTTAGTTTAGGAATGTAGCCAGGTACGTAAGGAGGGGAAATTGGTAGCTTGAGATGTGAACATTTATCACATAAATCAAGCGCTTTCCAACGAGTGGCGAACGATTTCTGTGCGATGAAAACTGCTGAAGTTCCATTCCCCTAGCAACGGCTGGGTTGTACGTGAAAAACACTGAAATTGTGACACAAATTTTGCGTCACGGAAATTTTAGGTTGACCCCCAGAGCAAAGACATATCCATGTCAAAAAGGTTGTCTATTTCCACGAAAAATAAAGAGTTAGGTACTATGCTAAATCGATTTTGACGGTTAGGCCATCATCAGTAACAAACAATAACACGGAAACATGGAACATGTTTTTGCCATCATAACCCGGCCAAAAAATGAGACAAAATTACCGTGACGTTTAATGTGTTACGCTCACTATTTCCTCATGGTTATCGCTTATAACCAAATCATTAGTACGGAGCTGTATCTTATGCAATTATCATCGTACGAAAATCGTTCGCCAGTCGTTATTTTGTTACTGATGATGGTCTAACCGTCGAAATCGATTTATCATTGTAACTCTTTATTTTTCGTAGAAATAGACAACGTTTTGTCACTCAGTTCTATTTTGAAATGGCGTAATTACCACAATCATTTTTGGATCACGTTTTTATTTATACCTACAGTTTGAACCTAACTCCAGTTTGAACCTTACTCCTGCTGAGGAAAAGGACAGACTGTCATTTTTCTACTTGGATAAGACAAGCACGCCCTTAAATATCATTTGATTACCAGCAGGCTGGTGTAATTGATATACCTAAGTGCACAACAGTCAGAATTCAATCTACGTTCATTCTCACAGGTGGGATTGATATTGTTGCTTCATCCAACACTAGTGATCGCAAAACGTAAAATACAATGAAAATATGATAGAGGCAGAAACTGCGATAAAAAAAGACATCACAGCATCCATTCCATGCGAAACCCAGCTCAAAACAAGGTCAAACTGAAAAACCACATTTAGAGACCGGTAAAATCCAGACTTGCATAATAAGCTCACCTACCCGCCGCGCCATTCTAACCGGTGTTTGAAATTTCTATTTAAAGAGAGTTGAGCTGAATCACCTCTCCTGTCCTTTTGTTCGTTCTCCCGCTTATAGAAATGTCACAGCTCGTATGACCAATCCTGTCCCTTCTCCACTTTATTCATATGATTTGTGTCTATGTTGGTCAGGTTGTTTCCCGACAGCACAACGATTACCCAGGGGAAAGTCTTCTAATTTGAGGATAGCTCCTAATTTGGGGTATTTATCGCACTAGACCTGCTTATCCGTGTCTAATGAGGGAAATGGGTTCGTTTAGAAGCCTAAAAGCTTAGCCAACAGATTTGCCATTATCAGTCATATTTTGTTGCACCACAGCGGTTTTATGAATAAGCTGTTATCAGAGTGACTCACGAAGTACTCAAAGAGTAATTCAAACTCTATGACAGTTCGAGGTAAATTGTCTTTCAATTTTGGAATTTATCAATCAAAAATAGAGATTCCAAGGATTATTTGCATGGAATTAGATTCAAATTTCAGTCAACTGCATGATAGCTTTGCTGTAAAGTTTGTTTTGGCTGCTGGTTTCCCTAATTTGGGATACTGAGGGGGTGCCTCAATTGGGACATTCCAAATTTCGTTCCTCCAGTGGACCGGTTGCATCATTTGATATTTTTACACCCTTGTGCCACGAAAGACACTACTAAATGCCTACGTTCCTAAATTATATATTCACGTACTTACTTCTACTAATTCATGAAACTACTTGTGGCTACTCAATGTTGTTTTTGGTTCATTATTTTCAATAGTGAAACCTTTGTAATCGACCAAGAAAAAAAAGTTAACACCCCTCAAACTTTGTTGGTTTACGTTTCAGGATGACGTTTACTCCAACAATTTAGTTATAAAATGAAACACAAAATCCGTGTTCACTTAATGAAATTTGGCTCATAAATCATACATTATCCGGGAATGAGCTAGTATTGTTAGAAACACTTTTGATCAACCCTAAAAGTATAGAATTCAGGGGCTGAAATAATTCAGAGGGACGTCCTTTAAACAAATTCAACGATTGGAGCCCAGCCTATTTGTCTCAAATCTATTTCAATAGGACGTCCCTCTAAAGCTAGGTAATATTAGCAAGGCTTCGCATATTATAGGAGGGACGCCCTATTGAAATTGATGACCGTGACGCATTTTTATGGGTTGTATTTGTGTAATCGCCGACAGACGAATACAATTACACGAATACGAATATATAATGGCAGTTAACTCAGAATCAACGATCAATTATCGCGATTACAACCGTATTCGTATTCAACGATAAGATTATGCCCAACACTGGTTTGAACCTATGTTTACTGTTTGTTTTTCTCGGTATTATGCAATACATTCACACCAACGAACTATATATAACATGTTCGTTGACTCAAACGAATGCACTTCGTCCCCCCAATACAAATCGCTGTATTCTTATACTCGTCTCTATTCGAAAAACCAAGTTGTAGTTTAACAATAGACATTATTCCGTCTCGTAAGTTCCCCGTAAATTATTTACCCAGAGAAATACCTCACGGTCGTTGCTGCCAGCACTCCAGGCTTCTTTCGTGTTTGTAAAGCTTGAGAACAATGAGTTGCCCTAATGTCCCGGGAGGGCCAGAACGATGTTACCTTTCTAATGAAGCTTTGAAAATCTCTCCACGTGCTCGAAGCGCTGTTGCCCTATTGTCGTATTTTCCTTTTGCCCATTTATTTCATTCCCTTAATCTTCCGTCATTTACCGAGGAACGTTTCTTGACTTGAAGAACTGTAATTTATTCCTGATCCACCATGTTTAAATGGAAGCAACTAGAATGTCCTAATTTACAATTTAATATGAACATAAAATACCTAGTAATTAGTAGGTATATACTATTTTGTGATTAAAAAAATCACGTGTTGTAAATTTAATTTGGTTAGAGAAGAATTAGATAAAAATTCGAATTGTCAGTTACATGCTTTTTACGTGATTTTCCGCATTATATCTTCTACTATTTCTCATTGTTTCAATTTTTCCAAACAGACGGTACGACGTCTCCATAATTTAATTCATACTTTCACGCCGCATAAAGTATCCCTCACATAGGGACAAGATTGCAATTCTACGTCCTCTGCCGATGCTGTCCGAGTAAACGCGAAAATTTGTGGTATGTGCTGCAGGGTTCTCCGAGGATTCATGATGGCCGTATCTTACGTCAAGATGCGGTTGTCAAGCAGGTAGCGGGTGCTTTGTCATCTAGCGGCTGGGATCGAGATGAAGAGGAAGGATATGGTATATACATACAGGGTGCCCAGCGGAGGTTAGAAGCTGGATATGATCGCCGTGTCTGACAACGGTGAAGGCTTCGCCATGATTTCGACGGATATTTGTGAATAGCACCGATTTAGAACGGTTGCACGGGGAAAAATTTAACATGAAATCTACGGCATGCAGCATTCGAGTTGTCACTTGTGGGAGGAGGGATATCGATGAACGTGTGATTACGTGAGTTCGGTGTGGGGAAATTCTCACTACAATACTAATATGAGCAAGAGTATTCCAGGCGAATTCAGCAAACGCATCTTGCTCAATACTTATCCTAACTCGTGGCTTCATAACGTTGCATTCCACTTTATTATTATCATTCCATTCATCATTGATTTTTCTCTTCAAGGACTGGCATTGAGTTACGGAGATGTGCATCCCATTATTATAGGGGGTCTGAATGGCTCAGTCAGTATGGTTTCTAACTGAGGATATAAAGGTCCGGGGTTCAATTCTCGATGAAGCGGAGTATCCAGTCAGTATCCAGCCTCTGACAGTGCGCAATCAAAATACTAAATTGAAAACGATGAAACTCAGCAAGGAAGTGTCATAGTACAAGGCTGGTCCAATGTCAGATGTACTTCCATAAAGATGAAATAATATGAAGTTCTAATCTTATAGTTTCTTTATGGGCCTACATCTAACCTTCATACTTAATCCAGTTATTATCAAGATAATTAGAAAAAAAGGAAAACAACGCACGATTTGAGTGTTAGGTTTCAGCAAAGCCGGAGTGGGAATATGTAGTAGTTGTTGAAGTGGGAATGTTAGTTGATGAAATTTAAGGCGTCATCACTTTAAACTGACCCACTGATTAACTTCAGCAGCACCGGCACAGAACAAGATAACGCAACTAACCAGGGTCGGGGGCAGCTTTTAATTCATATCCCGCAATTCCAGAGAGCTCCGTGTAAAAAGCCCAGCTTCATAATATGAAGAAGAGTGAAAGCACTCGTTGCTAAATTCAGATAATGCAGCCAGTTCTCCGCGGGAAGTCTTACTTCAGTTGCGTGCATACACCTTTTGCTTCCGAGTCTACCTGAAGGTAGCGGAAGCATTGTTTTCACCAAAATCAAAATTTCCACTCGCATTTTACGTTTTAGACTATTTTGAACAACTTTGGTTCCGTGACTGTTTGTCTGTCCTGTGTATGTGTGTGTGTCTGTCTGTCTGTCTGTCGTGTGTCCGCAAATCCTTGTAACAAGCTTATTTTCCACAGTTTTCATCCGATTTTGATAAAATTTTCATAGAAGGTGCCGGCTAGGGGGTAGACGGTCCCCTATCAGTTTCACCGATCTTGATTCAATACCTCACTCTGCGCATGCGCAAACGTAAATTCTACCAAGCATCATTTTCTCACGCCCTAGACGTTCGATCTCGCTCAAATTTGAATGATAGTTGGGGTATGACAATTTAATCATTTTATATCAATTTCAACATGATTGTATCATTAATAACTACTGCGCATGCGCCTATGTGAAATTCTTGTAACAACATACAATAAATTTTATTTCATCTTGAATTATTCGAATTTCTCTTTTAATAAATTATACAAAAATAATATCAAAAACATACCATAAAATATGGTTGTTCACTGGCAATAGTTGAGTAATTCCTATAATATATATATTGTTATAGTCTCACATGACGAAATTGGCTCATGCATGCCGCCACAAGCTATGCTCAACCTCATAATTGTTAGTTTATAATATAATACTATATACGTATATTTATCATTCAACTATGAAAGTTGATTTTTCTTTATGTATGGAAATACTTTAAATTAATTTGATATTTATTTTTTATAATTATATTATGCTGTCATGAAGGAATCAAAAACTCATTCATTCATTCATTCATTAAAAAAAAACTTTTATTTCCACTGTTTTCTTCCGATTTTGTTGAAATTGTAATAGAATACGCGGGTTAAGTTGTAGATGGTCGCCTATCAGTTTCATTGTTGCCAAATCAATACTTCATTCTGCGCATGCGCAAACGTAAATTCCATCATATTCCATCTTTTCACTCTCTCGTCTTTCGAGTTCGCTTAAATTTGGATGATAGTTGGAAGAAGATGATAGGTAAACGAGGAAGGTCTGTGCCACACCCAACTTGGTAGACGTTTTTCTTTCTTTTGTACTTTGTATGGATTACAGGGATGGGATATTCTTATACACCTAGGTATACTTATTCATCTCTTTTTAAAGACTAGTCTCTTGATTGATTACTTTTTTTGCTTTTCGTTTAACGTTTGTTTCGTGCCTTTCTAGGCAGGTAAATTATAACAGAAAGTTTAAATGAATCAATAATTCTATTTATTCATAACCATTTGAGGAATTTGCAGAGTGGATAGTCTGGAATCAGGTAGTTTGAGTAGCTCGGATATCATTATGATCAGAAAATGTCTCAGACCATTGTCTGGAACAAATGATCTCGCCGTTTGACGATCCTACTTCAGTTTCAAACACTCATTGAAAACTGTTTATGCTTGTTATTGCTCGTTTGAAGTGCCTAAATAACTGCAGTAGGTAACTTGCTGTTGTAGTTTTGGCTCCTTATTTCAGCTCACTCTCAACGTTTTGTTAACTTCTTTAAAATTGTGTTATGCTACATCTTTCTCAATTTAGATATTGGTGGAAAATTCAATGTGGTGTCAGTGGATTAGTGCATAGTACTGTGTACATACCAGGTATGTCTACTGTCTACTAACAACAGAAGACGGGAACCTTGAAATAATAGACAAAACCACATAATTCACAAACGTAAGTATTAGGAGGTAATTTTTGAATTACGTATTTTCGCCTCACGACGCTACTAGTAGTTTTGAAAATTCAACATATTCAGTTGAAATACCAAAGAAAACCGCCTCTAACAACAAGAACATTTGGCTTTTATTTACAATCATTTCAACTACTCAATTTAGAATTATGAGGATTCTTTAGGCTCCCACGAGTTCTGACTGATTTCGATGAAATTCACTCCAGTGTACTATGGGGGTTTTCTTATTTAAGCTCCAGGAAGACCAGAACGCAGCTTATTAAAATAGCTTATCAAAATAAGGCTTACCCAATTACTGGATAAAGCGCCAACAATCAATTCTAAATAACCCACAGCATACTTAACAACAAACTTAGGAACAATCGTTGAATTATAATAATTATAACAATTATCGTTAGGCCTTCAGAAATTGACACTTTTGCTTTGAATGTACTCAAGTATTTTAGTAAATTCTACAGGAAATCAAATATTACATATAGGTAGGGAATTTATTTATATTTGTTTAAAGGTAACATTATATATAGAAGGTTAAATTACATTATAAATTCAGGGTAGTCGTAGACTATAAACTACACTTGTTAGTTACTTCTGAAGAACTAACGGTTCCTAAATTTGTGAAAAGTATGTTGTGGGTTTATTACAGTTGCTTGTTGTCGCTTTATCCAGCGATGGCTTAAACCATATTGTACGTAATGCATTCCGGCCTTCCTGGTGCTTAATTAAGAAAATCCCTATACATTTTTTTTCTTTTTTTTTCCAAGTAAAAACACTGGTGAGTTTCATTGATGATATTAGTTCAAATACGTGGGAGCAGCATTTGTTTCGTAAATAACAAATTTAGCCATTATTGACATTTAAAAAATTTTTTCTCGAACCTCCAATGATCCATTCTGTCGAACACCATTATATTTGTCTACTTATTTTCGTCGTAGAAACTCCAGTAAATATTTCATTGAAACCGGCGACTGAATCACCGTGCATTCCCCTTTGTTAGTCCATCCGTCTGGAACGCATATTTTTTCCCGTCTACGGGCTTCATTGGATGAATGAATTAAAATAAACGGTTAATTTATCCTTAATTTTCAAGAGTAAGGATTAATAATTTTTTAAATCGAATTAAATATTGTTTAAAATTGACAAATTTAAAAAATTGAGAATTGAAAAAATAAATAAAGAAGATTCAGGATTTGTTCAACTTTTTAAAACTTCATTGCAACAGTGCGTTCTAAGTCATTTTTATTCACTAGTTTTTTTCCCCCCTAAAATAAAAGGTCTTTTAATTATTTTAATAACTTACCCCTAACTATCTTATCAAAAGTACCTCGTAATTGGAATATTCTCAATTTGATTTGAAATTCCTCAAATCAAGAAAATTCTTAATTTGACGTGGAATCAGCAGTAATTATATCGTAAGTTTTACACACCAGAGAGATTTGGTCATATCTATGTACTGTAGTTATCTTGCTTTCGTGTGATTTTGACTACTTAAGTGATCCAATTGAAATTTCTCATTAATTAGTGAGAAATATTATTAGTACTTTCAGTCGCCAATTACTGTAGGCATCTTTTAAAATGCTCTCATTTACCTTCGGTTATGGGTCTGACATTATTTTCTGCTGAAAAGTAAGTTCTTGGTAGAATTTTTTTTCCACTTGTAGACAATGGCTGAGCGGGTGGTCATTATTTCACTCAACGCTGCTTAGTGAACGGACGTGTCGTGGCTCTTTACGACTTTTCATTCGGCTCCAACGCATCGGACGACTGGTTTCGTTCTTCATCTCAGCGGGCTACTCTCCGCTATTACTGTCGTAGTGAATGTCAAATTTTACTGCCCCGCACATTTTCCTCGAATCCCCCGCAGCTATTGACTTCTTTCGAACGGAAGGGCGGTAAAAGCTCTTTTATTGTCAAGAGGAGGCGTCTCAAGGGAAAAAGTTGACCGAGCCGTGGGATATAACACTGAGACAGTAAACTTTGAACAACTGAATTTTTTGTAATTTCAACAGCGCCACTCTTTACAAAAATTACTTGAAATTATTTAGAAAGCATGACTCAATGGTTTACACTAATTATGACCTGTCTAAGTATATCCCGACTGCTTCTTTATGATTTTTATAGCCGAAGGAGAAAAACCGTTGCTATCTGCTTTCATAATGGAACTAATTTCTTTCTCTCTTCGTTTTAAGACCCACCATCAGGGAAAACGAGTAACAAAAAAGTTGGGTAAAACGAAGTTATTATCTGATCAGGAGGCTTAAACCTAAACCCGTTTGCAAGGCAATTTTTTTTTAGTATGGTTCGTCTTAGAAACTAAATCAACCAATGAAAAAAGGACAAAAAACCGTATTGTATTTTTATTTCTAGCGAATTTTCAAAGAAAAAATGAGCTATTTAGATGGCTTCAAAATTTTCGTGGCGGGGACCCCCTCCAAATCCGTTTTATATATCAAAGAACGACATTCTAGATTTTAACGTCGTATATTATAACCCCTTCAAAATACGGCATATCTCCAGAATTTCAGGTTCAAATTTGCAATTTAGTGTCCTGAAAAATGCTTAAAAAATCGGGCATTCGAAGTATTTTTCAGTGCTGAGTCGATTGCGACCACTCCCAGTTCTAATAATTAATTTCATAATAAATGAGGAAAATCGAATTTTAGGTGAAAAATGCCCTTCAATTGACTAAATTTTGACAATAGGGCATGCAAGAGGTGCAATAAGTGTCATGGTGTTTTTTTTTTTTTTTTTTTTTTTTTTTTTTTTTAAGCGCTGAATTGATTGCAACCACTCAGATCTCTAAGATTCATTAATAAGTGAGAAAAATTGATGTTAGGTGAAAAATTCCCATAATTGATCAAATTATGGAGTTCGGCTGCGCGTCTCAATTTTTTCTTTGCGATTTCGTCTCACGGCGTCCCCTTAATTTTATCAACAACTTTTCTTTGAAAATTCGCTCTATTAGCGATGCTGAATGACCAAATCCTTTTTTTTTCCTTCTTTTTTTTTTTTTTGAACAGATAAATTATTATGTAGAAACATACTGTTTCATTAGTGACTCTCCCCAATATTTTTGATGACCAGCATGTTCGCCTTGAAGATGGTTCAGGTGGCAATCCGAAACATAGATCGGGAAAAATAAAAATCATTAGGAAACCACCTAAAGGGCTAAACAACCTACAAAAGGGCTAATCAAGAGGTGGGCCACGACAACGTAAATGGCCACTTGCACAGGATCAGGGTGAAAGATTCACTATTCTGTTCCCTTTGCCAGTCATCCAATGGTAGAAGAGCTTCCTTGATTAGAAGATACGTAGGGGAAAAAAAGTTTTCACGTTCAAGCTAAAACAACTATGAAAACTGTTTATGATAATTAAAATAATAACATAAACATCCTTTTGAGCGACTATATGTATCTAGGGAAAAACTCTGATGATAGCAGTAGTATGAGCATGTTCATTTGTTTTAACATTGACACATTAAATTAGTGAGAGTTGTAAAGATATGGAATTATTCAATTTAATCTTTATTAAAAGTAATGTACATCAATACTGTATTCTATGACTTGTGATAGTACTAATAGACTAATCAAACTTGGGAGACTTATTGGAGCTTATTTGGAGCTTACCCGCTTAATTTCTCTTTGTGTTTGAGTTTGGTATTTTGCTTCTAACAATGATGTTTACGTTCGCGCATTGTTAATGGCTGAGCGAATCGTGACGAAATTGTTAACCGATTATATCAAGATGATCTTCTCACTATCACCTAACTTTGATAAACGAATTTGAATAATTAGGTTGTAAAAAGAAAGTATTTAGTGTAATTCGTAGACAATAATCAGACAAAATAACATCTTTAGGTGACTTTTCATAAGCTAATCGGATTATAATGTCCAAAGCTGATGAAATTCCATAACAAACGGCAAAATAGTTCCGTCGTTTTGCCTTTTACAACAAACATTATAATGTAGTATAAGTTATTGTAAACGTTATATTATATAGGTATCTTAGTTGATCCAGCCGCAACTCATGAGCCATATTTCATCAAGCATGCATCTTGCGATCATTCACAAACAACCACTACCCGATTTTGCGCGAATTCAGACTATTAAACCGAGAGGATGTGAGCTCATACGCATCTAGATGGAACATTTTAGGAATTGTGGTAAAAAATTCAGTTTAATTCAAAGTTCCTGCAAAAGTTTATCACTACAAACAACCAAACTGACCTGATAGGTAGGTTCATTAGGTAAAAAACTGTGAAATTCTCTTTTCAGTGGCAATTTTGTATTCAGTGGGCGAACAATTTTTCCTCCTCTTTTACAAGCATTCATATTCTTCACTGATTGCTATCAATAATTCCTTCGGTTTGATGACGCCAAATGGACTACTAAGTGTCTAGGAAGTATTTACTACCTCAATAGATGTTCGCATATTAATAGGCATATACTGCAATGTATTGCTATTATGTTTGTATGTAAGTATTGCAAAATATTCATATTCGTTTTAGTAATCATCTCACCACGTTATGACTATATTTTAGCTCTTCTGAATATTTACCACCACCAGAAACCTCACAAAAACCTATTAATACATTGGCGATAGATATCCTACATTTCCAGCAATATGCAGCCATTTATTTAGAACAATCAAACACCAATCCATAGGCAGGGTTTATAATTCAAATGAATACAATTTGATGGAAGTGGAATCTTTAAATCAAATCAAATCGGTTTTTATTTGCTGTCGCTAGAACTGGCATAACAAAAGTCGATACGCATATATAATTTTACAATTATGATTTTCAACATATATATTAATTAATATTGATATAATGACGTCAACTATCGGGGGTGAAGGATGTGGGATGTCACCCCACGTGCCTACTGGCATAACGAAAAAAAACAAACTTTTATACAACCATACACGCTATAAATTCAATCACTCCCTATTCAACTTTAACCAATTATTAACAACAATGGATTTAACAAATTAAATTAGGGGAAGCTAGGCAGAGTACTAGTACAATAATTCCTCAGCTAGATTTTCATACCTATTCAATAACTAACTTAATCTTATCAATAAATGAGTTATTATTGTTAGAACCTAAGTATTGTACAAGCATAACAAACGTCACAGTGAAAATATAACAAGTGTTCAAAATAAATGTAAATTGAATATAACAACATGTGCCGCCTTGCATTCATATTAAATCCGTCATGTTTTACAGTTAAGAAGTATTTGGATTTCTGGAACTGTACATTCGTTCAACTATAGACAAGACCGCCAACTCTAGAGGTTAGAAAAAAGTTGCTTGAAACGTGTCAACCCAAGAAAGTTGAAGTCCGGCTGAGGTTGGTCTGAGTGCATATCCTTGCTGCGCCGGTTCGTGGCATCTACCTGTCGTTTTTTCATCTTCTACTTCAAGTTTCTTTTTCTTGGTTCGAAGCGCCCGAGGCCTTCCACCGACGGGTATTAGTACGTTCACCCCATAGACGCCCTGCCAATTATGGAAGTCTTCTTCCTCTTGAAAGACTGTATCTACCTTGTATTAGTTCTCATCCTCAAGCCCTACTTCAACGCTCCATTAATTTATTGCGAGCACAACTTCCTTCGTTTTTGTAGCATTTGATTCAACCACCTCTGTTGTAACTGCACAATGTGAATCATATATCTGTACACATGTTTTTACAAGCTTTCATTCAATGTTTAGCCTATTAAACAACTGTGAATAATGCAAATTGCTGAAACATTTTTGAAACAGCAAATAAATGGGAAACTTTATTCGACCTGACAAAGTAAATGCTTGATTCACATAAGTAGGATTAAAAAGGTACTTTAAATCCTCATGTTCCTTAATCACACTTAATAACTATTTAAAAAAAAAAAATAAAAAATAATAATAAAAAGATTTTCCGCGCAAAGTGGTTTACAATATTGCAATATGGCCTAAAATGCTGAAGTATTGAAATATCTTATGCATAATTAGGTAGTTTCGAAGTCTAAAATGCATTATATCCATGTTGACCATGGATAAAACATAACATCTACAAAAAGTTATCCTCACATCTTTAGTCCCTGTGCACGAACATAACGATTGAAATATCGTATTTGAGCCGATGCAAATATGACATTCGTTGTTAGTTCAAAATATGCTATCTACACACGTAAGTGAAAGAGCGTCACTGGAAGCCACCCAATCTTACCCGGTAAAGTATACTACTGTATACATTATGTATACAGTAACATCTATGTAATGCATTTTAGACTTCGAAACTAATTATGCATATTTCAATACTTCAGCATTCTAGGCAATACTGCAATGTAAACCACATTACGCGAAAAATCAATTATGTATACATACTGTATACATTAAATACACAACTTAAAAATCATCCCAACTATAATACTGTAATCCTATTCAAATGTTGTTGTCTGCATCTTGTTATAACTTATCGCATACCTTATCACCTTTGATAATAGCTCTTCTAAAATTAAATTTCTGAAGAAACACTAAGAAACACCTGCTCTGCACTTATCAACTTCCGACATTTTTCGTTATATGACCTACTATTACCTACTATTTTATAAAAGTTTTAGATGAGAAACATAAAGCCCCTTACGCTTTACTTACTCTACCTGAAAGGTCGATTTGCGTCTTCATTTTAGTTTCCTCGTGAAAATTAGGATTTTAATACGTATGAACATCTAAATTATCATGGAAAATGAGGGTTGACAAATGGCGTTTTTGAGCATACCTTACATTGAAACGTACTTCAGAATTTATTTATTTCGAAACGGCTGAAAATTGAATCAGGTGTCAATGAACATTTTCATCTAACTGGAAATAAATGTAGTATTATTACCTAACATTGAAAATCACAAGATTACACGTTCGATATTTTTCTGCCCTCAATAAAAGGTTTTCAATCTGCGATAATACATAAATTAAAGTTTCTATCTGTGTTGCTATTTTTTCCAAAAGGGATGGAATACGAATGGAAAAAAACAACACTGAATCTGAAACAAACGTGCCCCATAAATTCTCTTCGACCCCCTTCCGCCGACGTGAGTCAACCGGAGAATTTGATTCCACCGCACGTAAAAACGATATAGGTAGGTTTAGACGGAAAGGGATGAAAAGGTACAGTGCGAGCGGAGGTCTCATGCGAACAGATAAACTCTCGGAGATCCGACGCCCTCCAGCGGGCGAAATAATCTAGAAAGTATGGGCCACTTCAGGGACAGCATCTTAATGTAGAAGGGGTGATAATTTTTTCACTCCCTCCTCTACTGTGAAAGGTATGAATCGTTGAGTCGCTCCTCGTAAAAATGAAACACTGTCGTAAATCCATCGCATACGAGATTGGTATTAGATTCTTCTTCGCTCGGACGATTATGATGTTCCGTTGTAAACTACTCCAAGTTGCATACGGTAGTACACCAGCGACGACTTCATTGCATCAATCAATCGTTCTTTATAGCTCGACAGTTTTGCTTGTGTATGACCAATCATGATAATCAGAAAACAATGCTTACTGCAGAGGAACAAGTGAATAGACAGGGTAGTTATTGTGATTTGTAAGTAAGCATTTAATTTCTTCAATTATGCAATCGGTTATTGCCATTCCGTTCTGAAATTCATTATTGCAAAATGCAATTAGTAAAAACATGAAGACGCCAGTAAAAATCATGAAAAGTAAGGAAAAATTAACTAAAAACAGTAACTACATTGCGTGTCTCCAGGCAGCAACTACTTCAACATGTTCGGAACAGTCTACGATAATTATGAGATCCACCTCTGTTGCAAGGGATTTCCTCCTGGGGCACATTTCATAAAACAACAAGTTACAAGTGTACAAGTCAATAAGTACAGTACTTGTAATGCACGGTAAACTAGAACTAGTGTTTCACCAAAACAAAGAGTACAAGTGTAGAAAAGTTACAATTGTAAAAGCGAAGTTAACAAGTGTAGCAGAAAATAAAAATGACGTGTGGGGACAAACGAAATGAACAACGTCAAGCGGGATGCCGCATGCATAAATTGAAGTTTTGTCAGCGAATCATAATGTAAAAACGGTTCTAAGTACACGATAGGATGTTTATTGTACATGACTAGGTGTAATGATTGGAAGACAGACAAATTATAAACTGAAAAGTGGAGAAAGTGTGTTTTTGATTTCAACTTATTCTGATGGCTGGCATAATCGGATTTTTCTCCTTCATTCAGTAGAAATGATTAATCAGTTCATCAACTCTTAATGCTGCTGGGTTAAGAATGCCATCTGTAACTTCGAGATGATCTTTACACTTCACTTTGTTCTTCAATGACGGGGAGATCCTCAATACCCGATCAGGAAAAATTGCACAGAGTCACACAGCATTTGAATCTTTGAAGGGTCTCGGAAGACATCCTAAATCTCTCGTTAAACTCAAAATGAGCGTTTATTCGTGGCCGAAAAAATCGTTGGCGTCTTCTACGATGTATGCTTCTTTCTTGCCTGCAGTCTTCAGAAAAAGATGATTCCTACGTATTAAACACCGAAAAATTGTCAACTCACAATGATGGAAAATAACAAGTTTACAGGTGAACGGACGTAGGCTTTTTTTACAACTGTAAAACAGTGACTTGTTCAAAATGATGGGAAACTGTCCAAATTCGTCTGTAAACTTGTTAATTTTCACAGTGCATTACAAGTCTACACTTGTACCTTTATGAAACTCTTGCACACTCATTTTTTACAACTTGTACATAAAGTCGGATTGTAACTTGTCACTTGCTGCTTTATGCAATAGGCACCTGATGTCCCAACATACACCAAGTCACTGCCGTAGTAAAAATTCGTAATTTATGTAATCAATCCTAGTTTTCTGACCCATTGGCAAATGTAAACAGCACTTATAATGTAAATTGCCTCAATATATCGTTAATAGAAAAAAGTTCGGATATTCCGTCACATGTTTGATCCTTGAGAGCTCCATTGTCATTCAGTTCTTTCCACGTTCGCACGCTGGTGTCCAACCGAATTCACGATCCCCGTGGGAGGGAATCGCCTTGGTTCCCATCCATCCATTAATTGGGTGGGTATAAGGAGTTTGTTGAACTGATCTTTTTTGTCGTACCTTCACCCTCTTTTGATGCTGGGGGACATTTCGTGAAAGAACTGGACGAGGAACTCCGGCAGTGGCACCCGAAAAAGAACACTCATTTAATTGCTTCCAATGAAAAACGATAGAAAAATCTCATTTATTGTTTTCTTTCTGTGGTTGAATGAACGAAACACCGGTTCATTACGTTGAGAACGACCTGAATGTTTTTGCAATGGTAATTTGAGAAGGTAAATCATCACCTGATTGCGCTGAAGTTGGATTGAAGAATGTTTCCGTTGAGGGTCGATTTGAATAATGTGCGATGCCTAACGTTGTCAGAGGGTGCTAGGCTCCTTTTTTTAGTTTCAAAACTGGTTCCATTGAAGTATGATTGAATAATATCTAAATCAGAAAGGCTACAATACAAGTTCTAAATTATTATATCATTCATTTGGACTAGTTAATTAACATAATGTATGAGTAAATAATTGTTTGTAGTATGTTTCAGTACCTATCACTAGTGTAAACCTGTGCACTTACATTCGAACGCTCATTAAAATTGACGTCATCATCCTGGAGCTGTTTTTTAGCATAAAAACGCACGAAAGTAACTGAGATATGGTTGATTTTAAGCTCCGAACTGGCCTATCCTGTAACTCATTCCCTGCTTTTTTTACTAACTAAGAAGCAGGCATACTGCAATTTCAATGTGTGTGTGCGTTTCCAAGCAAAAAAGGTTCAGGATAAAATTGGAGCTTAAAATCAACCATATCTCAGTTATTTTCGTGCATTTTTGTGCGAAAAAAACAGCTCCAGGATGATGACGTCAATTTTAATGAGCTTTCGAATGTAAGTGTACAGGTTTACACTACTACCCCTATCTGCTTTACAATATTTTATCATAGATTTAATGACAGTGATTTGATTACTTCGTAGAAAACGTATAAAGAACGAAATTGTATGGAAACAGACTCTTGAAGTTGGGTAATCAATCGAACTATCCAACTTCCATCATTCAATGAATTCTTGATGTACATATGAGGGAACCACGTCAGATATATCAAATAAGCCACTAATGCCTTAATCAAGCCATCTTACATGGAACCTACTGCATTCTCAGGGTAACTGGAAAATTCAGGGAAAACCTGGAATTATTAGGGAATGTTCGCGAAGGGAAAAGTCAGGGAATTTAGCAAAAACCACCAAATGTCGAGAAATTTTTTAAAATAAAACTTGGTGTAATAATTTACAGTGTTGTTAGGTATATTCTGACTCCTGAATAATCAAACTTCAATAGCGTACTTTATTATAATAGGCACGTATTGTTTCATAGGTGAGTTATACGAATGACAAAAATAATTATCAAGAATTGAGGTTAAACTGTTCAAAATTAACAACGCTACACGCACATAAAAAGTGAATGGATATGCCATTGGCTTGCTGGTAACTACATCACCTAGAGTAAACCATTTTTGAGAAAAATCAACTGAGTATTGAACAGGGAAGAAAAAACCCAGCAGAGTAGTGGATTGATCCAGTAAGAGTCCAAAAACTAGTTTGTGTACATAAGCTAGGACTTCTCAGGAGGGTTAAGGAGGGGGAAATTGGCCCATTTGAATGTAGAGTCACGTGTTGTGGATTCACAGAGCAACTTTCCAGCGAACGATTTTTGTGGGATGGGAAATCAGGAAGTTATATTCTATCTGGCAACGATTGGTTGTAGGTGAAAAAAAAGCGTGACATTTTTTGCTGTCGGACGAAAATAAAAGCTAAGAACTCCATGCGAGGAAAAATGTACTTCAACAAATAGCTTCGGATCACAAATTGAGTGACTATAAAATATTAAATAAAAAGTCATACGGAATGATCGTATAGTTGAATTTTCGTAAATATTCGTATTACATTTAGGTTAAATTGTTATGATATTTGAGCACTTCGAGGGCAATGAAATTGTTAAATATAAGTAGACATTCATATAGTAGTATGTTTTTTTTTCTTTAGATTATACGGTTTTCGTTTTAGAAGCATTAAAGGTACAATAAAATGGCGAGAAAACAAAACAAATTTTTGAAATTGATATTTTTTGTCAGGGAAATCTGAATTTTGGTCCCTAATTCTGCACTCTCCTTCTTTTCGTAAAATGAATAACATCAGCATCAATCTTTTTCACCAATAATTGTATTCCAACCGCTTGGTAGGTGCCGCGACTCATTGGATTGTTTGCATGTCAGTGGAATTGTTTTTGTTTCATTCGCTTTTCTATTCGCTTCCCGTCGACTGTTACAGTGTATCACGGTCACTTTATTTATTAATGTACTCCCGACCCGAATACCGTCGATAGGTGTTATTTAAATAAATTGATTCAGTCCTTACGATGAACGAGGGGTTTTCATTACACAAAGAAACAACCTTCATGTGTTCCTCATGCTAATTTTAAACATTGCTCGACCGAGAATGTTTTAATATCCTTTTCTTTTTTACTGTCAATTTTTTTCCGTGGCGATTTGACGTAATTGCTTCAATAAACGCCGGTACTTCATCAAGACTGTCCACTAACGTGTTGTCATTCATTAGTTTTAACGACCTATGTTTGTTAAATCTCCAGATAATATGGTTCTTTGGAGTTCTCATCATGACTTATACGCGATAAGTTTCGTTTTATAAGAAGTTATTCAACATAATTACCCTGCGCCAACGGTTTAATTGAAGTTCTATGTACTTATACAATCTTCCTACGTACCGTATATACTTCTCTTGTGTAATCTTATATTGAGTAATGAAAATACATACCTATTACAATGTAGTGCATCAATGCATTACCCACTTCCAACGACGCTATGGGTCATTTTGGAATATATACCTAATCTTGATACACAGAATAAATTTTTCTGTAACCTCGTACGTATTGGAATAAATGATTGAAAGTGATATATACAGATTTAACTTTCCAATCACTCAAATACTGATCAACAAATGAGCATTACCTTGATGTTCCCTAAGATGCTTTTAGGAACGTCTGCAAAAAGATTAATGTACATTACCTTCTACGTATTAGCGTAAGCGTATTCAGAACGTATTATAATTTATAAATCATTATGTCGAAGCATAACTCGAAGATCGTAGGGAATTATGAGTAACTATCTCCCAGTTAAAGGCAATAAAAATTTCAATAGACAATCGATCTGTTGGCCCACGTTGAGAACAATCAAATCAAAAATGCGAGAGTCATCTCATCCACAGAATTAGCCTCACTAGAGTGTTCTTTGTTTTTTTCCCACCAAATATTTTTCGGGAATCAGTTGTCAGCTGTTCAGTCACTGTTACTTTCATTAGAATAAAATACTTCAAGGTTCCTTTGGAACCATTCAAAAATTCTCACGTTACTTGGCGTTTAACAACTCTTTTTAGATTTTACAAAATGAATTCCTCCGATTCTTATAATCAACATCTTCTTTATTCTCTAAGTTACATCTTGATAGCAATAAAACTAAATTTTGTTGTCTGGGACTTGCGGTTTATGTCAAAAATTTCAGGAAAGAGTCGAATCTAAATATATAAATGTGAAAAGTTTGTGTGTATGTATGTAGGGTTCTTTATACAAATCCACACCGTTTGACGGATTTCGACCAAATTTGGTACAGATGTTCTTTAAGTACTGGGGAGTAACCGTGTGAAAGTCTTAATTCGTGAGCCTGATCAGCAGAGTGAGCCCTGATGTTAATTTCTTTCCTTTTCATCCCACGATGCTGAAATTTGAAACGGAGCCTCTTTAGGACTTCCCGGTAGTAATGGCAGGGTTCGGAGCCACCCTGATTAGCAGGGTTATCAGCACCACCCTTATCAGCAGCACCGAGTTATTTATTCACCCCGACCGGGGCAACGACAGGGTAATCGACTAGTTGAATATAAAAATGTGAAATTATAGTTACCTGGGGTAATCCTCATGCTAAGAAACTTTATCAAAATCACTGGAAATTGTGAAGTCTTGCTCGCGTAGTGTCTACCACTGATTCCGTTGCAATGCAATAAATAGAAAACCAATAAATACAGTATAATACAATATTTCTGAAATATCATCGAAATCTAAAGAATGTTGTGAAATGTATGCGTTTCAACAAGTATCATTATTGCACATCAGCATATGTACTACCTTTGATACTAATATGATAGCAAACATAGAAAAAGAAAGAAGGGCTGTTCCAAGGATTTGCAGGTACAAAAACGACCTACATATACCGCTTAATGATGGAAGCAGGTAGATGCAATCACAATGGCTTTTGGAAGAATCTTCTCCTCTTCAGAGCCTAGCATCGATATATTGACGGTACCTAGGGTGCCTAGTATATAAATATAACTATTTTATACTTTGGTGAACTATTTGAATGTTAATTTTCAGATTTGCAGTGTGGAACGTAAAGATTTGAAAGAGATTTGACAAGATCGTTGCAGTTTACGTAGTATTACATAAAATTTATTGATTTTCTAAATTATTGAAATTTTGTAAAACTAAAATAAAGTATCCTATTCGTGTTCAAGTGTATCTGGGGTACTTTTTGTCTGCCTGCTCAACGTTTTGACTGACGACCACTCGAAGCAATAGATAACGGCGAGGATTATTTTCCGGAGTGGTGGAACAGACTCCAAGTTAGGGAGGAGTGTTTATTATAAAGATGTTGTTTTTAAGAGATTTATCCCCCTGAGTGGAAGGAGGTAATAAATACTAGAGGTGGGGCTTCTTCATTTTAATTTCGCGCCATGTCTCCTTCCTTTCTCTTGTAAATCCTGACTACTTGAGTAAATTACTTGGGGAACCCTCTCCTGTTTATAGTCGGTGGGGTGATTTTTGTTCTTTCCACCTCCTTACAAGAATTGCTACGGTTTCATTTACGGTTAATAGTCGACTCGAAATAATATTATCACATACTTTGAACTCTCTTGTGTAGATTCTTGTTGTAGATTCCTGATTTCGATCTTCATCAACCGTGTACGTATTTATATACGTTCAGAGTTTTCGTAACAAAACATGAAACTTTTAAGCAAATTTCCTCAAAAAAATGAAGCTATTGTAAAGACTCCAAAATTTTAAAAATGAAATTTTTCGAATATTTTCTTCATTGAAATGGACAGTGACTACTAAAAATATAAATTAACTATAATATAAAACTGATGGATTCGTTTCAGAATCTCTCAAAACTGATTCAAAAAAGGAAATGTTTTGAAAATTTCAATTTAAAAATTTCTGGAGCCACTGCAATAGTTTCATTTTCTACAAAAATTCGCTAAAAATGGATAACAATTGTTAGATTTATATTTTTCGGCAGAGTTTTAGTCAGAATAATTTATCTAAGATGAACTCGCATAATAATTGAACTCGCATTGAATAATGCATGCACAAAATTAGTCTGAAAAATGTAATTAAATTTTTCTAATATTCGCTGAAAAATCGATAAAAATTGAAAAAATGCTAAACATCCAAATTAATTTTGAATTGCAGAATTTTAATTAAAACGTGTTTTTTTCCATAAAATCGGTATTTATCAATTTCTTTATACTCAAAGTGCTCACATTTCAAAACGATGAACATAGTTTAATATACTAACATTTGCAAAAATTCGATCATACAATGGTCATGCTGCATGACTGAAAATTTCTCATAGGTAAGACGATGAAACTAATAGGCGAATATCCATGCAGTTTTTGCTTATTGTGAGATTAACAGCAACTTCTCTAATAGAAGTGGTCATTGTGCAATCGTAAACATAAATTTCATTGTCAGAGCTAAAAATACGTCTTTATACAGTCGATTTTAATGAAATTTCCTCGAATTGAGGGAGTTGGGTCCTAGAAAAAACCTCATAGAAGAACTAGGCCATGCTCGTGTGCTTATAGTAAAGTGAATTTATTACATAAAAATAAAACACTAATTTCTAACGATCAAATATTTCCCGTAAGTCACTTGAAATTGGAGGGTACCCTGAGATTGATTGCAAAGTTTATTGAGGATAACTTGGAAGGTTACTCTATTTCTAGGTATATTCTAACTCCTAAACAATCAAACTTCGATTGCGTACTTTATCATACTACATCCTAATGAAATTCAAGGACATTCTTCAGTACGATTTTGTGCATACATTTTTGAATGTTCTAATTTAGGTATAGTTGATAAACTTTGTTTGAGTAATATTCCGCTAAAAATGTAAATTTAACGATATTTATCCGAATCGGCCATTTGGTGCTTTTTATTAAGTTTTTAAGGTTTTTAGTTACCTACCTTAAGTATGCAGGTACTCAAAACCATTCCTTTCTCGGGAGTCAATGTCTAACTGCGATTTTTCAAAAATTGGTAATACATTCTTTCACAAATGCAATAACTTGAAAAAATCTATATTTTTTCCCATAATTCATCTTTATTATTACCACCAGTATGCTGGAGTAGGTTGGTTTTTTTTTTTTTCTCTCTTAAATTATACGATTTTTGTTTTAGTAGCATTAAAAGTGGTGCGTTATACCTACTTAGAAATGACGAGAAAACATTATTTTACTGCTATTTTTTGTCAGGGAAATCTGAAGTTCGTTCAGGAAAATGTCAGGGAAATTTAAAATTTCCATTTACTTACATTAGATTATTTATTTTGTTGCTGATAATTGGGTGGACACTTTTAAGTTAGCTGAAAATGGGTTGCAAAGTGTTAGTAATTGGCTGACTGAAAACAAGTTAACATTGAACCTGTCAAAAACTAAATTTATACCATATTGCTTGTCTCCTTCCACACTTCCTTATGACCAGCTAAAAATACATCTTCATGGTTCCGATTGTGACTTGAACGCTTGTACAAGTTGCCCAGAGGTGGCTAAATGTCTCAGTTTTAAATACTTGGGTATTATCTTAGATTCTAATATGAAGTGGGATAGTCAAATTAATTTAGTCTGCAAGAGATTGAGGAAGCTTATTTATGTATACTCCTACTTATGAACTTATTTAACTCCTAAGCTCATGCGTATAATGTATTTTTCATTGGCTCAGTCAGTTTTGCTTTATGGTTTGCCAGTTTGGGGTCGAGCTTACTCCTCAACCTTAAATCCAGTATATATTTGCCAGAAGATTCTAATTCGAGTTATTAAGAAAAGTGAATTCTTAGAAAACACTGGTCCACTGTTTCGTAAACTCAAAATTCTCAAATTATGTTATCTTATAGATCTGAATAATGTAAAACAAGTTCTGAAAGAGAAGCGGTTTGCGTATCCCATCCATGAAATAAAAACAAGGTTTCAATCGCGAGGCAAATTTTATCTACCACATGTGCACACAACTGCCTCTTTCAATTCATATTTTTTAGCTGGAATCAGAGTATTTAACAATCTGCCTTCTATCTTTAAAACTAAGTTAATATATCAACCTAATCAAGTGCATAAAATTTTGAAAAATTGGTTTCTCAAAATACAAGATAATGATTAATAATACTCATGTGTGTTAATAATGAAATATCATCTAGATTGTAATATTTATACTTATGTAATGACACTGTATTGATTTCTTCGACGTGATATATTTATATTCGTAGGTACCTATTAAGAATTTAAAAAATGTAATATTTAAGAACCTACAGGCTCATTGTAACAACACTGTCGCGGGTATCACCCATTAGGGAGACTATATTTCTTTCATTTATTGTAGGTGAATTGTTTTTATCATATAAAATACATTTTCAGAAATAAAATACATTTTCATTTCATTTCTTTTCAACATACGAAATACATATAAATGCTTGTCTATATGAAATCATAAATACAATAATTTATGGGACAGTTAGGAACTGCCCTCATAACCTGGCAGACTATTCTTTTTGATTTTGAGATAGGCTCTATCCCTCTGTAAATAATTTCTCTTTTACCCCTTTATCGATGGGACCTTTTATTTATACCCCTCTTCCCTCGCTTTCGTAGTAAACGCCTAAACACAACTTCAAGAGAAAGAACGCTGCCAATACCCGTATCCTGTCTCTTCTGCATAATTGAATAGGTTCCCGCCATCCGCTTCTCTGCCGAGGGAACGGTATCCAACGCGTTGACCTTTCGAAAGAGTTTTTGGGGTCAATGAGTAAAGCCTGTCGTAAGAAGAGGGACATACCGAAGCCCAAGCTTTTCCCCTTGGAGCTCAGCAGGTAGTTGCGGTTCGAGACGTGATCTTACGTAAAACGAAATCGCAGTCCGGTTTTCAGTCCGAAGAGTTGCGCGATTTAATCTAAAAAAAAAAACACCAAATTTGATCATAATATGCCAAGAAATATATTTAAAGAACAATTCTTGAACAGGTTCCTCCAATGACTTACTTATAAGAGAATCTCTCAATCGTCCAAAATGTTTTTGAGTTTTCTCAATTTGATTATTCGTTTATTTGAATAGATACGGGCGAGCCCAATTATAATATGTATGACAAAAAAAAAAATATATATATATATATATATATATTGGCACAGATGTGCAGTGAAAGATAAAACACAAATAAAGATGAAACTCACAATCGCCGAAATATTAACAACAATAAATTGTGAGTTTCATCTTTATTTGTGTTTTAACTTTCACTGCACATCTGTGCCAAAATATATACTGTTCTTATAGAACTGTTTCAAACCAACCATAAGTATATATATATATATATATATATATATATATATATATATATATAATAGCGGCAAAGTTTAAAATCAGGCATTGTGTTCAATGCCATTGTACATTGTATACAATTCCTGATAGGAGCAGGCAATGTGTAAAATGAATCTCATTTGATACTTTACCTAGGCATTGTATAAAATGCCTGATCGTGCACTCGGCAAAGTGTCCTTCTGATCAATCCGTACCTGGTCTGGGCACCTTTGTTGGAGATATAGGTCAGAATGATGTGTATAGTTTGGTGGTCTGGATGCTCGCAAGTTCGCATCTCAAAGATACATAACATCAATTAGTCAACCCCTTCGTAAAAATTCAGATTTGTTGGACATATAGGTCAGAATGATGTGTATAGTTTGGTAGTCTGGGTGCTCGCAAGCTAGCATCTCAAAGATACATAACATCAATTAGTCAACCCCTTCGTAAAAATTCAGATTTGTTGGACATATAGGTCAGAATGATGAGTTTTTATACTTTGCCTAAATCAATGGTAGGCATTATATAGACTGCCTAGGCATTGTGTACATTGCCTAGCCATTGTGTCTAAAGGGAGTTAAAAATGGAGGAATTTCATACTTTGCCCAAAAAGTGCAGGCATTGTATAGAACGACTAGTCATTGTATGCAATGCCTGGATTTCATTCATTGCCGGTAACATATATGTATAACAAAACAGAAAAGTTCATGACATGGATGCTGGAGTTCATGAAATTTCCTAAACAAAAATTACTAGGTACAGGAAAAATACATCAACAATTAACACGAATTTCAATAAAGAAGGTCACTTGACATGAGAAAGCAAAACCGAACTAATTATTAAATTAGGGACAAAATCTGCTTCCTAAAGTAACTAAGACCGGAGGTGAACAGATCTAAACCTTCGGACAATAATTAGTGTGGGTGTGAGGAATTGAAAAAATGAAATGGTTGCGCATGTTTTAGTTGGGGGACATTTAAATTAAATAATGATAAGAGTGAGGGATAGTCGATTCCACCATTGAACACCTTGACAACGAATGCTGCATCCATCCACCTTCGTCTTGTCTCTAACGGAGTCAGACCATTTATGCCCATCATAGTATCATGTAACGAGTCATCACTGATCGGCACTCCCACTCTAAATGCTAAAAATCTTGGAAATTTATTCTGGATCTTCTCCAATCTAACATTTGCTATATTATAAAAAGGAGACCAAAATATAGCGCAATATTCAATCGTGGATCGGACAAGTGCGGTGTATAGAAGAGGACCATGGCATTGGTAAAATCTGATGTCACTCTCTTCAAGAAGCCCAACATCCATAATTTGGGCAAGAAGAGGACAAAATTGATGTCCTGAGCTTTTTGGTGTAGAATTTTACAATCAATTTGATCAAATTGGAAATTATGGTAATCCTTTAACTCTGAACCCCTCAACAGTGGCGGTGAGCCCCTTCATTTCGTTTTCTATGAATCGTGACTCCCAGAATCATTCCCACTGGCTGTTACTACACAACCTTTCTATAAAAAAACCTGTTTTGTGAAGTATTTAAAAATTTTCAATTTTATTATGACTCTTTATTTTCCATTGAATTCCTTTTTGGATATTGGTAAATTGCCCTGCATATTCAGACGGGATGTGTATGTCAACTCGATTCATTTACTCAGAAATGTCTAAGTGGTCCCACCGCAACCCTCTTAAGGTAGAAATATCCACCCCCCTTGTAGGCTTAGTTTTCTTGATAATTCGTATGCCGTCATTGTTATAATTCTTTAGCTTTATGTAGACCGAAGGAGAGTTATTATTTTATCCATGTATTAGGTATACGCCTATTTATCATCTTTCTTAGTTGTATTATTTTATTTTTCGGGTTTTTTAATCAATTGTAGGGAACTAGTGGTCATCGCTATACCCCCTGAGGCAGAGTGCGGCGATACCTTTTTCTGCAGAATGTTTTTATAGCTGTGTTTTCCCCCTCCGATCTGCCGGAGTCCATGACGTTTCTCCGTTTACTGATGGAGGACAACATGCCTCCCCTTGCTGTATCCCCTTAAACACTAAGGGGATACAACAACCCCTTGCTGTATCCCCTTAGACACTATGCTTAGTTAAAGTGCGGCTTTAATCATTAAATTTAAAAAAATTTATTAATTTGTTTATACTTTTGGGTTTACATTAAAAATGAGTTTCAATGAATCCGTCTCTAAATTAATTTTTATGATGAAATCCGAGATTATTGCAATACACGAACTAAAAGAAAAATCCATTATCAAAAGCATAGCAGCTAGTAATGGCTACGGAGGAGATCTGGTTTTGATATCATAAGGGATAAGGTTCTTAGGAAAAAGAGTAGAGATAAAGTTTCCAATCTGGTTATGGAAGATGTAACTTTAGGAGAAAAACAATGGATAAGTGTACCTTATTATGGGAAAATTTCTGATAAAATCGGCAAAATTCTATCATCGAGGGGTTGCAATGTGGGTTTTAAAACTAGAAATAGTCTTAGAGCATTAGTAGGTTCCGTTAAAGACGAAATCAATGTTTAGGATAAAAGTGGGGTTTATAAACTAAAATGTTCTTGCGGCTACGAATATTGCGGTCAAACTGGTAGAAAATTCAGGGAATAGATGAGTCACTTGTGACTATATAAGCTGTGACCTTTCTAATGTGTGTTCAGTTATTGTTTGTTACTGATGATGGCCTAACCGTCGAAATCAACATTGTCAACGATTCAACATTGTCACTCTTTATTTTCTCGTGGAAATAGACAACGTTTTTCACTAACTTCCGTTTTTTTTTTAATTGGAATACAATACACATCGTTTTAGTTCAAAAAGACAGAATCGTGTTCTAGCCCGAGATTCATACCCGAAATATCCGCTAGGAGGGATGATGTTATAGTGTTTTGACACTATCTTTCGTCTGGCAACCATTTGAGGTAAATGAGGCTTCGCTTTTTCCAAAACATTTCTTCCTTTTGAAGGCGAAGGGGTGGAATCTCCGCCCCTTAACGAAGGCTTTGGAGCGGTGTGCGAAAGAGCTGAGAGAAAAATTTAAGAGCGCACGTCACGAACTAATCACAGAATCAGATTTACGGCTAGACGGACTAATGAAGTCTTAAAAAGGGGGGCCGCGGATTGGTCGAAGATTACGTCCCCTTTCCATCCCCTCCATCTCCTACCATCATCCGATGCCACCCTTTTCTGGCTCTTTAGGCGAGCCAATCACACTTTTTATAACATGATAATCCTCTGGATCGCTCCCTCGAGTCGGGAGAACCTCTTTAAGGTTTCATCCTCTAGGTAAAGGCCTTTTAACGAGCGAGGAACCTCTGATAAAATCCATTTCCTCATACCCGTCGCCGTGATTTAGTGAAAGATTTTTTTATCCGGATTCTAGCATATAAAAGTAAATTGAAATTGCCGAAATATCTCAGTTTCAGGTAGAAATTTTTCAGTAAGTTGACTTCAAACTGCATTATTTGTTCATCTCAACTGAAAGAAAACTTGTTTCCGTAAGCTAAAACGTGTGCTTGAATAACCTGTTTCAGCAGTCAGTTCTTGTTTTCTTCTCCATTATCTTTATTGAACTTGACTAAGGATGGCTTCCACCGGTTTCATGGATCGGAACTAGCACTAGCCGGGTATTTTTTTCCGTTACGATGAATGAATGAATAGTGAATTTATTCCGAAGCAAAGCAAAAAGTAGGTAAATAGTACAATACAAATACAAATACAGTTCAAATACAAATTATTAGAGGTTGATGATTTCAATGGAATATACCCCTAAGCCATAGGGCAGGCCCTGTGCGGCTAGGGGGAGTTGCTTATGAATAACATTGCAGTTATATTCTTCTTTTACATGTGTAACACACGGAGAACTCACTCAGCAGGGACTATTAAATTTACCTATTTAGAAGAGCAGAAAAAAATAAAAAAATGAAGCTAACTTTTAACGCCAAAAATATAGGCAATACAGAATTAGTTTACATAAATGCTAGAAAGAGCATCTAAGCAATTTTCAACTCCACGGGAAGTTAACCATGAAAAAATTTTCTTTTTATAATTGGAGCGGGGAAAATTTGATGGGGATCTCCTTTCGTCAGGCAATGAGCGGATCAAGAATGGCATGTTATAAAATATGTGTCTGGATATGCTCCATAAACGGGTTTTTGGTGCCGGCACAACGGCTTGGGAAGTGAGACGAAGTGGGTATGAAGTATTCTTGGGGATGTTGAAAAAATGCTTGATGTTTGTGAAAGAAAGAGAGGGACGTTTTGATATACAATTGGTGAATGAAAAATACGCTAACATAGTTGTATAGTTCGGTGGTGGGAAATCTTCGAGGTCTTTTTGCAATTATTTTTAAAATGCTCTTCTGTAATATGCTTAGGGGGTTCAGAACAGTTGAAACAGCGCCACCCCATGCAATCATCCCGAAGCCAATGATGCTATGTCCTAGAGCCTTGTATATAATAATTAGGCTTTCTTTATTAAGGCATCCTCTGAGTTGGGAAAATCCGTGGGTAAATTTGCGAAGTAAATATAACGATCCCGGTATCGATCCCGACATCCTAACCCAAGTCAGGCTTTTCCCTCAGAGGTGTCGAGCGGCGGGACCTTCGATCCTTTCCATGGTAGAAGGAAAAAAAAAAACGAGTTCCACTATCTGCTTTACAAGCAGATACCATATTACATGGATATGTCTTTGATTGGGGATTTCATAACGGTTGTCCTCGAGAGTTGTAAGCAAATCCTTTAACTTTAAACAAATCCCTGGGCGGCATCCCGACTAATTCCAACAAAATAACGGTTTACTTATAGAAATGTTGAAAATAACTGTGGTGAGAAGCAACTACAATGAGTTGTTGTTAACAGTCGACTGTGGTCAAGAGGATGAAAATGTTTCCTATGGAGTGGAGTAAATGATGCTATTGCTTTACGTTAAGAATATTGTAACCGGCTTATTAAAATTGTTTATAGTCCAATCAACTTAGTTTAGGAATGTAGCCAGGTACGTAAGGAGGGGGAGATCGGTAGCTTGAGATGTGAACATTTATCACATAAATCAAGCGCTTTCCAACGAGTGGCGAACGATTTATGTGCGATGAAAACTGCGGAAGTTCCATTCCCCTAGCAACGGCTGGGTTGTACGTGAAAAACACTGAAATTGTGACACAAATTTTGCGTCACGGAAATTTTTGATAGACCCCCCAGAGCAAAGACATATCCATGTCAAAAATTGAAACCGACTTCTCATCCTCATCAGGCTATACTGAAGTTTCCATTTTCCTTACTATAATAATTATAAAACGCTAGTGGGAGACCACAAGGTCAACAAATAGGAAATTAAGTCTCCCAAAAACCTCAATAAAATATTTAATTAACCCCCCCCCCCCCCCCAACCGCCATTTTCAAGTATGTATGTGTGTATAATCAATTAAGCTTTTCAATCAATTTGTTTTTTCTCAAAAAAAAAAAAAAAAAAAAAAAAAACCACAAGTTTGCGTTTAAAAATACCAACTTTTTCGCTTTTTTGGCCAAAAGTCACGGCGATACCTATTAGGCCCGTTTAACGAGAAAACGCGTTCATAGGGAACGGATGTTGATAAGACGCTGAAAAGGCAAGCAGAAACAGAGTGTTTGCTGCCCTCTCCATTGGTTCCTACTAATATCTCCCCCCCCCCCCCCCCCCCATGTTTCCTAATTACTTACTAAGAATTCCTCTGGAGTTTTGGACTCACAGGTTGAACCTGGAATGAAGAAGAAAAGACGAAAAAAAAAGAAGTTTCTTGGGATGCACTTTTATAATTTCCGAGAATACCTATGGTAGGTTCAATGCAGCTTAGTAGGAATGAGTAGTTACCTATGGCAATCCCCAACCTCTTGTTCCAAGAACGAAACGGGACAGTCTCGTTCGAAGAACGAATCCAGGCAGCGTCGGATCTCATTTCGATTTCGATCCAGGAAAAAGAAGAGATCCATACGACTGGATCTCGACCTACATGGTGTCATCCCTACTATGGGGTTCCGATCCCATCCGGATTGATCCTTGAATCGTTACACTAACTACAGAGGGACGTCCACCGATCCACGGTCCAACCCTAAACTTGAGTACCAAAGTACCGTATGAATCAACACAGAACACCCCCCCCCCCCCCCCCCCAAAAAAAAAATGAATTCCTAACTATTCTTGTGAAAATAATTTTATGATTACTATAAACTTGTAACTCATTTGTTTGCTGTTGGAAGCAATCTGCTGATTCCATAAAACGCATACCATTATTAAACAAACAATATTAACTTTGAAGCCTTTCAGCGAAATTTCGAAGAAGCTATTGCAATGGCTTAAAAGTTTTAGGAAATGATTTATTCGTGGAAGTATTTTTATGCGTATCTGAATTAATTTTTTAGTTTCTCCAAGTTTTTATCGAGAACTTTTATTTTGACATTTTCCACAACTTTGAGATTTGGGCCACAACAACGCACGATCACTCTGCCACTCGATTTCACAGCTCGCTGCCCAGAAGAAAGAAAACACTCAGTGATTAGAGGCTAAGGCTCTTATTTCAAAAGATTTATATACTGGTTGACCTTGATGAATCGGACGAAATATGTTGGAAGTTTTTTATTTCTAACTGCATCGGAAACGAAATATTATGAGGATTGAGACGTATTGCTGCCGTTCATCAAAAACATCCTGAGTTACCCCAGGGCGATGTGCCGGATGTTGGATGATGTCAATTGAAATGAAATTTTTAATTTACTTGCGGATCCTATGGAAGAAATCGTTCACCGCACCAAGTGTGTAACTAATTGGCGAGAAGATTGCCGAATCCCATTATCATTCTGAGCTTGCGTAGGTGCGATAGAACTGACTCATTGATTTTATGTTACTGGTGATGTAATCTTGTTGCTTCAATTCAAGTGAGAGCATCAATTTCTATAAACGGAGAAGCGAGATTTGAGTTACTCCGTTGCTGCCACGATGGTGGCATTCCATGACATTAATCTGCATTGATACTTCCAATATTATTGTATTATGACCTAATATAAATATCATATTAAATATGACACCTTTTTCTCCACAAATATCCATCATCGAGAAAAAGAACCAGGAAGAAAACAATTTCCCTTGTTCAATTACTACGACAACGAACATATTGCCGATTTGGGAATCAAGACATTTAAATTCATACAAGCTGCAATTGTTATAATGGCCAGAATATTAAGTACGTATATTTCTGTTCAAGACAAAAGCATAAAATTAACAACTTGTCTCCATGAATGGATTAGATCATGTCATAGATACGATTTGCAAAGTGATTTGTCACGATAAACAGAATCGACGTTCTTTGAATAAAGGGGAGGAGGTGTAACGTAGAACGACAATGGGTTTGTGTATCGCCCTTGAAAAAGATAATACACTTTGTTTACATATATACATAATACGTGGGTAGATATCTATAATATTAATAGACTCTTTTATGGAGTGGTGGCGTAATTTATCGTTGACAGTTTAAAAGGGAAACCGATTCCTTTTCAAAAAGAACCCCCAAAAAATCGATGATCACGCACACACGCCCTAAACGAGTTAATGTGCCCAAGAATAAATCAGGTCGACGTGGGTGTCCTAAAGAGCCGCTATCGAGGACATCGTATATAGGACCTAATGTTGTGTGAATAACGTTTGACTAGGAACCACATCGAAATAAATCTGTGAATTGGGGGCGACGGAGGCTAGCAATCGTAGGAGTAAATGGACCAATGAGTGTTGATGCTGAAAGAAGTCCGATAGTACGGTGTTCCTTGCTGAAAGAGGAATCATCGTGAAACCTGTACTACACTATTCATCTACATGAATGATTCTATCAGCAAATATTCGTAGAAAATAAAGCTAATAAATAAAGCTCAATAACTTTAAAATCGACATTTCCGAAAAAAAAAGTCATTGAAATCCGAGTCGGGGCATACTGAAATGAATTTTAGAAACAAGAATTTTTGATAAATCATATTGTTACTTCAGACGATATTTCTCTTTATGGTTGAGATAAAAATTACGTTCTTGCATAAAAAAATCAAGTTTTTCAAATTAAAAGGACGAGTTTGTTGTCCAAAACTTTTTAGCACATTATATTGCTCACATTTAAAAAGAAATTGGTCAAAAATCACTAGAATCGCTAAAAATCTTTGAACTTATGTCTCGCGATAAACAAAAATGAAATACGGAAAAATGTATAAACTACCTATGAATGTCTAACATCTAAATGTAATAGCTATATAAACGATGAATAAAGTTGTTTAACGATGATATAGAACATTAAAAAAAAGAAAAAAAGTACTTGACTATCATTATCAATAAAATCAATAAAAGCTAAATTTAAAAAAAAAATTTAAAAATCCTAACTGTTTTGAATAGTTGGATATTATTTAGAACGATTTTTTTGCTATGAAATCGGCAGTTGACGATTTCTTTGCACTCAAAGATAAAGTCCGATTGTTTTGATAACGTCCAACGGCTTTATGGAAGTTGTTAAGAAAGAATATTAAAGAGTGGATTTATCAGCTATCATAAAACGAGTTTAATGCTGGGCTGCAGGCTGTACAGAAGATCTATGGAGGCTATATCTCGAATTGTGGAATAAAGCCCTGGACTAGTTAAAACTTGGATACAACGGAACTTAGTGGAATTATGAATTTACTTTGAATCCAATGACACAAGGGCTTCTCAATGGGTCTCCGAACTAAGAAGGTCCACCGCTAGGAGCGCTAGAGGGGCAGTGCCCAAAAGAAAATGGTCGTTGACATGATTTTCCGCTTGTCGGTATCTTGTGTCACCCCCTTTTCGCTCTACAATTCTTTCTCCGCACCACCAACCTCATCAATTCTTTTCAAAAATGAAAATTACATTATTGATGAATAAATTATTATAATGAATAAACACATCAACAAACAGAAAATCGACAAAATAACAAAAACAACTTGTGTCTGTCATTATTCGCTTTATAAGCAACAAAATGAGTAGCGAATCGGTACGGTCATAGTTTACGTGCTGCGCTCTACCTCCAGCTTTTCATATTCGGAGTCCCATAGGTAACGTTTTGAAATATTCATTCTATAGAGATCACTGAAGATATTGAAAGGATATGTTGAATAGCGTATATCTAAATTGAAAAGGTAACGATACATTTTCCAACCGTTTCAATATTTTGTAGCCTAACTTCTAAACACTGTGACTATAGTCGATGTGCCAGTTCGTCTTAAAATGTGTAGGTCCAATCCATGAATTTATCGGCTCCCCGACCGGATGAATGGTCGGAAAGATTTGTATGAATAATGGAAGTCAACTGTGAAAGGTGTGAGCGTGAAAGCTTCGTGAACGAATATTGGAAAGGATGAGTCAGTGGAATATAATAGATTCAGCAGGAACCCATCCTCGTGGAATATGAATGAGAACGCGAGGGCCCAGAACTTAAAAATAAATTATAATGTATATCTCAGGTTAGAAAAGATGCGGAGCTGGATCCTTGAACTTTGGCCAATTACCCGTGTTCAGCCGCCCTCAGATGGAAAAATGGTCCTACGGTTAGAGCAACCACCTCCGGTCACGATCTGTATTTTGTTACAAGAGCTGGTTGTGCGTATCTTGTAAAGTAAGACGTTAATCTACTGATCTACTGATTCATCTATGAAATTGCTGAACACATTCTCGCAATGTGTCGGTAGTTCCACATGAAAATATAAGTTTTTCTTGAGGTGCAAAAGTTATGTTGAATAGCCCATGATGCTTAAATCGAAACGGAAATTAGTGAAAATTATTGTCTATTTCCAAGAAAAAATAAAGAGTTACAACGTTAAATCGATTTCGACGGTTAGGCCATCATCAGTAACAAACAATAACTGAATACACGTTAGAAAGGACACACCTTATAAGGTCACAGGTGAAGGGAGATTGAATCCCATTGGTCGAGAGAAAGGAAAGGGGGCTAGAGGTACAACCATTTAAGTGCATGCAAAGTGAAGGGGGATTATAGGTAATCAGATGAAGTGAAAGGAGAGGAGAAATTACTGGTTTCAACAGTTTGAAGGGATAATTCCAACCTTTACAGAAATGGACATATCAGAGGTGAAATATATTGAGAGATATCCTCATTTTAACATTTACTAGGTCTATCACTATTGATAATTTCGAACTTTTCAACCTCTGAATTGAATTCTTCACCTGTGACTATATAAGCTGGATTTGCGAGTGAAATTGTCCCTTTCCATTCAGTATTATACTCTTCCGACACATATTCAGTAATAAAAGCACATCAAATACCACTGAAGGTCGTCCTAAAATACACATTTTTGCGAAGGTTAATGCGTTTACGCCGGGAAATTATGAAAGGCTGTCACTATCAGGCTCGATATAAGCGGACTAAAACGAACTAAATCACTCGCGACGAAGTTGTGGAAACCCATTTCAAAACGGATGTTAGTGAAAAACTTTGTCTATTTCCACAAAAAAATAAAAAGTTAGAATGATAAATCGATTTCGAGGGTTAGGCCATCATCAATTACAAACATCAACTGAACACACATTAGAAAGGAAACAGCTTATATAGTCACAGGTGAAGAATTCAATTCAGAGGTTGAAAAATTCGAAATTATCAATAGTGATAGACCAAGTAAATGTTGAAATGAGGATATCTCTCAATATATTTCACCTCTGATAAGTTTATTTGTATGAAGCTTGGAATTATCCCTTCAAACTGTTGAAACCAGTAATTTCTCCTGTCCTTTCACTTCATCGTATTACCTATAATCCCCCTTCACTTTGCATGTACTTGAATGGTTGTACCACTAGCCCCCTTTCCTTTCTCTCGACCAATGGGATTCAATCTCCCTTCACCTGTGACCTTATAAGCTGTTTCCTTTCTAATGTGTGTTCAGTTGTTGTTTGTTACTGATGACGGCCTAACCGTCGAAATCGATTTATCATTCTAACTTTTTATTTTTTCGTGGAAATAGACAACGTTTTTCACTAACTTCCGTTTTGAAATGGGTTTCCACAACTTCGTCGCGAGTGATTTAGTTCGTTTTAGTCCGCTTAAATCGAGCCTGATAGTGACAGCCTTTCATAATTTCCCGTCGTAAACGCACTAACCTTCGCAAAAATGTGTATTTTAGGACGACCTTCAGTGATATTTGATGTGCTTTTATTACTGAATATGTGTCGGAAGAGTATAATACTGAATGGAAAGGGACAATTTCACTCGCAAACCCATTTCAGGTCAGAATCAAAACCTTCGACTTGATTCAATATAATTTAAATCATTTCAACGATCTAAACATTCATGGTATGGATACTATAGGAAGCTACGAGTATGTGCCACACTCTACTTGGCAAGCGTTTAGAATTGTAGTTATTCCTCTATGTGTATTTTAATTGAAGTAACCGCAATTTTAGTGAATACTTCGGTTGTTTTTAGTCAAATAAAGTTGAAAACTATCATAGGGGGTTAGTTATTCTACTGTATTTCAATGTGTACTCTCCTAAGCGAGAGTAGAATAAATTTTATCGCTTTTTTTAACATAAGTTATTAGGCAGTCGTTTAGGTTTTTGAATATCGTTTTGAAATCGAACGGGAACTATACTGAAAAATATGTGCAATGCATATTTTATTTTGCATCAATCACTCAAATTCTATGTCGATGTGATTAGGGAACGAGCCCGTGCGAACGAATTATTAAATCCGTTATATAGTCCAGTCTCACACTAACTAATAACCTTTGTAATTAAGTTCAGATTAATTAAATAAAGCTCTCGAGAGTCCGGGCCATCAGGGTTAGTCGGTCGTGGTTGATAAATTACTAAACTTCCAGTGATTAATGATTTAGTTTTACGTCCAACCCTCATTATACCAGTTACTAATTCCTATTCTTTATAATGCACAGACACTGGTGTCTTGAGCCGAGGGTTTATAAATTTTTACATTTACAGTCTTCCGATTTAATATCTTCATGGTGTTACCTTGTAACAGGGATTATACATGGATGTTGCAATGAGCAATAATTATCACCATAGGTGTGTAGTCAGATCCCTTAACTTTGGAAAGGGAATCCTAAACTGAGCCAGAAATGCAATATTTCAATGCTTTCTGCAGTGATACAAGCTACCTATGTTGCAGTACATAATCGCACAATTAACTCTGCTCCAATAGCACAGCCAACTTTACTAAGTTTTATCGGAACGCAAGAAAGAATGAGAAATGAAACAAAAATTATTGGTGCAATATCGAAAATATTAAATGTTCAATGGAAATAAATACAAATATCCTTCATAGATATTAGAAAAAAAATCGCAGAAATTTAACGGAAAAATCAACATATAATGTCTAACGTCCTTAATCTTTAGACAGTCGAAATCACCTCATGCCTCGCCCTGCTAGTGGCGATGACCTCGTCATGAAGGTACATAAACTATAATTTCATTCTTACTGCAAATTACTGGCGTAATGTGTTTACATGTCAGAATAAATTAAAGAAATCTCATTTTTGAATACCCAGATTACATGGAAACAACCTTCATTTTCGGTAACCACACATGTGTAGTCAACAACTCCTAGTTTTGATCTCACGATAGAGTGAGGTTCAGCGACCAGTATTTCTTCTTTATCATCTCTGTAATGGTGAGCTTTCAAGCGATATTTCTATATGCAGTTCATTTTGGGGTTTATGATGGGATGTTCGATGTAGTAAGTCAGTGTTTTGTTTTTTTCAAAACCGTTCATCTATTCCTCAAGGATTTTTCACCAGACTGTTGCAAAACTTTGTGATAAAAGTTAATTTTTAATTGATTTTTGCGAGGTTCTTGGAGTATACACTTTCAGTGACAGAAAAACACGACGACTGAATAATTCTTCCAGTATGGCGTCTCAGGGTGATATGATCCTGCCTGTCTACCTCAGGAGTCCACCTTCACCTCCTCTCACCGCAATTACCATGAACATCACGTACCAGCTTTCAGTTTGAGCGGGTTGCATGTTATACGGTGTATTATGGATCTTCTCTCATCTTTTAGTCCCGTCCTCATGTTTTCAAGGTGTGTCCGCTTATTTTGTACTCGGGAGAGCAGGTGTGTGCAAGCGCCCGTATGCACGTACGCCATCTTTCTGGTAGCTGGGCACCAGCAATTTGCCCACGAGTGAATTGAAAACTGATATCGAACCTCATTGACTTATTCAAACACCGAGAATAGAACATTCAATTTGCACATCGGCAGTAGTGAAAAACGCCATTTTTCAAGATTTTGGACTTTGTGGAGTCGCATTTCAAGATTTTGATTTTTTTGTAGGTGTATCACAGGTGCAGTAAAATTTATCGTTTTCCTTCTGCTGCCTAGGCAGTCTTTAGTTATCTTCCTCACATGTTTACTTGAATTTTCTTCGGGAAGCTTTTCATTTTCGATCAGGGTGGCCAAAAAGTTAGGCCAAAATCTGCTCTTATTACATTGTTCAACCACCATCGTCCCAAGAAATTGGACAAAAATGTACAGTTATCACAAGAATAAATTTTTACATAACATAATAACATATTAACAAATAATAACACATTAAGAACGTATTAATTAAGGTAATACTATCTGACAGCAATAGAAGGACATCTGTAACTTCTGTTAACTTAGCTGCCAAAGAACTGCTAATATCTAACGTCAGGAACATCACTGATATAATCCCATCTTAATCCAAAGGTTGTTAACATTTCAGCCCAAAAGCATAGTGGTTTATCCGCTCTCTTTTTGGCAATTTTCACACGTCACACTTAGAAATAAACCGATTTTACCACCAGATAGATCTCCTTGAGAGCCATCCAGTGGCACATATATGCCGCAAGCCATTTTTGGACGTACTGGTATTTCGGCCGATGTGTGAATTGGAAAAAAACTGATTGTTGGTTTTTTGAATTGCGTTTCTTCAATATTTTGATCCACCCGAGAGCTAATTATTTTCATCCCAAAGTTATTCCCTTTGGTCATAATCCTTCAAAATGGCGTTTCTTGAATTACGGAAAAGTAATCAAAATACTCATGTTAGCGTTAAGAGCCAAGTTTTTGGTGGTCTTTAGTTTTGCGCGAAGGATTGATATGCCTACGTATGTATAGAGTCAGTAGGAACAATAAGTAGGAATTGCAGACTCACATTACCCACATATATTACTCATAATAGGTAGGTACATACATTTTTAAGTTCAATCATGTATTTGGTTGGGTTGATGGCTGTTTACGTGAGCTACTGGATCTTTGGAGAAGATAGATCAGCTGTTTTTTGTCAATGTCTCACCCTCCCACCCTCATGTGTGGCACCCTACATACCTAATTACAGGTCAGATTTCTGGCGTGGGAATGAGTGTTGAAAGGACGCCAGTACACTCTAGTGGATGCTTGATGAAGGTAGATCAGCTGGTTCTGTTTGTGTTAGAGAGTTCAAGAAAAAAGTGAATAGTAGAGTAGATTCCAATGATAATAATGATATTCCCAGGATAAATGTTTCTTATTAAAATAAGCAAACTAGAATTTAATAAGTTTTTCGTTACGTAGACAAAAGTTGACGTCTACTTCCGATCCGACATCAAAATCGGTTGCCAATTAGCTTACCGTCGCAATGTTTAGGTTCCAAGACTTGCTATTCCTGAATCTGACGTCCGACGTATTAACTCAAAACGGTGGGACGTTTGTAGTTTCTTCGTTCACCGGTTTGTCTCGTAGTTATTTAGCTTTTAAACTGAGTTACTGCTTGCACCTCAAAGCTGTGCGGGAGGAAGCTGAGTCCTTTCAAACAGGTCCAACAGGTGGCGAGGATGCGTAAAATATATTTATGTGTGTTTATCGTATTAGCTATCGTGAGACTAGTCGAGCCGCCCGACGGAACAAGTTACGAACGAGTCTAAATCACTTCTGTAAATAGAAGCAATCAACAGGTCCCAATAAATAAAGTTTCCGCCGTTGACAGATAACATTTCCTCCGTAATGATCAACTTGCACCGAACCGGGGTTCCTAATTAGCTGCAGAGTTTCGATATTATAATGTGTTTATTAAAACTGTTTCGTTATGCATCGTTACGACATGTTGGTTGTATAGATTTGCTGCAGTCGGTTTCATAGAGGGGACACGTTAGTCGCCCGTATCTCCTAAATATTTGTAAAACTCCGCTCACTCACATAATTATCATAGCATAGTCCGAAATACTTGAACTGAAATTTTGAAAAATGGACGTTTCTTCTCGGGTATAAGCTTCCGCTAGGAACAGTTTTCCATAACTTAAAGATTCAAGAGGGGTTCCGAGATGGTAGAAGTTTTGGAAAAAATAGCCTTTCATGGCGTCAAGCGAGAGGATAAGGGTGGTCCTCCACTGGAAGCGACTATGCGACTAAGCGTTTTCGTCCGTATACAAGCGACTAATCCCATAAGCCTGAAACGTATTTGAGGTCCTCCACTGCAAGCTACCTACATGAGCGACGCGACTTCGCGCATTTTGAGGCATATTTACACGTAGGTTTGGTTGTTAGCCCAAAATATTCACATTCAACGGTACAAAAGTACGTCGAATATATGTATATATATATATATATATATATATATATATATATATATTTGAGTTGTTACAGAAGATTGGATATATATATAGAGAGAATATTTTGCTGTGTCAGCTCGGCGCTTCGCGCCTCGCCGGGGGGCTTCGCCCCCCTGGACCCCCCGATCTTTTCTCTTTTGTACTGCGTAGAAAACGAGGATAATTTGCTATGCAAATTTCGGGAGTTGTACGACCAAAAAAAATTTGACCAGTCAACAGGATTTGAACCCACAACCTTCGTCTCACGAGACAAATAATTTGTCTCGGACGTTACAAATAATTTCGTCACGGACGTTACAAAAAAAATTGTTGGGGGTCGGCCTAAGAATTGCATAGCAATTAATATATAATGCAATTTAAACCATCACTGAAAATACATCTGATAATGAGAACGGGTACAATCAATTGAATGAACTACGGCATTGAAAATAATTGATATCCTCCAATAATTGTCTGTGGAAAATGAGTTCAAAGAAAGTAGTGCTTGATTTTTGGTGAATGTTCTGGATCCCCTGAGGAAAGCAACAGGTTGTGTATATAGGAGCCTCAAAGAGAGTGTTGAAAACAAATGATAATGAAACGAATCATCTATCGACCGGAACAACTCTAACCTGAAGCGATATTTCATTCATACGCTTTTTCTCCCTTTATGAAGAGATTGGTTCAGTAATGTGACATCAACGTAATTTAGTTCCTGTTGATTCATGTACCTCTCCGATGGGTCTTCGTCGGCGGGCTTTATCTTAATTGCTGATCGGTCTCAGGAGAACGAACCGCGACTAATGCTTAAGAGATTCGAATTAGCGGACCGCGAGAGTTGTGGAAGCCGATCCCTGTAGGTTGTGCGGAGGAGATCATTTTCATTATACAGGCAGCTAAACCTCATCCCCGCCACAGATAAGACGGAGACGCTAAGTAAAATCTTGTGTTCTGAGGTGCCAGTAGTAATATAATTCCAGTGCCCGCCCTAGTTTACTAGCCCGTTTGATGAACGGCGACAAAGCTCCGATGCATTGTCCGAGCTTAGATAATATTGCGTGTTGGCTGTGGTCTCAGCCATTCCGCACGTCAAATGTCCCGTGGTTTAGATGGTGAGAACGGTTTATCGAGCCACGTTCAATGTCTGAGATACCTCTTACGCATGCTCAGTTGCTCAGTCCTCTCATCTTTATCTTCTGAAACATAATTTGTTCCGTCTTGAACCATCTACGATCAGCTTTTTCGTACATTAAACAAGCCAAGTTTGTACATCGAATGTGGTAACATACGTGTTGACAAATAATTTATACCAATGGGCATAGCATCCGTTTCTCACGTTCAATTGTAGATAAATCAAGCACTTGCCAATTTAAATGTAATATAATGTAATAATTACATTATACTCGTAATACCGAATTGAAGAAATCAAAGGACTCAATCGAGCCATTTAGTTTTGCATTCGCGTTTTCACAAATTTCAGACCATTCCTATCTCGAACGCAATGGAATTGATTACATTTATATATCAGTTTCAAATAATTCTCGAGTCTATAAGTAAGAATATGTGGTATACATACTTCTAAACGATTTACCTATACGTTAATCATGCGAATTGGCTAAAAGGTACAATTGCTCCGAACGCAATGACATTCTTAGAGAACTCTATCTGGTTTAATTGTGATTACATAGCCAGGTGAGACCATGGTGGTGGTTGGCCAATGATTAGCTGAATCTCTTAATAGAGAGTTTTAGTAGCAAATAAGAAAAAACGTATCGTTATTACGTATCCCCTAATTCGTCGGGGATACGTTGTAGCTGTAACGTCGGCGAATTGGCGTAGCCATGGGCGTCGCGTTCAACGCATCTGGTGGGAAGGAATACGGTTGCGTTGTCAGTTTCGTGCCACTTAAATTCTCTAATGTTTGTTGTAGGTATGTGAATCGAATAAAAATTGAAAATGTTATTTATGCAACCGGCAATGATCAGCGAACGCATGATACTTAATACAAAATCCAGTAATTGGTCGAGAGAGATGGACACATTCTTTTTAAATAACAAACCCATTTTTATCCTGACATCGGTTTTATGTGGATTAATACAACCAAACTCAATTTCTTTAAATTCCTATTTTCTTCTTGGTTTCTTCTATTAAAAAAAAGGAAAAAACACTATTACTCTAAACACTAGTTCAGTTTATATTGTGTTTGTGTTCAGTGTAGTCAGTTTGTTATGTTTTCTCGTAAAATCCCTTCAACTCTAGAACCAGTATCGGAGCTTCGTCTATAACAACCAATTTCAGATTTGGCAGGTGCAATGGTTACCTATTTCAATAAAATTAGTAGGATGACATCCTGAGAATTGTACCCAAATACCCTCGAACGAAATCGGACTGATGGTAGATCGAGAAGTTTTAGAATCCATTATAAGGTATGAGCATAATTTAAGTAGGATAAATCCTACAAACCAACCACCTTTTTTGAAAATTACGAATATTACAATGCTCATGTCATGCCACATTGAAATAGGAACTGAAGAAATTGATTATAGCATTATAGGTTATCGTCATGAAAGGTTACATGCGTATTCGGAGCTGTATTTGGTTTCCCTTGAGCTCCGAATAGGATTTTTCTATTCGTACAACGAATGGTCTGCTAACCGTTAGCATTTTTCGCGCATGCGCAATGCTCCATTTCTATTCGTAGTTCCTCCTACTCGACTAACGACTCAGCGTTGCAAAAACTACATATTATCCTCCCAAATGTAAACCCGAACGGATGGAAACCAACTCTTCAAGTTACAAAATTCAACACAGAAGTTTACCTCTTATAAGGGGTAGGTAATTCTGTTGATTTCCCTTTATTTATTTTATTTATTTTTGATCGGTTACCGGGTACAATATTTCATGGAATAGGATCTCTCAAAAGGATAGCATAGTTAGCCGGTCACTTGGGGACTGGCACTAAATTTGAGGATCGGGGCTATTTGCGTGAGGATTTACGTTCGTGTAGACCTTGAGTGGAGTTAGCTGCGAGAAAAGGAACTGAGAATCGCCTTTTTGTCGTCGGCACAACCGCCATCACTACTCCGCCACCAAGGAGGTGGATTATGGCCAATTCCCATGTTAACGCCTGTAGGACTTGTAGCCTTGGACGGCGCATTTATTGTTGCGTCGGCTCCAACGAGTGAGCGCGGACTGGAAAGCAGTAGTTTTACAGCTGAAATAAATATAACAATTCAGATTGCCACCACTTGAAGAGAAATTTCGCAAAATGATTGTTCGCAATGACAATTCGCCAATTGCTTCAAGATATGTCACTGAATTCTCTTCTATTGAACATTTCAAAATATCGTCGACGGTTACCTCCTCTAATTATGCTACCATCAGTGGCGTAGCAAAGTCATTTCTTATGGTTTGGGGGGGGGGGGGGGGGGGGCAGTCAAGGATCTTATAGTTTTAGTAATAATTTTAGTAACTTGTAGTTGTGTATACTAAGACTGTATAACACACTGTCAAACGTTCTTAATAGATATTTTATAGTTTTTGTCATGATTTTAAATCTCGTACGTTTTCTTATTTACAGTATCAAGCTATTGATTTTATTAAAGTATATGTACTATTTAGAAAAAATATTTGCACAATTAACTAATCAGAATGTTAAAAAAAAAAAAAAGACAATAAATACGAATGGGTACCGATGATCAAGGGAGCACAAGGCTTATTACATACTAGGTACTATTCGAGACTAAAGGCTCAATTGTTTAGCGCGAAAAATACTTTTTCTGGTAAGCACAAACTCTTCCATATTCACCAATTTTATTATATAAGTACGCGAAATAAAATTCGGGGCATGAAACGATTGACAAGAACGTGAGACATGACAAAATGTAGACATGCTCGGTTAGAATAGAAACATTGCTACATTAGATTATTTTAATTTTCTATTCAATTATTTAATCACCATTGTAGGCTAATAAGTTGATTTCATCTATATTTTAACTGAGATTTTACCCATAAATGGTATAATATACGATATATATATTTTAAAAAATCAGAATTAATTAAATAATTTAACTGTGTTGAATCGCACTACTAAGCGCGATCATGTGGGTAGTGAAAAGTAGGGGAAGTTTGTAGCGGAATACTGGTGGCCACGGAACTGGATATTTTAGGGAAAATCGAAAATGTGCCAGAAGGTCGTGGGGAACGACTTGTTTTCCCTTTACAGTATCTACATTTCCGTTTTGTTGACTAGGCGAATTTATTTTATCCGAGGGTCAGTACAATATCCATGCCATTTTGCCCTAACACGAACGTATGATTTCTTGTTTCTAAGAGCGTTTCAAGTTTCTAGGCAACCAGGTTCGCATAATAATAATATTGGGTTTTACGAATTAAATTTTCCAATTGAAGGTGATATGTACTGAAGTTTGAAGTGTAAAATATTATATATAATTTTATCCATAGGCACAACCACAGGGCAAGGAAAAAAGTTGTTTCTATGATCTGTGGGTACAACATCCATTTTGTCGAACTTCTGGATCATCTATGATTCATGGAGGGGCTCCGCCCACCCTGCCCCTCCTCAAACTACGCCACTGGCTACCATTCATAGTCCATAAATGTCTGAGTCCGTTTTGTGCCAAAAAAGAGTCCTTTAAGGGAAGTTTTGATTGGGTTTTGATATTTGTTACTTCATAGTATTTTTAGTAGCACTCCCTCAGCAAAACAAGTGATCTCAGAAAAAAACTTCTTATACATAAATTTAGGTAAATCTGTCCTCTATAGGTGATTTCATGTTGAGTTGGATTTTTCGTAAAACACATATTTTTGGAATAATTCTTATAAAACAGAAAAGTTCCCAATTTTGAACGTTTCTTGAAGAAAAAATACATTTGCAGTTGAAATTTTTGTTGGTGAATCTCAGATTCGTTTCTCTCAGCTCAAAATACCATAAAGTTCCAGATATCAAAACTCTACCATAACTTTTCCTTTCGGAACCCAAATCGCTCTGAACATTACAGGGTTTTGTCAATTGCAGGAAAACTAAGCCATTTTAGCGATTCCTACTATCTCTCGTCTGCGAATCATCTTTTTAAAAAATTATAATTTGAAAAAATGAAGCAAACGAACAGACACTGTTTGTATGTGCCGATTCCTTATTACGCTAATTACTATATCAACTTCTAGTCCGGTTTTGATGAAATTTACAGGAACTGTGCGGGTTAGCTCCTAGATAACCCTTATAAATTACATTATCATCGAATGTGGTGTGTGCGCATGCGCAAATGGGAATTTCCCAAAGTGGTGGTTTTTAACGATCTATTGATTTTGTTCAAACGGAGGGTAGTTGGGTACAGGTTTCAGAAAAATACTGGGCTGTAATGTACCCAATGTATGTATAATGCAATGGAAAAATTGCTTCCTTAATGGGGAAATCAAAAGATGATGGATGTTTCTCCTCAATATCCTATTTTTCCGATTACCTATGGGTGGAATGGAGATGAAATGGTGAAAGGTCCACTAGGTAGTGATGGAATCCCCTATTACCTGTTGACCTTGACATTTTCAAAGAAATTAGAAAGATGTAAATAGACCTTCCAATACCTATAATTATAGGCTGATGACGGTGGAGCTGTCATTCCATTTTTCTAATCTTGACCAGGAGAGGCTCCCTACCAACAGCTGATGACGATGGATCGTGGTAACCATGTCATAAATAACCTAATTAGTTGGCACTTACTTCGTCTTGCCGTCGAATACCCCGTCCGAGGAAAGAGAAATACGCCTCAACCCCGTCTTCTCGTCATAATTTTAAAAATATCATGTACACGCCAAATTTAATACCTACGTGTTTTATGGAAGTAATGGGAGGAGAATTTTGACAGCGTGATGTTTGAAGTAAGCTAAGAGCTTTTTAACGAGCGGTGAACGGTTTTTTCGGGATTTTTAACTAACAGAGTAGCAATGGCACTTCCCTAGCAACGGAGCACTTGTACGTGAAGAGCTGGGGTTTTGGTTTATTATTTCCAATTTCTCTCAAACTTTGTCACTTTACGTTTCAAGGTGCGTAGATTCCAAAACTGCAATGTCCGTCCGCCGTCCAGGCTATAAGAGGCCTTCAACTTGATGAAAAAAATCCGCCCTTTCCCACATGGACTCCACTTGGGGTCTAGTTGGCCCTGGAATCTAGCCAGCCTGATCGCTTCATACGCATCAATGCTATGAGCCAAAAATGGTTCAAAAACGGGGTTTTTACCTCATAATTTTCCTCATACTTAGGTTATTCTATTTCTATTGATTTTCACGTACAACCAATGCGTTACTAGTGAAGTTTAACTCAGGGTTAAACTAAGGGTTTTCATAGCAGGAAAATCATTCGCCACTTTTTGGAAATCTCATGATCCCTAAGCCATTGTAGTGTCAAGGAAAGCATATTTATTACGCTAAGTCATAAACTAAGTGCTAAATAACCATAATGAACTAGTAATTTGAAAAGAAGGCATTAGGTACCTACATGTTTGGTATACTTTTGAGTAATAGGTACTTGTAAGCAGTAGGTAAGCGAAATTCTATTCTCTCTGGGACACTAAGAGACGATTACAGTTGGCTCTTTCCTAACAAGTTGAGTGAGCTAAAATCTCTCCTGTTCATCCTAGGAAGTTGACATTAGATATGGAAACTCTCTGGGACACTACGAGACGATTGAATTGATTGGGTCTTTTCTGCTCAGCAGACTTAGCTAATTTAATTGAGATATTTTTAACTTGAGACACAAAACATATTCCACAGGGGGGAAAATAAGGCATATAGTTGTACCGATGTATCTGCATGTAGTGTAGATTTTTCTTTTGATAGTTGACATCGTCCAGTTATATTTCGATAATGCACCTTAAACTCAGTTTGTTAGATAATTTTTTTTGACCAGTGTTCTGTGGTGAAGGGCTATCTAATTCAGGTTTACTATATAGGGGTTTAACTTCATGGATTTGCCCTCCTCCCCAAGGGCCAGAAATTTAACAGGGAAATAAATCAACATGGGATGAATCGGAACCGGAAAAACAAAGTAAAAATGACTTAATAAACTATGACGATCGTATCTGCTGTATAATTCCAAAGGAATTCAGATTATTGTAACTTTTGTCACCTATAACTGGAGCGGTGAAGCGTAGGTAGGTGATTTATTTTATATCATTAATTTTCAGTTGGTGGGTCAGCTTGTGTTAAATTCAAGACTTGTAAAATGTAGGTGTTTTTAATTTAATTTCTCCTCGGTATGCGTCTATGCCTCTGCAGATATATTTAGACAATGAATTATAGACCGTTTAATTAAAGAACTATCCGATACATGAATAATAAACCTTTGTGTAATAGTTTGCAGCGTTTTTTGTTTGTTTGTTTATACCTAATTATGAGGGAGAAAAAAGAAGAAAACGTGACGGAAATTTTGTCGACCCCCTCGTAAAAGACATATCCATGTCAATTATGGTGATTCCACGAACGTTCACTTATGCTGATAATGGGAAAATCGTCTGAAATGCTGTTTTATTATAACGGTAAAATAATGTAACAGAAAATTAGTTTGTGTACGTCGAATTGGTTAGTTACGTGTTACTAGTGAAAGAGATGTAATATTCTGGAAGTGACAAATGCGTGGTTTACTAAATGATTCAGATCAGCTTGTGTCAGATAGTTTCTATCTCATCATCTTATTTTGATTACCTACTTAATTATAGTTATCATATGCACGTATTGGTGAATCAACTTACCTTTGTTCAAGAATTTAGCAAAAAATCCATAAGTGCCCGTTATAGTCTAGTGTAGCGGAGAAATATATTATTTATATAGTAGATCTCAAGCCCTTAATAGCTCTTGAGAAACACGTGGAAGCCTTGAAAATGATATTCACATTTCCAATGTTGCAGACAACGGGCATGTAAATTAAATTCAAGTTGAGAAACAAATGAAAAACTGCACATTTGGTTTTCTATTCCCTACTGCGATGTGAAAATATTCCCCTTCGCATATTTCTGCTTTCATTGCTTGTTCAACTCTCTCCACGTCAGTTCTTCAGCTTCCCTCGCTTGTCGGCGACAGTCTGGAGAGGAACTCGTTTATTTTCTGATAAGTCACGGAATGTCTATGTTTACACCTTACAAAAATGAAAATAAAAATGTTTCGAGGTACGAAAAATGAATAAAAAGAATGAATCATAAAAGAAAACGTCTCCTGTCTCTCACGGAGAAACCTGCGTTTTATTGCGCATTTTGCCTACCCACCTACCTTTTGCGTATCCTTGCGATGCGGCATTGCGTGCCCACGTATGATGGCGATGGTGATTTTGTGTTTGAGTTGGAAAAGCGCTTTAAGGGGAAAAAACAGTAGGCAGAAAAAACATTGGTAGAAGCTTGGGGGTAAAGCTTAATAAATTGATCCTCGTTTTTCAGTCAGGTTGTTGGTTTGGGGGTGGTTACGACCTTTTCCAGCCTCTACTGTTTTTCCGGCTTCTTAAATCTCAATCGAAATTTGTACTGGGGAATCTTTTGACATCTTGTTCCAAGTAGAGATACCCAATATAATCGTAGAGGCTGAAACATGAAATTACAATTTCTCATAAGGGTGGTTGTTATTTACTTATTTATTAATACAATCTGGGTAAGTATTATCGTAAATATTTTGTTGTTATTTTTTGTGTTCTCTGACCCCATTTTTCGATCCACTGATTAGCGATCAAACGTCAGCGTTCTGTTGTAGATAGTATTTTGACGTGGAAAAATGATGACATAGAGAACAACCAAATCTTGATAAGATGACCATTATACCATAAAAATCTTTACTTGGAAAAGTCTTTAAATTCTTAACGATTAAACAACACAATGTGAATACTCACTTTGTTTGTTGTCATCGTAGTTTGTAGTTTATTACATGTTCTACTACCACCACGATTGAGTTTTTTCTGACGTTTCTTGATTCATAGTCTATAGATTAAAAATGTTTTACCCCGCTGCATTTTGTCGATCCAACCATGCAACCTATAAGATTGATTCTCCTCCCTTCAATTGATTTCAATTCCCACGCCTGCCTCCTACGACATACGTCTTACCTTACAGTCAGTTGAATGTATTAAATCCATCAAAACATTAGAGAGTTCCTAGTAGATCCGTAAAACACAATACGTCGTGTTGTATTGACAATCCGGGGCCGTAACTCATTGCGTCAGACGCATCCTTCCGTACAGATACGTTAACGGATCGCAATCCCAGAAAACGTAATCTTCTAAAATAACCTCCTAAGGAACTATTTCCTCCTCCCATGGATTTAGCGTTACAACTAGATCCGTTAAGGACTTGACGTGACTTTAAGGTGCTGTAAAGTTTCTCGTTACCGCACGCCGTATTGAGACCGACGGATCTCTAGGAACTCTCTATCAACAGGTGTATGAACTGTCTAAAAATTAATTTCTGGGTAGCTGTGATCTTCAGGTAGTATTTGATCGTCATTCGCTGTCTCTTAGTGTGATAATAATATCAATCTTGATTAATCACTTAATCAATTTTTAAATTTAGTATCTCTTATTAAGTAAAGACTTTAATTTAAACGTTTTTTAACGCTGTATTACAATATTTCACTCAAATTTAATACCTGCTTCCAATTTAAGGTCTTAATGGAATGACAGGGTTATTCAAATTACTCAATAACTTAGTTCTGTGACGGGTCGAAAAGATCAAGAAGCTTCATTCACGAACATGTCGCAATAAATAGGTATTATTGTATTAGTTGCACTAACATATTCTTAATAAAACAATTCATTTGATATTTTTGAGTTGTTGGTATTGTTTTGTTTTAGCGTTTTAATCATGATTGTGATATCCACGATTCAAAATGTAAAATTTACGTTTAATAGTTATATGGTTTATATTTAATAATGATTAATGATTATTTTGTGTTCCATTCAATTATAATATCATCCAATCGTGGCAGTCAGCTGATTTCACAAAAACCAAATGTCTCAATCAATAGATACTTATAAAGCAATTTTAAGATGCAAAGTTCTCCAATCCCGTGTCATTTGGCCCTCATAAACTAAACGCTTACTTAACAGAAATTAGAAGCAAGCTGACTGGTGGCTGGTTTGGGGCCTCACCCCGCTAAGTTGGACGTGTGATCGAACGAGATTTCGTTCTACGTCCGGCTGTCCATTCAGGCCGAACTAACTGGACCGCCGGATCCCACTCATGTTCCAGCCAGCCGTTGTTGTTCTCTTGTCCCGTTGGGTCTGTTAGGTGAGAAGCTGAGAGGCCGTAAAGATCGAGAATAGCCAACTCCTCTGTATGGGAATGTCCTCGAGTTTCAGCATTGCTAATTCCAAATATCTTGAAAGTGGGTTGCGTTGATCGGAAATATCCGATTCCAAATCGTATGTGATTCTGAAGATCAAACTGCTCAATTTTGACTCGTCCGAGTTGCGAAATCAGAACAAGCTGACAATTAGATCGAGCTAGAGTGAACTAGCAGGTCCCGCATCACTGGTCCGCCATCAATAAATAGGTTGAGGTGTGTGATACCTCTGATTAAACCTTCATTGTGAATTAGTATGCAATCAAGATATCGCAGAGAGAGAAAACATGGTTTTGTGGGATGTTGGTGATCCAGCAACAACCCCTCCTCATTTGGTGAATCTATTGTAGAAAATCAGCAAAACTTGTGACTTGCTACAATTATGATCTGTACGAAAAAAATGAAATAAAGTAAATAAATGGCTACAGAGATCAATAGCTTCAAGGGTTACTAATCCCGCGGGCCCACCATAAAGTCAAATTTTTATGGAGGAAACGAATGACATTAGTCCGCGATCTCGCTCAGTTGATCGGGAGCCAGTCATTCATCTTCATTATATCCCCAGAGCCTCCCTTTCACATTTCAGTTCTGTAGATTGAATGAGACAGAAATTAGCCTTAGGGCTCACTCAGCTGATGATTGCAGCTCCCCACCTCAGAACTTTACCTTACGAGTTTGGAATGCTACGTGGAGCCTCGTGCTTGAATCAGTATTATTTGAATGTGGCTATGAAACACATTAATGTTAGTTTGCGCACTCGTAAACATAACTACTTTCACCGTAACAGCGGATGAAGTTATTATTTGATTTTCTTGTTTGAATGGCCTTCGGTTTCCAACGATATGGTTGGTTAAATCAAATTATGTTCTATCCAATCGGACAGGACATGGACGAATTGAGAAGAGTAATAGAGACGAGGGTTTTATACTGTCGATTGTAAGTGTAAGTACCCTCTGCTAAAAATTATATATATATATATATATATATATATATATATATATATATATATATATATATATATATATATATATATATATATAATATATATATATAATCATATTGAAATATATATATATATATTTCAGGTTAAAGCAAGTTTTCTGCTCAAGTATCCATTCTAATATCTATTAGATGCTGCTTCAATTTCGTCTTGCAGTTTTGATTGATGGTTAAAATTATAGCTTATGGCATAAAATGGAGAAGGAATTGTTGATGGTATAGTATTTTGTGTTCTAATAGTTTTCGAGTACTGAACTTTACCTGTGATCGTACTACTGACAAAATGTTATTGATATAATATTTATAAACACCTACATAATAAATACATTCTTGCGCTAAACCTGCAATCACGATTCGTGTGGTTGAGGTGCATGCAAATCCTCCGTCCTTCGTAGACAGAAGGACAACTCTGAAAGGTAATGTGTGTTTCTAGACGATGATCTAATCATTGGTTTTATTTATTATCGCTAAATGACAGATGTACGAGGAAATAATGACTCGATGTAGTTGTTGGATTCAAGGAGAACATTTACTACACATTAATACGTAGTTTACAGTTTGTTGTTTTAAGGTTCCAGTTCGTACTCATCTGCATAGTATTCTTATATAAGAGCAACATATATTGCTCATGTTGTGAGGTTTTTCCATCACCAATTCTTCGCTGATAGATATTCCTAAATAAATTTTCATAAACATTATCAGTTGTATTATATGCCAATTATTATTATCGTCACTCATATTCTGGCTTATTTGTTTACAGGACTCTGAAAGAATGGGCCCGAGTGTGCTGGTATTCCTCTTCTTCATAACGTCTTTCCACAATGAAGTTTACGCGAAGTTCGGTAAGTCTTTGAAAAGTTTTTCGTTGTCCTTTGTTGTCTCTCTAGCTTCCTACCTTGATATATTTATAACTATCGATTTACCTACTAAGAATTTTGCCAACGATATCTCCTATTATTAATAATGTCTATATACAGAGAAATATCATTTTTTTATTACGTATTCGTAGTAATTGTATCTATGTAGTTGAAGATGATACTGGAGGTACCGATTTGGGACTTGATATTCCGTTTATTTCGTCTAAAGAGCGGACAGTTTGCTAGTAGTGTACTGCATTATAGGTTTTGACGAGCGGTCGGTTCGGCCCAGTCCTGAGTACTCGTAATTGGATAGCTCCCGATCATTAGATACTCATAGGGCCAGTTCCACCAACGAGAGTTAACTCTCGAGTCTAGTAACACAGGATCTAGATAACAACCGCGAGTCAGTGTTTTCACTGTTCCACCATCAATTTTTAATCCTAGATTAGCCGATCCGTGGATCAATTAGTTAGCATCCGAGTTACTGTCCTCAGACCGAAAATTAGTGAACAACAGCTGATAAAAGTGGAGATACAGTAGTTTTTGTCCCGCCAAACATCTCCATTCCGACATCAAAATGAAAGGCGCCAAGTACAGTTTCGCGGCAATGTTTATGTTTTAGTAGGCAATCTTTATCATTTTAGACTGACCATTTGACAACTTTCAAGTTTTCATCGGCGATTGTTTTCGTGCTGTACAAAACTTTTTCCACAATCAAGTGCAGCACAAAATGAATTGGATAAAGATCATTTGCCTCCATTTTTCATTTGGTTAATGAAATACCCAATTAGTAAGCCAGCCTGGTTACTTACCAAATCAATTTATTATACTCGTACCTCGAGGATTGTTTATACTTTATAGTCATAAATAACTTTGCATGTCAGCTGCTTTTATTTTCGGAGCGGTTTAGGCAACGTAAGATTTTTGCATAAATTGAGATGTTCCCAACGAGTAGTGAACAATATACGTCGGATAAGAACTGAGGGAGCTACATTTTCCTAGGAACGGCTCCATTGTAAGAGGAAATCATCGGAAAGAAATTTAGGAAGTACCGCTATAAAAACGTACCGCCGTAAAAACATGAAAATATCAAGATCTTTGCCCATACACTTATGCAAGTGGACCACTCTTTCCCTATCATCTTACCATTCCACGAAAACATCGTCTTGAGAAGACTAATTTATTGTTTGTTCCTTGCCACGACGGAAAAGGTAATAAATAATTACGGATAAATACGGTCGTGTTATGAAGAAATAATCGGAAAAATCAGATTAGGTACATAATTTTTGAAGATTACGGGCGGCGACCAAGATGCGGATCAGCGCTGATCCGTGGGTTAACGCACCCCAAGAGGTGGAGTCCGGTATCCGTGCGTTATCACAACAAAATCCCGAGTCAAGTGTTGGTTGAACGATCATTTCGCCGTTTCGATGAGAAAACTCAGGGTCCTGAGTTAATCCTAGGAAAACTCCCGTTGGTGGAACTGGCCCATATAGTACCTTTTTGGAAAGCTCCCTGCTAGATTGTTCGATTAAAAGAATTACTATTAAGGCGCGTCCACACCAACCGAGCATCGACAAACAGGGTTCGCTAGCATTCGTGAACGCTCGTGAACACTTGTTCGTCTACCTGTCCACACCGGACGAGCATTCGTGTTCGCCTACTCGCCAGTGTTCCCGCAGACGCCCGTCGAAACGATGGCTCCTGTCTTTTCAAAAACGGCTGTGGTGGTGGCATCTTTTATTTTACTGGGGGTTTCCGGCGTTTCTTTGGGTAAATCCGTTTAGTTAGAGCATACTGGGGCATTATCTGGATTGTTGGACAACTTTTTTTTTTTTTTTTTCAAAGCGCTTAAAAATCACGTGTATTCCTTTGACATCATCAAGTATTACACTAGAAAAAATTGGAGGGCTAAAAAATTTGGTGAGCCAAAAAATGATCTAATTTGGCGTTTCATCATAAGAAATTACCGATAATTGTGTAGACAAAACGCTTTAAATTATGTAGCGCTGTGTACTGTGTTTATGCCATTGTAATTAGCTCATAAGCTATGTGGATGACAGACGCAGTACCTATCTATTGATACCTATGTCTATATAAGTAAAATTAGTCACCGTGAATGATAAACAGGGTGAAACTATCTTCAAGACTTCCAAAATCGTGGAATGTTTCATTACAAACATAGAACACTGTTCGCAATTGCGTCCACACCGGGCGAGCACCCTTTGATGTACCCGATTCAAGCGGGAACGGCCGCGAGCCCAGCCGAACGTTCGCAAATGCTCGTGAATGCGTCCACACCGGGCAAGCATTCTTGGGTTCGGGCGTTCGGCTATGCTCGGTGTGGTCGCGCCTTTAAATAGCTAGAATCTTCCATTGAGAGATACATTACTAGTTTGATTAAGATACTTTCTTTAGCACTCCAACACTACGCGTATAAGTGGGTATGTTTGTGGAAATTACTTGTTTCAATTTACTTATGTGACTGCTCTTGCGTTTGTAAACTGTTGTCCTTGATAGTTTCACGTAATTGACTTCATTATTTTAACTTAATGTTAACGAAGTATCACAAAGATCAAAGAAAATAATAATGACCAAGGACTATTTTCAGACAAAGATACGCGGAAGGACTCATCAGTTGATCCTATGCATTCAGAACCGAAGGTTTCAACAACCAGAAGTCCAACGGAAGTTAATAAGAACGTCACTGATAAAGTGCGAAAGCGCCGCTCAAAAAGTAAGAGAGGCCAAGTTTCAGCACTATGCGTTATTAGCAAGTCAATATTACCAACAAAATCTTCATAACGGAAGAAAAACAAGGCACACGAACTGTTAGAGAGTTCAAAAAAAGTTTAATTCATTACTTGGTTCCCTGAACTGATCAAATTAGTTGGTAGAATATATTAACTGTGAAAAGTAGCATAATTTCAAGGAATTCGACCATTTATGGCATTCCCAAACGCTGTCAGTTCATTTTATTTTTCATTAGATAGGATTTCATTCATCCTCACATTCAATAGTCAAAAACGGATTTTATTGGAGATATTTAGGTACTAAGATACTTACTTTTCAATATTATCAAATACTTTGGAGCTTTAGATACTTAATAAGCATTAGACACATTCTAATAAATGATTGATAGGTATGAAATACTCATAAGTAGTCCAGCACTATGTACGGTCAGCACTAATATTATATGAACATATTAATTTAGGGTTGCATAGTTTACATAGGTACTTCGATTGAAATTATGAAACACAGAATGTGTTTCAGCTCACGCGTTTCACATATACCCGTGAAACCCACATACGAGAATGACTCAGATTTTGCGGTGAATCTTGTCACTACTATGTCAAGTAGTTTTATTTATTTATCACCAGCGCAACGACTCACCACCAGCTCAATGAAATCATCAGAAATTAACCAGCGGTTGCAATCATATTCACAATATCTATTATTGTGAATGATCACCAGTGTGCAAACAATTACTCAAATAACATGCCCATAACTCAGCTTATTGGCCACGCAAATCGCAAGCGTTAACATAATATGGTTGGATAAATCGAGATATTTTGAACGAATGGTCAACGAATTTTGTGGGATGAAAAACGACGAAGTAACATTTCCCTAGCAACGACTCGGTTGTAAACGGGAATCATCAGAATATTTTCGTGAGCAATTTTCGTCATTCAATTTCCGTGACGTTTTTTTTAGTTTATGTGCTATAGCAAAGACATAAAATGTCAAAAATAACAGGAAAAAGCATGCGTGGTACGGTATAATTTCGTAATGAGATTTTTGAATCCGTCTTCCCGTCTCATAGTGTCCAAGCTTTTGTGTAGTTAGACCTGGCAACTCTGTCTTGGTTTCTTGCTGGTGGGTTCAATCATTCTTTCATATAATTAGAAAATATCTGGTTCAACCGTTATTATACCCACCTGCTAGGCCCATAAATGCAGCAAAATTGCCCTAATGCGTCTGCTAACATCGTAATAAACGTGCTCCATGCTCTGAAAAAGATTGTTAAAAAATACAGCCGTTTTATTTTTTAGTCAGCGAGAAATGATATAGCAGAGAGGAGCTTGTACGGTGGAATGACGAGTAGGTATATTGACTCCGTGGTGTTTCTTTGATGAAAGACTGCAGTTAGTGTTTCATTAAAGAAAATAATACGTCGATTGGTCTAATTTCAAGTTTTTTCTTCCTTTCTCTCTCTCTTTCAGACTCGTAAGAACCATTAACAGCTAGTTTACAATTGACTATTAGTCGCTGCTATTACTCATTTCATCAACGACTTCTTATCCAGCTAAAAAGCACATTGGATGCTGACTGCGTTGTTAATAGTTTTTCTACTCCTACGAGTGAAACAGAGGTGGTATTCATCAGCTAAATATAACTAATTCTACCTTTGTACAACTGCCTCTGTCTCCAAACTGAGTGGTTACTGTTCTGTCTTCTCTCAAATTTAACGAACCGGTACTTGACGTCAGCTGCGTTATGAATAATGAGTTGCATTTTGTGAGATCACATCAAATATCTCAAATATATAACTATCCTAAAATAAAATACTATTCAATTTGATTGTCATTAACCGACAGATTCACGGATATGAACACTAAAAACCACTGAGTCGAAACTTACTGACATTTTTATGGGCATAATGGTAACATCAGATACATAGATTCTCAACTACTTTAATCCTAATATTGGGGGGGTTAGCACCGAAAAAATGTAGTACATGTGATCGGGAAAAAAGTATATTACATTATTAGGATTAGGATTATAACATAATATAATCTGCAATTACATCAACAACACAGCACAGCCCACATTCTTACAAGGGAAGTGCGAGGTAAGTCCGGCTCCGATCTCACTGAAATATTTACCGGAGTTTCTCTATAGAAAATGAGTTGACCTGTATTTCGACTGAATGAGCCCTTGGAGCTTTTACATAAATTTAAAAAATGGCTAAATTATGCGTTCACGAAACTTGTACTGCTGTTACACATTTGATCCTTGCGCCAAAAAATCAAGCATTCCAAATGAAAGGATGAGTTCGTTGGCCAGCACTTTTTGAGCACATTAAATTGGTAAAATTTTAAAAACGTATTGAAAAAATCACCAAAAACGTCTGGAAATCGTTAAATTTATATTATTTAGCAGAATATTGCTCAAATAAAGTTTATTAACTATAAAATAGAACATTGAAAAATGCATGAATAAAATAATGCTGAAAATTTCAATTAATTTTAATAGAAATTTGCTAAAAAAAATTATAAAATCTGCAAAAAGTTAAAAATCTAGAATAGCAGATTATTATTTATAATACGTTTTTTGCATACAATTAATAGTTTACAATTTATTTACTCTCAAAAAGCTCTGACTGAAAAAGAATTTAACGTGAATAATTTACGAAAATTCGCTCGTACTATCATGCTGCGTGACTGAAACTTTTTTTTTTCGAACCTCTATGGGCCTCAGACTCATTTCCGATGTAGAAACTCCTGTAAAAAGAGGGTTCCTAGTGGATCCGTAAAACACAATACGTCGTGCAGTATTGATGATCCGGCGCCATGAGTTAAGGTGGCGCATCCTGCCGTACAGATACGTTAACGGATCGCAATCCGGAAAAAGTCATGGAGCATGACCCCATGAGCGAATTTTTGAAGAAATCTTCGACATTTCAGTCGCTATTGATCGTGTAGAGAAATTTTAGTTTATGATTTTGATAGACAAACATGGAATCAAATTATTAAAAATAATTAGGAGGTACTCATACTTTATTATTATTAAACTAATCTTGTAGATTTAAAGACAAATGTAGGTAAATATTCATAGATTTCGATGTCCAATGTGGTCAGTATTGAAGGCAGTTGAAATCTTAACAGTATCCTATCATAACATCATCAAATCTTGACATAAAATAAAATAACATACCGACGTCATATGAAAGAAACGTATTTCCACAGCCAATCGATGATGAGGCTTTATATTACGAGTGATATAAAGTCAGTTGCATTCGAATCTAGTATCCTACAGCAAGAAATTGACAGACAAACTGTAGTTTCTGTGCATCTATTGGCAGCCTAAATTATGGGGGAGTGTCACTTGGCTTTTCCGTAGCAACAAGAAAGAAATTGAAACGTTTTAAACAAGAAAGAAACTGAAACGTTTTAAACAGCATGGTTCTAGGATTGGTTATACAGGGATACTTCCATAAGAGTAGTTCAATCTGAATTTGGACAATGTTTCATGCAAATATTACCGATTTTTACAACTAGCATTATCGAACGGCATTATTTCGATTTTTGACTGATTTTTCAACTTTGAAATTTTTGAAAACTTGATACATATTCTTATAGGAAATTTTACGCTGATTCCGAATATAACACATGTTAGTATGCTGATAAAATTATTTCGCACAACAAATCGCAAAAAACAGGCTATTTTGAAATTTTTGACTACATTTTTGAAAATTCACACTTTTTTTCCCGACCGACACTTCAACCCGAAACCAAGGCGTTATGTAATCCGATCATGCTGGCCAACGAACTTGAACTTTCGTTTTGGTACCTTAACATTTTAAAATTTGTTTGATTTGTTTCTAGCACAATTCTACGGACAGTTTATCGTCTGGAATGATACATACATACATATACCCATACATACATACATACATAGATAAAAAAATGTGTTAAACTTCAGAATATGATTCAGAATAGCCTGAAACGGATTTCTGCATAAAACTTTTTCAAAAATTCACATTCTACAAATTTTGAGGCGAGAGCAATAGCTTAATTTTCTTCAAAAATTCGCTAAAACTTAATCGTATAAAATAACCTCCTAATTTCCTCCTTCCATGGATTTAGCGTTACAACTAGATCCGTTAAGGACTTTACGTGACTTTAAGGTGCAGTAAAGTTTCTCGTTACCGCACGCCGTATTGAGTGAGACCGACGGATCTCTAGGAACTCTCTACGGTTTGTTGCGACTCTTAGTTGTGATAGGCGCCGCACTTACCGCGCACTCCACTCCTCTTGTTAGTTTAATGACAGCTTAGATCAACAGTTTTGTCATCATTCTTCTTCTGCCACTCGCAAGTTCGATGACTGGGGGGTCATCAAACACATCCATTGGTTCTCACACAGAAAGAAAATTTTCCTTGTACCGCAGCCAATGAGAATTTCATAGAGGAAAATAAGACCGGATGCGCTGGGACCTACCATTACGCCTCGTTTTGTCGATAGAGCACTCTTGTTCCCGCCCTATGCACAACGCCTAGGTATATAACATGTTTATAAACAGGATAAATGACTTAAATTGCGTTGTACCGTATTGTAATTAAAAATAAATAAATAGATAAATTTAATAATTTTCATGCAATATTAGCATTAAAATTTTAAATGAACTATCAAGTAATCAAGATGTGTTGACATTTCAAGATCCTGGAATGCTTTCACTGCCTTGCTGAAAGCTCACTATGCCCACGGCACTTCCCCACCTGGTTTATAAGACATATTACTATAATTGAATCCAAAGTTTAGTGGTTCCTCCAATCCGTCAGTTCCTTCTTATATAATTGCCTCACTCATGAATAATTCACTGCCCTCGCGGAGCCCCATAAGAATCAATTAGGGGAAGTTTTGATCGTTTAATAAAGTCAGGGCCAGTTCGCGGATGCACCCGGCGGGCGTGGGCGTTCGGGTAGCGACCGGTGCGGTGGCCTGAGGAAGGATACGAGATAAGTCGAATGGGTCTCACCCGAGACGGCTTGTCTCCCACGTCGGCTTTTGAAACGCTCCCAGCCTCTTCGTCTCGAGATCCTATCTGTCGTCCGGTTTATTCACATCGTCTCTAAAGATTCAATTAGCTTGAAAGATATTTTGTCGCTTTTTTAATGCGAAATAAATGAGGGCGAGACATAAGAGGGATGTTTTTAAAACCCAGCCCGACTTGCGATCACTTCTTCGTTATAACAATATTGTTCATCATCTCCTGTTCCAATATCGAGTAATAGGCCGAAGGCGGAAGTAATATGGAGTTCTTGAAAATAGCTTATTAGTTATTAGCTCATTTTCTTAGAAAATGAAGCTATTGCAATGGCTCCATTAGCTTTATTATGAAAATTTTCATAATTGAAATCCGTTTTGAGACATTCTGACACAATTCCTATATATATATATATATATATATATATATATATATATATATATATATATATATATATATATATATATATATATTATATATATATATATATATATATATATATATATATATATATATATATATATATATATATATATATATATATATATATATATATAATACTGATTTGAATGGTTTTTAAAACGGTTCCAGAGGAACAATATACTTTGGCACAGATGTGCGGAGGAAAATAGAACATATATAAAGATAAATAAAAAGGAAAAACTCACGTTATAATATTTCGGCTTTTGCCTTTGTCAAATAGTAGAGTAGAAGTCTATCTTCTACTCTACTATTTGACAAAGGCAAAAGCCGAAATATTATAACGTGAGTTTTTCCTTTTTATTTATCTTTATATATGTTCTATTTTCCTCCGCACATCTGTGCCAAAGTATATATATATATATATATATATATATATATATATATATATATATATATATTGTTTGGAAATAGATTTACCTGATAGAGATTTACGACTCCTTAATGATTTTCACATTGTCACACTGCACAATAAATTGTTGTAATTACTTATGTAGATGGATAATTTTGTAGTTATTAATGTATGTATATTGTAGTTATGTACTGCTCACATAATTTGTATTATTTTTCTACTTATCATACTTATCGCATCTTCGTCTTGTTCGTTCAATGCATTATTATGCCAAGTTCCTCGCTCGCACTACCTTTCCGAGATGTCGCTCCTGGCTGGCTTCTACGGACTTCAATGATGGTCCGCCCTGGAAAACCCTAAGTTCCCCCTAGGCTAGCGGGAAAAAGTACCGTAGATAATTAGCCGTTGGAGGTGCAGACTGAATGCAGCGGACTTTGTCGGTAGATTTCGCCATTACCATTTCTGCAACGTAACGCACATCATTTTCAAGCCCTCCTATTAATACGCTGATCTGTTCACGTGGAGATCTCCCTTTTTCATATAGGTTATTGCAATTAACCGAGAACGTTTATGATCTTTCTTCGCACTGCTAGTGTTATTCAGCGTGCCATATACTGTTACCACACAAGTATTCGGGCCTACGAGGGTTTTTTATTACCCATTCGCCGTTCCTGCTTTTCTGCCTGTGGGACTCAATTTCCTGGATATCCGCAAGGAGCAACCACCGCTGGAGCACACGGTTCGATTCGTTATAATTCTTTTCCTTTGGCCAAAGGAGTAGACTTAGGTAGGTCTGATAAAGGGACTTTAAGGGCGTTGTTTCATTGCCTAACTCTATAGTACTTAATAGTTCATGCGCATTTTCAATCTTGTATTGCATCAGTACCTACCTTTACAAATACATGCGTTCGTTTCATTGATCAAACATAAGCTGCCTTCTTATTTAGCATTACCCATAATAAAACTCTAATACAAGTCATCATTCCAGTTATTAACTGGTGGTCCTTCGAGGGAATTGTTAGCTTTTTACAATTTGTAAGGATAATTGGTACGCACACAGTGCAGCCCCATTCTTATAGTTTATATATATATATATATATATATATATATATATATATATATATATATATATATATATATATATATATATATATATATATATATATATATAACTTATTGAAAATGACTCTAGGAGAGCTTGATTTCAAAGTCATAAATGATAACAGAAGGAACGTCACAAAACTATTTTTATTTTGCCTTTTTCAAACTAACAAAGGAATTGATTTATTGTAGGAAATTTGTTTACACGTTGAGAAGGAATTTCGGTAACTTTGATTTCGTTTCATCGTTTTATGTTGAGGCTTGGAGGATCGTAAGCACCCAAAACGTTGCTATGTGCTTTTTCTGACTCGTGAAGCAGTCTCTTGTTCTCGTGGGGTCTCATTTTTTTCAGGACTTTGATGCCGAAACAGTCATCAAACGCCGCGTTATGGGTTTAGGGGTTGCTCTTCAGTCATTGAGGTGGGAGTTTTCGGATAGCCCAACAATCCAAACTCATACACATGCAAAGGGGCAGCAGATAGCCAGACACCAATGTGTGTGTATGAGTTGGTTTGTAAAGAGTCTCCTGCATTTTACGTAGGGAAGGCCGAGACTCAACTCAACTTGAGAGCCAACATTCATCGGGCGTCTGTGGTAGGTAAGTGCTAATGAAGTCTGATGTGCCGCCATGCCACAACCCATAACGCGGCGTTTGATGACTGTTTCGGCATAAAAGTCTTGAAAAAAATGAGACCCCACGAGAACAAGAGACTGCTTCACGTATCAGCAACGTTTTGGGTACCTGCGATCCTCCAGGCCTCAACATAAAACGATGAAACGGAATCCAAAGTTACCGAAATTCCTTGTCAACGTTGTAAACAAATTTCCTACAATTAATCGATTTCTTTGTTAGTTTGAAAATGGCAAAAAGGCGAAATATAAAAATAGTTTAGTGTCGTTTTTTCTGTTATCATTTCTAATTTTGTGATTATATATATCTTAGAGATCTGGGAGTGGTCGTAATCGAATCAGCACTGAAAAATACTTCAACTGTGACATCCCACACGCCATATTGTCAAAAAACTAATTTTTTAGAGATAATGTAAATTGAAAATTTAAACTCGTCCTGCCTTTTGCCAAGAATAAACGACCGATGTTTCTAGGCATTGCTTCTTGCTTAGATCATGTTATGTTATGTATTCTTGAGATGGGATCTTGCGAGCATCCAGACCACCAACCTATACACAGCATTCTGATCTACTTGTGCTAATTCATGTGGAGGCAATCAAACCACAACCATGCCAATTTGTTTCAACCAATCCTCACCGACATTGGCAACTTCTGAAAACACGGTAATTCTTTTTTTCCTGCTTTTTAACATGGAATCATGTTTTAGCGATGGATCCCCCGCCGAAAAGTGAGACTATAAAGTGAGATGAAAGTAGCGCCAATAATTTTGATGATTTCCGCTTACAACCGAGTCGTTGCTAGGGATATGATACTTCGTCGTTTTTCATCCCACAAAATTTCTTTGACCATTCGTTCGAAAGCTCTCGATTTATCCAACCATACTATATTAACTACTGCGAAGTGCGTGGCCAACAAGCTGAGTTATGAGCATGGTTATATGAATAATTGTTTACACAACAATCAATCAATCACAATCGAATCGATCATTCTCAATTATTGATATTGTGAACATGATTGCAACCGCTTGTTAATTTCTGATGATTTCATTGAGCTGGTGTTTCGATTATGTGATTCATAGCAGGTGATCCGAATATTGCGAGAACGGTTTGATTTGTGAAGCGGTGGTTAAATCATTTTAATAGGTAATTTCTATACTTTACACTATAGGAAGCTGTAATTTCGTATGTAGCCTCTTTAGCCTCTTTCTATAATAAAATGAATGTTTACTCGCGAGTTTCTACTAGGAGATCATCATCTCACAAGAGCTCAATCGTCGTGATCATTTCTATAATAAAGTGAATGTTTACTCGCGAGTTTCTACTAGGAGATCATCATCTCACAAGAGCTCAATCGTCGTGATCATTTCTATAATAAAGTGAGAGCGAGGAGCTAAAACATGATTCCATGTTTTTTACATTTTAGCAGTCAGGCTCAAAGTAATAACATCCGGGGGGGTCCAGGGGGGCGAGCAAAGCAAAGCCCCCCTGGCGGGGTCAAGGGGCGGAGCCCCTTGCGAGGCCCGAAGGGCCGAGTTTTTTTTAAAAATAATGGATGGAAACCACACCTTGAAATTGTCACCAATTCTACGTAAATATATAATCTAAGTAAGAAGGAATGCCTAGAAACATCGGGCGGGCGTGTTGAAGACAAATTGACTGGGGGGGGGGGGGGGGGGGGGGGGGGGAGTTTCTGGGAATACACCCTATATATATACGACATTAAAATCTAGGATTTTTTTTTTTAATTCTTCAAAAAAATAATTCTAAAAATATAGCATTGTATTCTTTGACATACGAAATGGATATGTAGGGGGTCCCCGCCCATTTATAAATTTTTAAATTTTGAGACCATCTAAATAGCTCAATTTTCCTCTGAAAATTCGTAAAAATGAAAAATAACAGTATTCGATCTTGATATTTTTTGTCAGGGGAATCTGAAGGTCAGGGAAAAGTCAGGAAAATTTCAAATTTCCAATCTGAAATCAATCTTTGGCGCCTCCCGGAACTTTTCTCTTAAACTACCTCAACAAAGTTGATGGAACTTGAGTAAAAAATCACATAGGTCGTTGTTGGACCTGATACTACCTGAATCATAGTCGTCGCTTTCATATCAACCCTAAAGGTGATAATTGAAGGGTTGAAATTGAAGTGACTTTTATAATATAGTCTACTTTCTGCGTTACTTTTCCTCAGTTCCGAAACAATTACGTGGTCGGTAACAATGTCGAAAGTGATGTAGATACCTCCTATATTAATGGAACCAGTATGGAGAGTTTATTACTCTTGGTGATGAACGAAAAAGAAAAAAATCGCAAGGGGCTATCATGTTGAGAACGAGATCAGTGCCATGGGAAGAAGGTACCTATAGCCATCGTGTGACTCAATTGACACGATAACCCGTGGTAAACTCACTCTAACGAGCTTTCACGTTTTCTAACGACGTTGGTGAGATCGGAAAGCATGACTCGAACCAATGTTACAATGACCCACAACGAGTTAGTTAGGAGTCAGGTGGAAAGCCTTTCAGATGAATGAGCTGCATAATATTTCGCAAGGATTCGCTTGGCTACTTTGCCTTGCCTGAGTCTAAAGGCCTGCCCATTCAGATTTCACTGGGAGAAATCTCGTTGCTCCAGCGGTTCCCTCAGAAGAATACAGTAACAAGCTATTACTGTAAAACGGTGAAGTCGGAAGTTTGTGTTTTTAGCGATTTGTGCTCATCGCCTTAAAAAACCGAATTTGCTTTTAAATTTCAAGGATATTTTAACGCACTTTACAGGTTTGTCAGAAAATGGATGAAACGTGTCAGCATGTTCAGCTGAGCGACGTATACAGTGGAACCTGGATAATTCGAACTTCTTTAATTCGAAATCTTCTTTAATTCGAATATTCCTCTTGGTCCCTAGCATTTTGTATTTGAACAATGCTAAAAAATCGTGGATAATTCGAATTTTATTTTGGATAATTCGAATTTTCGGCGTGCTAACTAAGGTATAAATTTTAAGCTGCGACTCAAAATGATTGTAATTTTATCGGGAAATACGATTTAGTAACGATATTCGGCAAAAGGTTTGCGTTAGACCAAATGCATGCAAATCAGTGCCATCGTACAGTCTGATAACCCCCCCCCCCCCCGCTCACTAACCGTCCCAAAACAGGACCAGGCCAAGGCTGAGCAATTCGCCAAAGAATTGGGAAAGCAAAATTTCAAAGCTAGCACTGCGTGTATGACACAAGTGTGCACTGTGAATGTAAGTGATTCACTCTTCAATTCTTCGAATGCGTTGGAATCTTTCCAGATCCAAGAAAACAAGCCAAAATACTATCCTTTTTTGAAAAAAACAATAGATTGTTTTTTATGGTTGCAGTTAAATACAGTACCATTCCAGGTGTCTTTATATTTATTGTTCAATATTCTGTTGATCAATACAGTATTCAATGTTACTGTATGTACTTTACTTCGTACTGTAGTTTGTTAAAATGTAATTTATTAAAAACTTCTTTAATTCGAAGTTTTTGACTGGTCTCTTGAGGTTCGAATTATCCAAGTTTCACTGTATTAATATTTCATTGAATAGGTAAGATTCTATTTGTCCCTTCCAGTCTATAGAAACTCTCGGATGTATTATTAAAACGCTGCAAATTATCACACAATAGTTTATTATTTCTGTGTTATATAGCCCTTCTACTCAGATCATTGGTCTCTAATTATTAAACTCCGTATGTAATATATGATCAGAACATGGCGCATTGTGCCTCCGAGATGTTTTCACACTTTTACAGTTCCAAGACCCCGCAATTTTACGCTTCACAGTAAAGATGTTAAAAAACGGGAAAATTATGCTTGAAGTAATTTACGTTAGCGCATGTGCTGAATGGAGTAATGATTTGCGAAAAATGAAATTGGTAGGGGTCTACAGCGTAACCCACAAATTTCCAGAAAATGTAATCAAAATCTTATGAAAACTAGACCTTTTTTTATGGAAGTGCACTTTCGTGCATGCCTATGAGCAAATAATGATGCAATCATGTTGAAATTAACAAGGAATAATTGAACCACTGTCCTCCAACTATGCACCAAATTTGAGCGGGATTGTACGATTATGGCGTAAAAAATGATGCTTGAAGGAATTTACGTTTGCGCATATGCAAAATGATGTAATGATTTGAGAAGTATGGAATTATTAGTGGACCATTTACATCCTAACCTGCAAATTCCCTGAAAGTTTCATCGAAATCAGATGAAAACTGTTGAAATTAGGCTTGTTTGAAAAATAATACATATTTGCGCTTGCGCAGTAGCTAATAATGATAGAATTATGTCGAAATTGCTAGGGAATCCTCAAATTAACCTCCAAATTTGAGCATCCAAATGTCCCACACGATCCAACACAACATAATCCATCCAACCCAATGCATTGACCAAACTATATTTAAAAAAAAAAAAAAAAGAAAAAAGTCCAGTCATGCAGCATGACCCCATGAGCGAATTTTTGAAGAATATTACCGATTTTTACAACTAGCGAACGGCATTATTTCGATTTTTGACTGATTTTTCAACTTTGAAATTTTTGAAAACTTGATACATATTCTTATAGGAAATTTTACGCTGATTCCGAATATACCACATGTTAGTATGCTGAAAAAATTATTTCGCACAACAAATCGCAAAAAACAGGCTATTTTGAAATTTTTGACTACATTTTTGAAAATTTCAACCCGAAGATGTAATCCGATCATGCTGGCCAACGAACTTGAACTTTCGTTTTGTGCCCTTAACATTTTAAAATTTGTTTGAAGTTTCTAGCACAATTCTACGGACAGTTATCGTCTGGAATGACACATACATATATACATATATACATATATACATACATACATAAAAAAATGCGTTAAACTTCAGAATATGATTCAGAATAGCCTGAAACGGATTTCTGCATAAAAAGTTTTCAAAAATTCACATTCTACAAATTTTGAGGCGAGAGCAATAGCTTAATTTTCTTCAAAAATTCGCTAAAAGTAATGCTGCATGATTGTGTGATCAAATTTTCGTATTTTATCGTATTACATTATGTTACACTGTCTGAAATTTTGGGTCACTAAGTAAAATGAATTGTTCTGTACCAATTGAATTGCGAAAAACTCGTTCTAATAATATTCTGCAATTCAAAAAAGATTTTGGATTTTCAACGTTTTAGCGAATTTTCGAAGAAAATTAAGCTATTGCTCTCGCCTCAAAATTTGTAGAATGTGAATTTTTGAAAAAATTTTATGCAGAAATCCGTTTCAGGCTATTCTGAATCATATTCTGAAGTTTAACGCATTTTTTTATGTATGTATGTATGTATGTATGTATGTATACATGTATGTGTCATTCCAGACGATAACTGTCCGTAGAATTGTGCTAGAAACTTCAAACAAATTTTAAAATGTTAAGGCCACAAAACGAAAGCTCAAGTTCGTTGGCCAGCATGATCGGATTACATCTTCGGGTTGAAATTTTCAAAAATGTAGTCAAAATTTTCAAAATAGCCTGTTTTTTGCGATTTGTTGTGCGAAACAATTTTTTCAGCATACTAATATATGGTATATTCGGAATCAGCGTAAAATTTCCTATAAGAATATGTATCAAGTTTTCAAAAATTTCAAAGTTGAAAAATCAGTCAAAAATCGAAATAATGCCGTTCGCTAGTTGTAAAAATCGGTAATATTTGCATGAAATATTGTCCAAATTCGTAGAATATGATTTTGAACGAGTTTATTTGCCATAAAATTGGTGGTTAACAATTCCTTTGTACTCGGAATGCACAAATCTTTTGAGTTTTTATTGATTTTTTAAAGCATACATAATAAAATTCAAATACATTTCCAGCATAATTTTGTGCATACATTTCATAATGTTCTAGTTGATCGTTAATAAACTTCTTCTGACTAAAATTCTACCTAAAATATAAATTTCACGATTTTCAGCCATTTAAGCCGATTTCAGTTAATTTTTCGCATATTGTTTGAAGTATGACCAATCTACAGAGCTCAAAAAGTGCTGGCCAAATAACTAATCCTTTCATCTGGAAAGCTCGATTTTCGGGCGCAAGAACAAATTCCTACAACAAATTCATTACCTATAATTTTTTATAATTACCTATAAGATTTTGATGAAATTTAATTGAGTTATTCTTATTTATATTTGGCTTCTCACACCTCTTTAGCCCTTGAGAACGCCAGCCATTCGATAAACCACAACCGTTCTGGTATAGTTTATCTGTCAAAATGACAGTATCGTATATTTTAAGAAGTTCTCTTCAATATAAAAATTGTGGGAAGGCTCCAGATGACCTTTCTTGTAGAAATATCATACACTTTTTTTCTTTTTTCAAATCACAACGTCGGCAATCCCTTCCTTTCTGTTAATCTTTGAAGATGAAGAGAAGTGGAAACGAAGTTTAATTAACTTCTTGTTCCAATCTTGTCCGTAAGCCGACTCCTTCAGGATCACCATTACATGTAATAATCCCCGCAGGCGCTTGCTTGCCTAGCGGGCCCAAAAAGATGTTGAAGAATTCAACTTTCTAAAGATGCCTTAAGGGAAGCTCCTCCCCGACCCGTTTAGGCCTCTTGAGATAAACGTAAATACTGGGACGCAAGCTCCCTAAATGGGCCCGTGACAGATTTAGTATGCTTCGATTAGATAAATTGGAAGCTGAGTGCTTGGGGTTCGTAGACTGAGACGAAACTTTGATCGTTGAATTGATAGATTCGTATAGATCCCTTTTCTTGATAATCTACCTATATATTTCTGGAAAACTGTGACGCATATAACATCATATTATTACCACGCCGTGAGATATATTATGGATTGCAACATTATATTCTGATCTGTACAGCGGTTGCCCAGTCAGTATAGATTGACGATTTCCGATGTATTGGTCAAAAGCTGTGGTATTAGTCAATTTTAATATCACAAATAGATGTTTCTTAATAGCATTAGGGTTCATGTAATATGACGTTGCAAAGAAGAAAATATTCGACTAATAATCAGAATGATTGTTCTTCATGGGCAGTCGAAGAAACCACAAGGCACATCTTTATGGAATGACCGTGTTATTAACTATCAAGAAAATAACTATTGGACAGTGCAACTGAGAATTTGGGTGGACCAGTTAATTTGAACGTTATCCTTATTCATGTTACATTTAAGGAACGTATTAAGAAAAATATTAAGAATTATTACACCATGGCTGAAATATGAATAATATGCCTAGTAAAGTTTATAGTAAAACACTCAGGTAGTTTGCGTAAGCAGTACCAATTTTTCGAATCGATCAGCTGGAGCTCTGGGTGGAGCCCGTCGTTTCATTCGTCCCTTGATGTCTCAGAGAGGCTCCCTAACGAATTTCGACGTCCTACGGTCCTACCAACTTACGCCGGATATCCTTGCGGAACATACTCTCGTGTTATGGTTGAATATAATAGGAGTATGAAACTAGTACTGTACTGTAATAGTACTGTTGAATAGTATGCTAATATCATTATGGGCTTATTCATTAAGTCGATATTTTTCGATATTTTACTTTCTCACTTTCATGTTGTGCTCGAGCTTCTAGTTACTGTTGAAGTTGTGTGATCTGTTCTTGATTTCATTTGATTCATTATAGAAAAAATTGGTTCACAACGGTAGAATATTGAAAAAAGTAAACGTGTTTTGATGCTTTTTCTGTTATTGCAAACTACTCGTTCAATGAAGGTACCCAAAACGCTGCATGGTGAACGGTTTTCTTTTTTTTTCTATTTTCTTCCTGGACGTTTCCGAATTCATTATTTTGTTCTGGATGCCAAGCGAAGAAACAAAACGAATTCCGAATGCTGCGTCACTATGGTGAAACTTACCAAAGTTATATTGTTCTGAAGGATAAGATTTTGTTGCTTTTTATTTTAAATCTCACGACACGCCTTATTTTCAAAATTTTTTGCAGATGTAAAGTTCATGAATGATGTTTTGGCACTAAATGTTACTGTAAGTTTGTAATTCAACAACGAAGTTCCAGTTAAGTGGCCACGCTGAGCGCACGTGTTTTTTGCGAGCTCCGTATTGATTTAGCAGGGTTGTATTGTGAATTTCGTTTCAGTTTTTGTTTTTTGTGGTAGCTCTTTGATTAACTCTCAGCAATAACAATTTTCATAAATTTTTTACGGGATTTCTGGAAAAAGGTAATTTTTGCGAGTTTGGTTGGTGATTTGTTGTTTACCGAAGGGAAAGGACTATCCACTTGACCGAATACCGTATTCCTTAGTCAGCAGCACTCGAAGAGCCGACCGGTGTCACGTTGAATAATTGCAACTACGAGGATGTCGACCTTCGAGTTACATCAGGTAATTCAGTGCCTTGACGTAATCACAACCAAACTTCAAAACTGCGACTGTATTCTGAAGAAACATACAAATGTTTTGAATACATAGGTCCATGCTCTGTCGCGAAAAATTGCTAACAGCCTAGAAACTATCTTGCTCATAGAAAAAATTAATAAGAGAATTGATAGTATAGAAGAAAATCTAGCTTTATCTGAAAAAAATTTTACGAAAAAGAACCGCCACACGGACAACAGAAACGATCTTATTCTTCATAACGTTCTAGAAAGAAAAGAAAACATGAATATTCTCAAGAGCAGATGGAAATTTTTAGAACGGAATTAAATTGCGTTCTTGAGGATTATGAAGTTATAGGTGTAGGACGTTTAGGCACCATCCAACCGTCTAGAAGTAGACCAGTTCACATTCATTTTGCTTAATAATTTATCTAAATTTAAAGTACGCCAGAACATATACAAGTTCAAGGGATCTCACATCCGAGTTCTACGACAGACCAACATGAGAATTTAGGAAGCATCTCTTGCCCAAGTTGTTTCAAGCAAGAAAAGACGGGAAGCAAGCATGCCGTCATGATTGGAGATGAACTACTGGTTGATGGAAAAGAAACTTATCATTCACTATGGACGAAGTACGTTGGAGGATTCTACATATACTGGGTCAGAAGTGGAGATTATTCAGAATCCAAATGATGTCAAGATCGACCCACGACGAAGAATGAATGTCAACAATCGGGAATGGGGTCAGAACCAATAAAGCGCGAGAAGAAATCCTCTTTTGGTTTTTCTTCTGTTATGACTGTGAGGATGAGGGGTGGAGCTTCTCATCAGCACTAGGAGCCCTTCAGCCCTGATGAAGGAAATATATTTTTCGAAAGCTCGGCGATAGAGGCGCTTTATTGGTTCTGACCCCATTCCCGATTGTTGACATTCATTATTCAGAATACTCCTCATCCGACCCCTCCCAACATTTCCAGAAAACAGGTCAAGAAGAAGATGAAAACCTACAAGAGATAGAACGAACATCAACACCACTTTGGAAATTTTGGCAATGAATTGGGATTATCATAAAAATTTGGCAGTGAAGTGTTGGCATTATTGATGGTGATCTATGTTAACTATGCAGTGCTCATTCATTATACGTAAATAGTGTAGACCTATATAAGTTTTTATTTGATACACCATACGTAAAAGTCTAACATTGTTTGTTGAGGCAAAAATGAAGGCAAGATACATGTGCTATTTTTTAAGGAACTACTTGTAATATGTATTTAAGGAACTACTTGTAATACCTACGGGTTATACAATAAAATTGAATTGAATTGAACTGTTACTGTAACGTTATTACCTCTTTGGCGTTACTAATATATCATTGACATGCACAAAACACAAATAGAGGTTCCCTTGAACATATCTGATATGAGTTTTGAAGAGCTTAATCGAAGACAATGAACTTCATGAAGTATCTGCTTCCTTTCTGAGAGGCAACTCAAAGCTTTCCGTACCACAGTCGTCAGGTAATGGAAGCTTTAACGTAAGCTCCTCTCTCGACGTTAGAGCTAGCTTTTCTTTGGTGCTCCTATATTCTCCTACATGGTTCCGAACATTTCAATAACATTTCACGTACTTTTCAGTTAATAATGAAAATCTTTCTTGGAAAGCGATCATATTTTGAATAGTCATCTTACTGTTTCTACTCTCATGAATATTCAGTCGGAAGTAAAGTTCGCCTTTTAACTGAAATTATCGTTGCTTTCTCAACTCGATCCTCCACAACGTTTCGAAACGTTTTCATCCGATTAGACCTCGAAGGAATTCCAAGGGGAAGGTCTCTACTCTCGGTCTGGAGACGGGTATAAATTAAACTGTGGAGAGAAATTTCAGCGACACCGCCACGAAACATTCGTTTGGAGAAAAAGAAGAAAAAAAACTTGCCAAATCCTTTCAAGACCCTTTTCATCGAGAAACTTTGGAAAAGAGGGCGGTTTGAAAGGTCAGCGTGATCTACAGGTTGCCGGCCAAGTTACCCCGAATTCCAGGGCACAACGACCAATGATTCGCTCCCTCCCTCCCTCTCTCTCTCTTTCTCTCTCTCTCTCTCTCTCTATATATATATATATATATATATATATATATATATCTCTCTCTCTCTCTCTCTCTCTCTCTCTCTCTCTCTCTCTCTCTCTCTCTCTCTCTCTCTCTCTCTCTCTCTCTCTCCCTCTCTCTCTCTCTCTCTCTCTCTCTCTCTCTCTCTCTCTCTCTCTCTCTCTCTCTCTCTCTCTCTCTCTCTCCTCTCTCTCTCTCTCTCCTCTCTCTCTCTCTCTCTCTCTCTCTCTCCTCTCTCTCTCTCTCTCTCACTCTCTCTCTCTCTCTCTCTCTCTCTCTCTCTCTCTCTCTCTCTCTCTCTCTCTCTCTCTCTCTCTCTCTCTCTCTCTCTCTCTCTCTCTATATATATATATATATATATATATATATATATATATATAGCTTGTGAACGAAACTCCCCATGAATAATGCAAGATTGAAATCCCCCCTGTTCGTTTCAAGTGAAAGTATACAGTTGTCCTACAACGGTTGACTTTTTCGTGCAACGAGATTGTTAAACAAAACTGCTTCTTAAACAGCAGCAAATCCACTTTCGATGTTTAAACGGAGAATCCCGATCCATGCAAATTTTTTTTCCTCTCCGATTTCCGCATCTCATTCAACTCTCTTTTGGGGCATCTCGTATTCCGTAAGACTGTTTTTAACAAATGACGGTGTGCGTTGGGGCTGAATGTTTCTTTTCTTTTCGAAACAACTCGTTTCGGTGAAGTATTGTTTGTGTAAATTGATTACCTTTGAATAAATTATCTTGTTAGTTTTTCAGTACCTATTCGAGAAGTTGGTACTTAGGTGCGGTATTGAGGAAATATTTAGTATGGGCTTGCCGAGAAAACGTTCTTTAGATACCTCACGGTAATAAACTAGAACAGGCTACGTCTGCTTTCTCAGTGAATTCGTGTTCAGTGAAATCTGTGAATAATCATAGGAAATTTGTAGGAAATCTCAAGCACTGTAGCAAATTTTGAGAAATCTCAGAAATTGTTTAATAATCACATTAATCGGTTATTGATCACAGAAATCTTTGATTAATCACAGAAATCTGTGATCAAACATAGGAAAATTGTGAGAAATCATAGGAATCGGTGATGATTCATGGGATTATAGTGAGAAATCTCAGAAATCGGTGAGTAATCAAGGGAAAAAGGAAAATTTTGAAAAATCAGATAAATCGGTGATGAGACAATAGTGAGAAATCTCAGAAATGTAGGATGAATCCCAGATATCGGTGATTTATTACAAAAATCTGTGATTAATTATGGAAAAATGGTAAGAAATCACAGGAATCGGTGATTGATTGAGGGTTGGTTGAGAAATCTCAGAAATCTAGGATGATTCACAGAAATCCCTGTTTAATCACAGATATCTGCCTCCACCTCTACAAGAGAAATACCAAATTTTATCTCGCAAAGGGTTGGCTCAAGTGCTGGAGTGCTCCACTGTCTGATAATATGAAGTGATGTACAAATCATCGTTTGATTCACCGTTTCATTAACTTGAACCAATTGGATCGAAAGTTTCGGGTTAATTTCGATTTGAATGAAAAAATAGTGAAGCCTAATATGATTCGGGATATAATATTCAAACCACATCGTCGCTGTTCGTAGCTCTTATTCGTTCCATAATTGGGTGACGAGCAATCCGCGGAAAATGATTGTGACGTACGGTTCCTCACGATTCAATTTCGCGATCCATTCCCCCGAGTATAGTAATGGAGAAATCTGTGATTAATCGTAGGAAAATTGTGAGAAATCATAGGAATTGGTGATTATTCACGGGAACGTAGTGAGAAATCTCAGGAATCGGTGGGTAATCAAGGGAAAAAGGAGAGAAATCTCAGAAATTCGTGATTAATCACGGAAAATCTGGGAATTAATCATGGGAAAACTTTGAGAAATTACAAAAATCGGTGATGAGACAATTATGAGAAATCTCAGAAATCTAGGATGAATCCCAGATATCCGTGATTTATTACAAAAATCTGTGATTAATTATGGAAAAATTGTAAGAAATCACAAGAATCAGTGATTGATTGAGGGATAGTTGAGAAATCTCAGAAATCTAGGATGATTCATAGAAATCCCTGTTTAATCACAGATATCTGCCTCCACCTCTACCAGAGAAATACCAAATTTTATCTCTCCAAGGGGTGGCTCAAGTACTGAGTGCTTCACAGCCTAATAATAAGTAGTGATGTACGAATCTTCGTCTGATTCACAGTTTTATTACCTTGAACCAATTGGTTCGAGAGTTTCGGCTTGATTTCGATTTGAATGAAAAAAAGTAGTGAAGTCTAATATGATTCGGGATATAATTTTCAAATCACATCGTCGCTGTTCGTAGCTCTTATACGTTCCATAATTGGGTGACGAGCAATCCGCGGAAAATGATTGTGACGTACGGTTCCTCACGATTCAATTTCGCGATCCATTCCCCCGAGTATAATAATGGAGGGAGGGAACTGAATGGGCGGCACCAGATGCTCAACTAATGAGATCACCTGTCACACTCCACCTTGCTCAAACGAGAAACCCTTCCGGGGTATTCTGATGTTCTCCCATCCTGAATTGTGACGCCTCGTCAACTCAACCCCCGGGCCTTCTCACATAATCATAATTCCACTCCCCTTTCCTGCAACAGTTATAAACGATATTTCTCAAGGTCGCTGAAGCGGCATCATGACGTCTTGAGACGAGCTATCTTAATAACGAGATAAACTTGGTGATATTTTGAAGACAATGGGACCTGTCAGCTATCTCCTCGTTGGTTTTCCACCTTCACGATGTTTACATGAATAACAAAACCCCTCCTATAAATCTGTCAGGACGAAACGTCGCCTGAAGCCAAGTATTAACATTTTGACGCTGGCGCATCACGTTGCGCATCTCAACTTTCATCCTCAGGGACAGTTGACCGTTGTGCAACTCCGGGGACCCAAGCGATAGAATCGATTTGTATGTGAGGGGGAGAATACCGTAAGGTGAATCTTCCTTGTAGATCCTATCGGCAGAATGTTAAAGAGGTGGCAGAAACTGCACAGTAGCCGAGTTCAACCGTGTTCTCAAAAGGTTCCGCAATCACGAACGGAATAGAAATACGTAATGGGAAATCCATTCAATCCAATAACACGACAGATGAACTATCTGCCTTTCTCTTTGTCCATCGCGACCCCATTTACTGTTAATAGACTGGTCTATCAATTTTGTTAAGTATCTATTTTTCTAGTACGATGAGTCGGTACCCCTGGATACCTGATAAGGATTAGTGAAATCGGCAGCTACCATGGCATTTCTTTCAAGTACATGAATTTCAACTGTTTTGAACTGTTGAACTAGAAGCAACTCAAGTCAACTTCCTGCAAATGTTTGCTAAAATAGCAAAACTCGCAAGCCTTACGTCTCATCGCCAAGAGTCATTAATTGGTAGCAAAGTTTCCAAGATCTGGAAAAACTGAGCATTGAAGTTTGTTTTTATGATTCTAAGCCTTGACGAAAATTTCTCTAGTCCCTAATCAAACAGGTTGCGAAAGCATTTTGATAACTTAGCAGGCCAAAATCTGTGACAAAGATTAAAATAACTGCTTGCCTTTTATTATTAGGGCTTACTCAAAATATTGTGTCTACGAAATGAAACTAGAACTAGATCGAACCAAATCAATGTTGTGGAAACCCATTTTAGTTGAGAAAACAGAAGTTCCTGGAAAACGTGGTCTATTTTCACTGATATAGAGTTACGACGTTAGATTGAATTCGACGTTAGGACATCGTGGGTAGCAAATAATAACATGTTAGTTACTATTCATTATTATTAATGGTTATTGTAAAATAATAATATATTACTATAAACAATAATATATTATTATAATCTATCTAATCTGTAACTCTATATCTCGTGGAAATAGAGAATGTTTTTCATCAACTTTCGTTATTTGACGTATGTTGTTATACATGACTTGTACTTCATGACGTTTGTTATGTACCGTTGCTCTTCGTCAACAATAAATCGATGACTATGATTATTATGATTATGATAATGTTTTCCTCATTGAAATTTTGTCTCATGTGTGTCTAATGTCCTAATCTCAAATGATAATTTGATTTTGATGAAATTTTTAGGGATGGAAAATTTCATTTTTTCCAGATCAATAGCACTGTGCTTGAGTGTGTATGAAGAAGCCTTCGCAATTAGTGGAGCATCCTCAATTTTATTCCGATTTCAATGATTTTTCAAGATATTTTGAAATGAATACAAACATTGTAACATACTTGAACTGCAGAATTTGTTCGCGATTCTACTCAACTTTTGAAGGCAGTTGGCAACTGGGCTCTAGATTGTTCCTGTAGTGGATTTAAATATGTTTTACTTGGTGTCGGTAGACCAAGTGGGACATTTATATTCTGATTATGCGGGTTAGTCCCCGTGTTATTCCTGTAAGGAATGTGAGCGAATCCGTCAAGGTCAGCTTGCTTGGCGGGATGAACTGAGAGATAGTTCGTGTCGCAGCCGCGTGGAGCACTGGGCTCGCATAGTGGGTGCTGGGTTCGATCAGTTTGGTACCGAGCCGTTTTGTAATATTCCGGCCTAAGATTTATATCTGTAGGAGGAATATGTTGAGCTTGGTTGAGGTACTGAAAAGTATCCTTCGTTTTTTGTACATTTGGAGTGTATTTGACACTCGGATCGGCCGGGTAGGCTTGTGTCGAATATCGTGGGTATTCGGACAGCTTGGTCGAATCATAATGATTGACTTCAGAGCGGGTCTGAAAGGTATCCTCGATCTTTTGTATAGGCGAGGCTTGATCTAACGTTTCCTTCGTGAACACGTTAGGTGAGAAGGCGATTTCGTCGTGAGGATCGAGCCTTGCGCCGTCGCTGGGACCGGCGGATTGGCCGGGTAGCGTGTAGGTAGCGCTACGGGGGCTAAGAGGCCCGGCTTCGCCGTCGTCTGCCTCCCCTTGCATGAGGAAATAAGACGGCCGACGTTCCATCGAAATAGCCGAGTTATTAGCTCGTTTCGATGCCTCTATGTATAGAAATAGAGGGTTTAGGAAGGTGGACTCGCTTGACAGAGCTTCTTTCCTTTGCTCGTATGTCAGGGTCCTACCTTGTAGTCTTGAAAAAGACTTCCTTGGACGGTAAATTAGAGCGGATGAGCAGAGTAATTTACCGGCGTGCCCCAGCGGTCGGTGACGAGCCTAGTGCTACGAAACCCGGGTGACACGGCTAGGAACGTCCCTCGGGCGTACGATCTAAAGAGAATATCGATAGATGTACCGGGTGGCGTCCTGACAGATGAACTACGTTGGGCAATGAGCAGGATGAATAATCACTGGACTCGTAGATGCCAATGCGAGATCTGTGTGGAGAGAAGGTAGGCCTTGTAGAAAGCAGTAGGAAGCCGTTCTTGAGATGAACTCGGGATGCAGAAGGTTCGTCAGCGTAGAGCGTGTAGAAATCTTCGTACTTCGAGGTGTCGTCGTCGAGAGCGGAGAGTAGAATGAATTTCGGAGGCTCCGAGCGGGGTATTTATAGGGAGGTGGCCGCCTCCTGCCGCCTCCTGATTGGTCCGCTTAATTTCATTAATTCGACTGTGTAATCTCATTGGCTCGCACATTGTTTTCTCAGTATCTGCGAGTATGATAGCTGATCTGGCCTCCGGGTTGGTTTCCCCACGTCCGTCGCTGCGACGGGGTCCCCGGGGGTGGCTTACGAGCGTCCGTCGCGGAGCCGACGACCTTGAGTTTAGACGGGGACCTCGGGTGCTTTCTCTGCGTCAGTTGTTCAGACGGGGTCCCCTGGACCAGAGGTGGTTGCTTGCCGCCTCTTGGTTGGTTCGCCTATTGTCTCTCGTGTAATCAGTGTTTCTGATTGGCGAGTAGGCTTGTTTGAATTGTCCTTGTTAGTTTTAGAGGACGTTTGATTTTCTGTTTGAGTTTTCTCATTCAAGGCGACTTGGTTCGAGATACTTGTCGCGTCTCTCTCGCTAAATAGTTACTCTCCGAGCAAATGATGAAAAATTGGAAATTGATAAGTATTCTGGTACCAAAACAACAATTCTTCAAAAAGTGGCCAGAGGTACAGCAGGGGGTACCTTCCCTACAGTTTTGAAATAATGGCTAAGCCATTAACGTTACGCCGGTCACGCTGATCACTTGAATGTGTACTGAGATTAATTTTTACGAAGCTGAAATTGGAAACTGAGACGGTTAGGCCTTCATCAGTACCAAACAATAATTATTATTATACACAGTTATATAACTGTTATATAACTGTTATTGTTTGTTGGCCTAACCGTCGAAATCGATTTAACATTGTGACTCTTTATTTTTCGTGGAAATAGACAACGTTTTTTCACCAACTTTCGTCATTCTTTATGCTTTATCATGTAGTATAATGTGATTAACAACAAACAACTAAAGTATCCGACTCGGGAAAGAGAAATCACACCAGTAGATGAGAACAATAAGTCATCCGAATTTCCCAAGCTCAAGACTAACTTTCCTCTCAACGGGTCCCCACTGATGGATCTTCTTCTCTCATTGTTCATTGTGACGAATTGAAAGTGAGGAGTAGACGAGAGAGGCGAGCTAAGAGTATTAATGCGGAAGAACTTTATACTCTCGAGCAGGCCAATCAGGGTGCTCAATATGGTTCTTTCTGTTAGATTAGGTAAATCAAGATAAACCGTGTAGGCAGTAAGATGAATGGATAAACCAAAAAATTTGGAGGTGGTTAAGTTTGCTGAATTGGAGTGTGTATAAACTCTTTTTTATGCCTTTATTAAACTCAGTTTCCAATTTCAGCTTCGTAAAAATTAATCTCAGTACACATTCAAGTGATCAGCGTGACCGGCGTAACGTTAATGGCTTAGCCATTATTTCAAAACTGTAGGGAAGGTACCCCCTGCTGTACCTCTAGCCACTTTCTGAAGAATTGTTGTTTTGGTACCAGAATACTTATCAATTTCCAATTTTTCATCATTTGCTCGGAGAGTAACTATTTAGCTACGAAACCGTGAAGAAAAATCGTCAAAATACCAATTACACTTTTCACAGAAACAATTTTAAAAAAAGGTGGAAATTGGCCAGAGGAACAACTACATCATGTACCTCAGGCCAGATCTGATTGTGGATTGAATGGAAACCAATAAACACGCTTCCTGAGATCATAAAGTACTCTTTATCACAATAAAATATCAGTCTCTGTTAAGGAATAAAAATGATCTATATCACTGAAACTCTTGTTCTAAAAAGGTTTTGGCAAAACTTTAGTCAATTTAGAATAGAACCTAAGTTGAATGAACTTTATCGAATCATATGACACATAGCTTAGGTAACATTGTTAAATAGAAACTAGAAATTGAACGAAATAGTAAAAAAAATTATCTCGAAAGTCCGTGAGCTTCGGCGGCTTTATTGATGTTACTTTTTCCATTCCTCACTTCAGAAATCGCTATCTCCAAAGAGCCAGAATCAATGGGAGTAGGCGTTAACGCCCTCGATACTTTGTGGCATCTGAAAAAATATAAGGAACATAATTACTTACTAAAGATGTCGAATAGAAAGGAGACTTTGAATATGTTATTATATTGCCAATCAATAATAATGAATCGTAAATTCCAGGAGGTTCGAATAGACCCATCAGTGAACCAAGGGTTCATTAATCAAAACAGCGATTGAATATGTCAGCCTAAACGAGGACTCATTTCAAATAGATGTTATTATAACTCAAAATGTGAAATCGCTACTTGGACTCATTAAAATTAATTGTTTAGGTGGCCAGAGGTACAAACACAAAACTGGCCAGAGGTACACAGATCGCATATTTGGGGGGGGAAAAAAAAAGTGACGCATTGGTTATTCTCGAGAAAAAACCTCTATTGCTTACACAAACTGTTGATTAGGTTCCAAGGTTTCAATAGGAACAACTAAATTGATCACTTACCGTTCGCGGAATCGAAGAAAACGAGGACCCTCTTCTTGTAACAGTACACTATCAAAACTTTGAGCAGCCTTATCAGGGAGAGGAAGATAACAGCAACATGGTAGTTGTGTAACGTTACGATTTGTCGCCTGGGGCTATGAATTCATGATGGACACAATTTATGTGTGACATTATTGGGGGTAGTAATAGCGAACGGCCGGAGGTACAAACGGCCAGAGGTTCAGCCCCTTCCCCTACTCGTTTCAGATTTCAGCATCATAGACGGAATAATAACAAAATCAGCCTCAGGGCTTGATTTTTATCTCAGCTGATCCATGAGTTTCGTTTTGCGCTAGTTACTATGTCGTTTAGTTTGATGATGTCGAGTCCGAAATTGCACAACCTCTGGAAACTGATGATGACAAAGAAATTCAAATAGGTATGCTTTCTGAAACCTAATCGATGAAATATATCGTTTAAATGAATTTGATACTTTTTACCCAAAAAACATACTGTCAACTTTTGCTGTAGCGAGTGTGCGAAATGGAGCAGCTTAAACAAAAAAGAGTCCTCAGATCAACCGTAAAGAAACTACATGAAAAAATGGTTGCTTACGAAATATTTCGTGCTATTGCATTTCATTAAATTTGTATTACCTGTGAGTTGCTACATCATTATCATAGAAACTTTCTGCGATTGCAGGCACTTTTTTTTAAAAATACATCCAACCGGTTTCAGGTCTCTTTGTTGTTTCATAATGTCACATAAATTCTCGAGCTGAGCTCATGTTATTTTTGTGGCTATTCCAAAACTTCAAAGGAAATTCGCAAAAGTTGTTGCCAAGTTTTAGAATTTGAGTTTACAAAAATAGATGGGGAAAAAATGCGTGATCAACTGTGAATGAAAGTTGGAAAGTAAAATGAACACTTTCGAATCCAAGAAAAACTAACAGCCTACTGGGCGAATGTAGTGGCAAAAGCGGCAGACGTTGAAGCTGGTGCAAGAGAATGGAACGGCATTAATGAGCGGTGCTGACCTTGAAAAACGTTCTTTTATTTTGAGTAGGTCCTATTTGAAAGCTTCTCTCTAATTGTCACGCACTAGAAAACAGGGTTTTTGGACTCGCTCAGCCAGTAAGCTGTTGTGGCAGGGTTAATGGCCATTTTCGGGTACTGAGGAGAGTTCATGATGATGAATTGAGGAATGAACATAAGCCGTACTGTCTCCATTTTCTTCATCACATTTTTTGTACAAAAAAGTTGTGAATTATTACACTTTTTAAATAATTTAATCCTCATTTCAATCCGAATGGTCAATAGCAGCTAAAAAAGTTATTGGTAAACAATTAGAAGAAGACTGTAATGCATAATTATCTTATATTTACAGGTACTTACAGGTACGTTGGAACCGAAACAAAATTAATGGAACAGAACGAAATATCACTAGTATTTTGTTAACAATAGTTACAATATACTGAATTTCTAGATGGAAGATTTGCTTCGTAAATTAAATACAGCAGCTGGTTTGAACGCAAAGTTTTCTTCACAAGTTTATTTTTTCAGGAACAGTACATTCACACACATGTGTAGTTTATTTGTTTTGCTCCGAAAGGTATCTCAGGAGAAGAGTGAACGGATGAATACACAGTCTTACTGTGATCAGGGGTATCATTCGAAACTTTGGAATAAGATCTGTCATTTACGAACAAATTCTCTTCGTAAGTAAAAAATTCCTATTCCAAAAGTTCTAGCCTTTTTGTAAAGAAGCTGGAAGAGCTCAGCCTTTTTTCAAAACCAACCTAGTCTATTTGACTAAAAGGCTGAGCGTGATCTGCCTCTGTTGTGGTCTAGATGCTCGCAAGCTCGCATCTCAAGGATACATAACGTTGGTGATATGAAAAAAGGGCGAATTCCACGTTTTTCGGAAAATGACTTTTTTTCACCAAAGATCGCCCAAGACCAAGTCCCAAGACCCCAAGACCTTTTTTTTTTCGCTTTCTTGGTCGCCCAAGACAAACAAGTTTGGTTTACCTTGAAAATACAATCGCTAGGACTTTGCCGAAACATGATCTTTGGTGAAAAAAAGTCATTTTCCGAAAAACGTGGAATTCGCTCTTTTTTCATATCGCCAACGATAACATCAAGTAGTCGATCCCTTAGTAAAAATTCACATTCATTAGACATATAGGTCAGAATGATGTGTATAGTTTGTCATCTCAACATTTTTATTACAAAACGGTGGCTTTTTACAAAAAGGCTGATTCCACAAAAAGACTGCGACACGTACATTTCAATAATCCATTTAGAAGAGTTATGGATACTAACAAGCCTCACCCAACTTGGTATTTTTGAATTCGAAGGTATATGTGGTTCACTAGCCTCCATGCTGGCTTCCGAAGACCCGTTAACCCACCTAATTGTTACACATGAGTGCATCAGCTCCGGAAGATTGCAAGCTCATAAACACGGTGGGGTAATCGCGGAGGCCCCGGTTTCGCGAATATGGGTTCCCATGGGATGGGATTTCCAGGAGGCAAGGAAACCGTTGTAGGCGGAATTGAAGTCGTGCATCGAGCGCGTTCTTACAAAAGCACCCGTCGCACTTGAGACAACAGTCGTGAAGCATCCCGTTCTTGTTTTCAAGGGTTTCATTTGCACCACTGTAGAATTTACTGACTGTACTTTCTCCAACAGGAGATTGGAAATTTCCGTTAAGGGCTCCTAAGGTATAAATGAAGTTGGTGTCGATTAACTGTAGCAGCTCTAGCAGTACTTTATTTTTATTTTATTATTATTATTATTATTACTATTTTTTCAACTTTATTCCTACCTGGTACACAGGGCATACAATTACAGTTCAGGGTCTCAACCAAAATATAATTCCTCAAAACCAAACAACAGAAATAACCAAATAAGTGAGTAAGTAAAGTAAATTTTGGAGAGTTATTGTAGTTCTCGTATTCATTTTCTCGTATACGAAAATGGCCTTTCCGAAACGAGTAGAGGTTTTTGTAACGTGGAAACGCTTTTCAGAACGGGAAGAGTCAGCTTTACTCGTGCTCAGCTTTTTCGGGATCGTAATTACGAGACGACAACTTGACCTTTCTCTAGGATAACACTCTAGTCTAGGGGTGCTCAAACGGTCGATCGCGAGTGCTTTTTGAGTAGATCTCGAGAAGAAAAAAATTTTTAATAAGTAGGTAACTAAATTTATGAGTTATCCTTTTTCATGTAACAACATTGAGGAATTATCTACTGAAGTAGCAAGTCAGTTTAATATGAACTCATGTTCTGTTGAAAATGAGTTGGTGCAGGATATATCAGATATACATCTCAAAGCTACAGCATCTGATACAAATTTCTGGTGTTTTATATCTGAAGATAAATATCCGAATCTAAGGCAAATCGCCCTTCAACTGACGGCAATGTTTGGATCAACTTACTTGTGCGAGTCTGCACTTTCTGAAATGAAGATAATTAAGTGAAAATATCGCAATCGACTAACTGACGATCATATGCTTGCGATTGGCACTCAATGGTTACGCACCATCTTATGAAAAGTATGCTGAGGACATGCAGTGCCACGCTTCAACATCCAAAGTCACTCCTTAGTTGAGTTTAACACCATATGTAACTCTTTTGTTTTGTAACAACGAATAAACTCGCAATTTTGAATAACTAGGAGTTTTTTTCATTGATATTGTAGAGAAGAACTTAAGTAAACCTAACCCAAACCTTGACTAAAATAATGTAAATTGTGCGGAAAGCTAATATCTATATATGCTACGGTACACCCTACCTAGGTAGGTAGGGTGTATCGTGTATGTACGACAACCCTGCATCACACATACTTGCAGCCTCTCAGAGTCGATCGTAAGTAGTCTAAAAATATTGAGGTAGATCGCCAGCAGTTCAAGTTTGAGCACCCCTGCTCTAGTCTATAATAACTTAGCAACTATCATGCAGTTGGCATGGTTGCCGTCTTGTGTTGTTGGTTTAACCTTTGTATTTGTATTTTTTCGTGTTTTTTTCCCCGCACCTCAACCAGAAGGGTCATTAGTGGCATTTTGTTCTTGCTTTTGACGTTTTACCGAAGATTTCAGCTTTTTCATTCTCAAGATTTCGTTTTAAGGTTAATTTTACTCGTTTTAAAGATTTGTGTTGTTCACGGCTGAATCGTTCTTATATTATGATGTAGAGGTAAGTGGTCGTTGTTTCTTAATTCATGTTATATTTTGGAAATTGTCTGCTGTGACAATTGAGTTTTGAGCAGTGATTCACTACAACAGTCACGTTAACGTCTCTATAAGAGTTCTCTTTCATTCGGGCTTACGAAAAGGCTACGAGAAATCGATGCAAAAAGGTTAACATTCATCGTGCTCTCTTTAACAGCTTGTTTTAGTGTTTACGAGAAATACCAATTGAAGAAATATAAAAAGTCTCCTTTGAGTTCTCAATGTAACTTTCATTTTCCCCAAGTATTTATCCTAATATACAGTGCAGTTCACAGGTTGAGTCAAAATACTCGTATTTACAGCTTTGATAAAAATTATAAAGAATTTCATTTTTTGAGACTGATTCGCCTTAACCATTGACCTGATGACAAACCACTGCTGGGTGTCACCCCCAGCACAATTGCCAAGTTTCATTTTTCTTCCCTCATTATTGTCTCACAACTACAGTGTAATTTCTAATACAATATCGTGCTAATAATTGGTTGGGTAGTTTGAAAACTTTGATCACAACATGATTGTTTATAAAATTTGTTGCAATTGAATCAACAATGGCTACTGATATTTATAGTACTTTCCATCCTATTATATGCTTGCATGCTCATTGAACTTCTTTGTCAGATGCTTCTGTCTGGCTTTTGTTAAGAATGAGCTTTTGTAAGGTTCCCAATAAGTCGCATTGGAAGCCAGCGAATCGTCGGTTATTAGGAGCGAATTCGTATGTCTAAAAAATATGAATTTCGGGAAAACTGCTATTTCTAAATTTTATGGCGATTAGATCAACAAGAAGCCTACAGAAACCAGTAGCAAACCGGTAAAACATCTGATTTGAATTATATTTTTAGGTTCCGAACGGTTTAGCGTGCAGAGGTTTTATTACTAATACAGGTCAGACAATACCGCGATCAATTTATATTATAATATAAGAACTATTTGCCCACCTAACGCGGCAGACGTTCTTATCCAAACCGAATTATTTGAAAGTAGCTCGTAAGGATGTAATGGTATGGTTTGAAAGCATATGTTAAATAATAATCTGGGGAAACATCAACATAACAGTTTGCAGTTATCAAATATTAACACCGTGTCCTTATCTACAGTTATTCAGAACGGTGCTTCGTTCTTGCAGTTGTTCACCCGGGTAATGATGCTAATGTACTACATTGTCCTCTGTCGGAGATGTTGCCTCAGATAACACATCCTTACCGTCTTCGTCTTTTTACAACCTTGTCGAGCATGCTAGGCGCAGCACGTCGGATTCTAGCTTGAAGATCTAATGAGCTTCACAAACTCTTTTCATCTATCTATAGACATCGCTAATTAACTTCACATAAAATGCTTGGACTGACGTAAGGTAAGTCTTGATAATTACCAACGCTCCATTGTTGAGACGAGATCATAATATTATTTAAACCTAAACTGAATAACGTAACAAAATTTCACTGGAAGTATTGCAAATTCAAGTACCTATTTTTGACACTTCTCGACACTGTTCGTTGTTTATGTCAATGTCCGATTATGTATAGGTAAGTACAAGATACTACCTACACAAAGGTGATGGGAAAAAATCCGGTTTCAAACTTCATAATGTTGGTGGACCTATTATGTGTGTGTGAATGAAAAAGTTCGATAGGGTGTGGGCATTACGTGTGAGCAGTGCTGGGCATAATGTTATCGTCGAATACGAATACGATTGTAATCGCGATAATTATTCGTTGATTTTGAGTCAACTGAGATTATATTCGTATTCGTGTAATCGTATTCGTCTGTCAGCGATTACACGAATACAACCCATAAAAATACGTCATGGTCATCAACTTCAGTAGGGCGTCCCTCCTATAACATGCGAAGCCTTGCTAATATTACCTAGCTTCAGAGGGACGTCCTTGAAACGAATTCAACGATTGGAGCCCAGCCTTTGTCTCAAACCTATTTCAATAGGACGTCCCTCGATAGGCCGTAGACGGTCTCCATGTTTCAGCGTTTCAGTCTCTGTCTCTAACAGCGTTGAATTCTGTTCAGATTTCTAGTTGGTTAAGGACCAGAGGTGCAAAACCAGTTTAAACCTCACTCAACGTTTAAACTGCTGTTTAAACAAACAGAGAATGTAGTTTACGCAGGTCTACAAGTTCTCAAACGGCGCTCTTGTGCAAGATAGGCCGTAGACGGTCTCCATGTTTCAGCGTTTCAGTCTCTGTCTCTAACAGCGTTAAATTCCGTTCAGATTTTTAGTTGGTTAAGTAAACAACAGCTTATGTCATTGTGCCTCATGAACAAGCCCGGCCGTTGCGGAAGTGAAGTACTGTTCATGTGTACCTATACTTTTATCGTAGTGATTGCCTTTACTGAACGCCACGTATAAAAATGGCATAACATCGCGAATTCACTAGAGTAATAATGAAATAAAAACAAGAATGCATGCCATCCAAACATCAACACGTCAACAGATGATGATGATGAGGTGCATGAACACAAGGCCAAGACCTAATCTTTTAGAACCCAGCACAATAAGAAATGTCTTAATGACCTCATACAAAAGAATGAACGTGTCCCAACCAACGTTGAAAGAAAGTACGGGGTTCAACATTGTTTGCCTGGTATTTTTTAAAGGCTTATCATGAAATTAACGATTGAACAAATAATCCATTCGTTTGCTGTACGTTGTCCAAAGTTTTTATTCTAAACTACTCAGCTACATACATTTCATGAAATTAGGTTTCAGAAATGACCTGTCGGCTGACAACATAGGTTCCTGAATCCTGAAACACATCCTGAATGTTTTGGCATTCATTCCAAACCTAAAACGATACAAATTAAGAATCAAAATAATGTTTGAAAATCAGAACCTCGAATATTATTTATGAGGCTCGTTATTTTTTAGCTTTAGGACGATTTACTTTCAATGAATCTGGAGATGCACGAGTTAGGTACTTTACGATCAACCATTCCTTTTTCTCCCTCTCCACCGATGGCTGGAGGGTTGAAGTAAGCTTATTAAAACACTTGTCAACACAACGGTGAATCTCAGTGATCTCGGTGGTTAGTTATCAGCGCCCGAGAATGACGTCAAGGTCATGTGGAAATCGGTTATGTGTTTTGAGGGAATTCACTGAATCGAAAACGCAGCTTTTGTGAGTTGGTGTATTATGCGTCATTGTTTGTTCCTAAGTGTATGAATTAATTATATAAGGGTGCTTTTCAGAGTTAAATAACCAATATTGAATTCAAAAAATGTTTTTGGTTTTCGTTCGAAACTCTATTGATTTTATACCATGAAACATCCATGACGGATCGATCGGTGTGTGTGTGTGTGTGCTCAACCAAACATGAATTTCTTAAAACTTCAAATAGTAGTTATAATCTAACATTCTCACGATGTTGTTAGAGTTGCTGCACTTGTTTAAACTTGTGTATCGTTACCCCAGACAAACTTCATACCTAATAGGCCGATCATGATGAAAGTTGTACGGGTTGACGTGAAAGATGGGTAGAACGCTCAGAAAGCAGTCGTAATGTGAGCGCATGTGCAAGTGAAAACACAAACTTCCTAAAATTACTTAGGTACTAAAACAAAAACCACTAAACAGCTTGTTAGAACTAAATCAATAACGACGAAATTGTGGAAACCCATTTCAATGAAGAAACGCTGCAAATTATTTCACAAAGGTTTATTATTTTTTCAATTGAGTATGATCGTAGTTTTAGTTGGCTAGCGTACGTCATAAGGCCCGTCCAGACTCCTCGGCGTGTCCTATTTCGAGTTGCCACAACCTATACTTCTATAATTATATACGCATGTTTATATTTCTCGATTTGAGCTCCTATCTATTCAAATAGTTATTGCCTTAATAATATCATTATCTAAGTACGTACGAAAAGTCGAGAGGATATGTTATTAAATATGCGTAGGAAAAGCTTTGGTATTAACACACAAATATGACCTTGAAAAAACATATCGCACCCGTCCTAGAATAAGGGTACAACTCAAAAATCGCGATTTTTGAGTTAGTTGTGGTTCTGAGAAGTAGAAACGGTCTAGTTTGTCTGTAGAAGGTGGAGATATGTGTAGGGCACTCTAATTCCGCTAGAGAGTGCGTGTGTCTTTCTTCTATGGAGGGAGTAACCAATTCACGTCCTAGGAAGAAAGACAACTCAAATGAGTTCAGATAGTCTGTGTTTCGTTTTGAGTTGTTTCCTTTTTGTGTGGACAATTTTAACTTGTGTCTTTCTTTTCTGAACATTTTGGATCCTGACTGGGGAGATATCAGTGTTTGAGTTGGAACAACTCAAAAATTCTTAAAAAAATAAACTAAACCGTTCCCCCCACTCCCTTCCCACTGTCAAAAAAACTATTTATTCACCATGGGGCGTTAGAGTAATAATGTAGGAAACAAGTTTCGCGAAGATAAATGATGTTCATCGTGTTCCAAAGAACGGGTAGCCAATGGTGTGGAAGGAAAACTTTGAATGCGATTTGCCGAAAATGACAATTTTTGAGTTGTACCCTTATTCTAGGATGGGTGCGATATATTCATGCCTCGAAGGAACGCCGTACCCACCACAAGGTGCCGCGGCGCCTCCTCTCACTCCACCCCCCGCTCACCACCCCTCACCACCCACCGTGACCCCCTGCCAAGCGTGCCAGGCGTGCGCGCGTCGAAAAAGACACTTTTTGGCCCATAGCATCTATGCGAGTAAAGCGATCGGGATGGTTAAACGTTAGGACCAACTAGACCCCAAATGGAGTCTATGTGCGAAAGAACGGGTTTTTTTTAGTCAATTCTTAGGCCTTTTATGGCCCGGACGGCGGCGACGGCGAACGGCGGACGGACATTTCAAATTTGGATTTTACGCACCTTGAAACGTAAAGTGACAAAGTTTGAGGGGGGGGGGGGGGGGTTATAAAAATTTTTTGCTACACGATCACATAGGCTTATTATTGGAAATAATAAACCAAAAGAAAATGGAAGTTAATGAAGAACGTTGTCTATTTCCACGAAAAGAGTTACAATATTAAATCTTTTCCAACGAACAGCTCGAGAGAGAGAGAGAGAGAGAGAGAGAGAGAGAGAGAGAGAGAGAGAGAGAGAGAGAGAGAGAGAGAGAGAGAGAAAGAACATTCAATTTTTCCAACTCGGTTGTTTTAGTTATTGTTTGTTACTGATGAATCAATTAGTACTGTAACTCTTTATTTTTTAGGAATAGCTTCCATTTCCTTCACGAGCTTTTACTGCCCCCTCTCCCTCTCATCACTCTCAACTTGTTTGCGAGCAAACTGATGTTGTTAGTACATTCTGCAAATCAATTTATGAGAAAATACAGCTTACCCAACTTGAATGACGTTTTTCAATTTCGGTTCGTTGGATGTTCATTTTTATATTCTGTCCTTTTTTAGTATTCAATATTACTCGACATCAACTTCGAAAACATTTTTCACTATTCATGATTCATTTAAGATGCTCTACACTCGGCAGAATGTCTCAATACAAGCGCCATAAGACCAGTGGAGAGTCAACAATAGGCAAGTTGTTACATCGTCGATTGAGACGTTCTAAAACCTTGAATCGACCTGGATGGCACAATGGGGCAGGATCCCCTCAGTGCAACGGGAAAACAAGACTCAACCTTTTTGCTGTCCTGAGAAAGATGATTGTATGCTAAAAACCGATCGTGAAGTCCTCCTATAGCAGTGGCCGTATAGAAAACGTTTTTCTCTTCGTCAGATTTTTAAGCTTTATACTCAAACTCACTCAATTTTCTTGGTTCAAGAGGCTTCTCGAGTTCTCATTATAAAGTTTGTTGTGGCTCCTCATTATCACCTTATTTCTAAATATCTCTGCTTCTTTAGAATAATTTTACAAAAGGAGGAATTTTCAGAGTTACTGACTACTTGTTTATCTTTCATTCACTCTTGTCACGTCAAATAGAAGTTAGTGTCAACTATGAATAAAAGTAGGGTAATAATGAAGCAGAGGTATAATTGCCGCTAGGAATCAAAACGAGGCATAAATCTTGTTTGATATTTTGTAGGAACATGGGTTAATTTACGTGCAAGTTATCGATTAACTGTTGATCTATGAAACCCCCGCCACATTCATAATTTTTACATTTTATGTCTTTGCTATGGCACACAACTAAATTTTCGTTATGTCACGTTACGTTACGTAACGAAATATGCTCAATTTCTGATGATTTCCGCTTACAACCGAGTCGTTGCTAGGGAAATGGTACTTCGTCGTTTTTCATCCCACAAAATTCGTTGACCATTCGTTCGAAAGCTCTCGATTTATCCAACCATATTATGTTAACTATTGCGAAGTGCGTGGCCAACAAGCTGAGTTATGAGCAAGGTTATTACTCAATTCAAATTTTGAATAATTGTGTACACTCAGGTTATCATTCTCAATAATTGATATTGTGAACATGATTGCCACCGCTTGTTAATTTCTGATGATTTCATTGAGCTGCTGTTTCGATGATTTGATTCATAGCAGGTGATCCAAATATTGCGAGAACGGTTTGATTTGTGAAGCGGTGGCTAAATCATTTTAATAGGTAATTTCTATACTTTACACTCTAGGAAGCTGTAATTTCGTATGTAGCCTCTTTAGGACATTAATTTACGAGGACATTTTATTTAGGACATTAATACACTCGTACTTGACGATGCCCAGGGTCCGGATCAGATGAGTGGCTCTTAAAGCTAATTTCTATGTTTTACACTCTAGGAAGCTGTAATTTCGTATGTAGTCTCTTTAGCACATTTACGTGACGATACCCAGGGTCCGGATCAGCTGAGTGGCTCTTAGAGCATGCTGTTTAGAGTCTGCAACACTTACTTGTCTTCAACTAAAGACATAAAATGTCCCAATGTGTTGCAGACTCGTATGCAAGCGTTTGTCCATGGGGCTTAGGAGTTTAACCATCCATTTGATATGTGTAAGCAACTTAGAAAGTTCCAAAGACAAAGGCGTACGGAACGAATTCATTAATTTGTTTTTTGGTAGTGAAATTTTTGACCACATTTTATTGCACCGATAAGCTGTGAATCGTTAATAGACGGGCTGAAAGTCGAGCCTACATTCGCCCCGCAATTAAATTGGTACTTATATTTCGTTTCTTTACGACGAATTCTCGGAGAATCCTGGTTTGGGTGGACATAACGCGGTGAATCGCCTTCCTCTCGCATTATTAAAACGTTCAAACTTGTAAATTTATTTTTTCTTTTCTATTGCGAACGGCATCCCAATATTCCCCTCAAACTATCGAGGCCGTTCAAATTCCCCTATTGGCATTACCTACCTATTGTGTGTGTTCAATAAAACCAAAAGACAAATAAAGGAATGACACTTATTGTTTAATTTAATAATCTCCTGAGGTCCTATTAGGCAGGTTTCGCTTTCACCCTAAAGAAAATTTATTTCATTTGAAGAATTAGTAAGTATTATGATAAACAAAGAAGAATTTGTAAGTTCATAAGGATGGTACTTACTCAGCGTGTCCACTAGAAAGTAATTTCATCTCGTTCAAAACTGCAGTTGTTACGATATGCTACGCTTTCATAATATCGTTTGGGTACGTCAATATGACCAAGCAGAGTGCTTCATCATGTCCCGTGCTTTCCTCTCATTTCACGTCTGCATTCGCACAAATCATGGTTCACCGAACCCGCAGTGTGTGGCCAACCAGACTTGAGAAGGTGACGGGCGGCATTCGCCAAGTCATTTTGTCAAGTCACGAGGGTTCAGGGAGTCGATGAAGGAGCTCGTAAAGACAGTTGTGGCAAACCTCGTCTCTCCGATCCAGACGCTAGACTAAAATCTCTTGCGCGGGACAATGTGAGAAGTCGGGTGATAATTGACGTATGATCCCAATTTACGTACTTGCTCCGATTCGTGCAGCTAGTTTATTTATTTTAATTAATTGATTTATTTATTTATCTATTGAAATTACGGGCAAGACCAATTACAGATCATACAGAATATATATAATACAAATCAGAAACAATAACATATCACAGTTGTCTTCCAGATCACAGTACTAATCACAAGGAGTAAATCGTAGGAAAAAATAATAATTAAAGGAAGCTAAATATATGATTTCTGAAACGGGACAGCGGACTCGTGAATAAATCCAAGTCGGAATAGTTTTCTAACAATGAGTTGACATTGCGGGCGATTCTAGAAAGCGAATATAGTTGATAGAATTGAATGTAGTTTTAAATAGTGTGGCTGAACGGGAATAAAATTGGGGGACTGAAAAGTTGATTTTTGCAAGGAGTGATGGGTAATCAATAGGCCCATTTATTAGTAAAGCCCATACAGGAGAAAAAGACTTTTCAAGAAAGAAACAAGACAAGAAGATGGAAGATAGAGACAAGAAGATAGAAGATAGAAACAATACTTTTCAAAATAGGCCTTTCTGTCCTTAATGTGTTTTTCATTATATTATTTAACCAATTTAAAGGCAGAAAGGCATTTTGTTTTTTCTTATAGTCTTGTTATAATTTGAACTGTCCAAATAAAGATTACGTTGCAAGTCTAGTTAAGCCCCAGAATACGTCCCGTATCATGTCAAAAGTCGATTGCGGTTGTTTGAAGTGGGTTTCTTTTTGCACACTGATAAATTATTCAAACCATATTCTATCCTTTTAGTAGGTTCAATATTTATGAAAGGCTTGAGTTTTGATTTAATTCGTTTAGGTATATATATTCTAGTGAATGGCAAATATTTGCTTGAAGTAGGAATTGTTACTTAGATTAAAAGTCCTATTCATTTTGTTCAGAAATAATATCAACTGTGGAGCCCATCACCATATATGAAGATACGTATGCATTTTGTACTGGTACTGAAAGTGAATTTTATTTTGATAATCGAGTGAATTCCTCTGCAACTGATGTTTTTTCCGTGTTTTCCAACTATGGGTATTAAAAAATATCAAAAGATAACGACGATTCTTCTTGAATAATACTTGTCATAAAGATATCAATCACATAAAAGACTTGGGATTTCGTACTGATCGTGAATATTTAAGCATATAATTTAACACATAGAATTTGTGATGATCGAGTGTTTTGCTAAAAAGCCAGAGTTGACTTTAGTTTGATCAAAATGACAATTGAAGTAATTTCTGCGTAGTAGATTATGATAGCATACCATCTCTCCCAGATTCACATCAATTAACATGTACCTATCATGTTTTAGCCCTGGGGTCCTAGCGAATTTTGCGAGTCAATTTTTTTCCACGCACGAAATTAATTACAGTGATTTCCGCCAACAACCGAGTCGTTGCTAGGGAAATGGTACTTCGTCGTTTTTCATCCCACAAAATTCGTTGACCATTCGTTCGAAAGCTCTCGATTTATCCAACAATATTAGGGTAAATGCACCAGTAGCTGACAGGTGCACCATTACCTGACATCCTCCACGAAAAATTGAAATAATAAGGTGTCAGGGCCTCCTACACCTTTATTTCAAAAATTAGCAGCATCTGTAGGTATTTCTTTCTTTATTAGTTGCCCGAACTTCTGGCGGGAATCATAACCTAATCTCAATACGTGGTCGGCAACTTCTTCTCAGTTTGTCAAGTGCTCCAAAACCACAGACCTACGAGCAAGGACTTGGAGGTGAGCTTTTGTCTCTGCTGTTTTTGTTCTTCATTTTATTCCAAAACGTTTGTGTTATTTATATTACTGTGTGATTTTAAATTGTGTTTAATCTATTTTTGAACCTATTTTGCGATAGAGTTTATAATTTTAATGGGTGTCAGCTACTGGATCCTTAAAATGGCCTTTTCACTAGTAGCTGACAGGCCTGTCAGCCATTGGAACATCACATAATTTTCTTCAAACACTCATAGACCTTATCTTACATTTATCCCTAGTTACATGAGTCACGCCACTGAACGTTATTTTCAATGCTGATTTTACTTTTCAGTAGCTGACAGGGGTGTCAGGTACTAGAACAGACCATGTCAGCAATTGGGACAACATCCAGCCTCTGGGTTTTCTTTCTTTTTTTTTTTGGTTCCAGACGGTTTCCTAAGGCTCACAAAGCCAACAAAATTCTCCAATATTCTCATTATTCCTGAAAATCCTCTCAATGACTTCCCAAGCCCTTTCAAAACGGCTCTGCCCTGGCCTGAGCCTCCTAAAAAATAATCTGAAGAAAAAGTTACCCAGGCTTTGTATTTCCTATTCTTGGAAAGAGTATCATACATAGAAAGAGTAGAAGAAAATAAAAGTAAGAGAGCTGAGGAAAGATTAAGAAAGAAGCAAGAAAAAGAACAGTTATTGAGAAATAAGTCGAAGAGAAAGAAAGTCAGATAAATCTGGTTATCCCAGAGAGGCTCCCTTTCAATTTGCAACGTCCTACGGTGAACAGGAGGGATTTTAGCTCACTCTGCTGATCAGGATGGTGCTCCTTACTTTGCTCGTCTCTTGTTGCCCCAGAGAGGCTCTCTGTCAAATGTCGACGTCCCAAAGGTAAATAGGAGAGAATTTAGATCACTCAGCTGATCGGGATAGCTCTCCTCACTTCGCTCGTACCTTTTTGTCCCAAAGAGGCTTCCTAACGAATTTCGACTGTAAATATGAGAGATTTGAGCACTGTTTTGCCATCATTACGATTGATATTACGGCTCGTATCCAAGTCACCCAAGTCAGCGAGGCACAAATTCCGACATGGTAATATATCCTATCAAAATTTGGTCCAAATCGGACCATCGGTTTCGGAGGAGTAGTGAGCACAAAATTTTGTCCATAAACACACACACACACACATATATATATATATATATATATATATATATATATATATATATATATATATATATATATATATATATAGAGAGAGAGAGAGAGAGAGAGAGAAATCTGAAAATGAATTACTATTGTAATCGTGTTCTACACCCTCTGAAACGCAAAGAAAATGCATCTCCACTCCCAAGTGCTGCTGTACCGACGACTGCTGTAAGACTCCCTTTTCTACGAAAAGTTGGGTAAAAGTGATAATATACCTCGATTCCTTGACAATAATTGGATAACTATAGAGAAAAAAATTGCCTCCTCCTTTCGTTTTTGGTAAAAATTTAAATGTGAGGTAAGAGTTTCCTAAGTCCGTTACTAATGTTCCTTTTTATTTTTAGACAATTTTAGACTTTTAATCTTAGACAATTTTTATTTCAATTGTATTCGATACATCCATCGCAACTTACCACTGAGTAAATACAAAAATACTCGAGTAAGTTAAATCACCTATTTGCCACTACTTACTGACAATTTTTATGATTTTGAGTACCTATTTTGTCCTCAGTTTCCTATTTTGGATGAACCTAAGGTAGAGATTAATGTGATAGGAAAGAAACGTCCTATTATAACAAGTTCCTACTATTCCTGCTCACGTTTTAAAATAAAGAAATTCGAAATTTCGAACATTTATTTTCAATATTTTCCTCCCTGTCAGCTATAGGAACATTCGCACTTCGACAGTGTCAGCTTTAGGTGCATCGGAACTTTTCACGAAATTCACTATTATTTTCACTCTGATTCAAGATTTCTTACTTTTTAAGGGCTAGTTAGCAAGCTGGAATGTTGTTCTATCAAATGAAAACGAGAACAACTCAAGAAAATAATTTTTAGAGTTGTAGCATCGCAACATTCCGAGAAAATTTCTTAAGGGTGTCAGCTACTGGTGCGTTTACCCTATGTTAACTACGGCGAAGTGCGTGTCCAACAAACTGAGTTATGAGCATGGTTATATAAATAATTGTTTACACACAGGTGATCATTCTCAATAATTGATATTGTGAACATGATTGCAACCGCTTGTTAATTTCTGATGTTTTCATAGAATTTCGAATCAATATCGAGGAGAAAACATGATACATGGTTGAAATTTTTGGTTCTAGAACAGAAATAAGTTTTACGTACAACCCAGCCGTTGTTAGGGGTTTTAGCAAGTTTATGATTTATGTTGTTGGTTTTTCCTTACAAATTAGGGAAGTAATTTCACATTAAGATTCACATTAATTTTTCCTTACAAATTAAGTACCTAATTTCTGCGAAGTAGGTTTTGATCGCATAGAATACCATCTCTCCCAGATTCACATTAATTTTTCCTTACAAATTTATACAAATCGGGTTGTCTTGGTTCGAATAGAACGAAATATTTACTTTTTGTCGGTCGTAGAATACATATTTATTTTGAAACCCGGTGGTCCACTTGGGACCCGACGCCGACTCGTTTGAGTTTGAGCCGCTTCCGTTACTTCCTTGTCCGACAAGATGACCGCGATCTTATCCGTCGACTTTCTCCACTGCGGACTTGTGCCTCTTTCATGCCGCTTATCCTTCAAAAACGTCGGATAAACATCTCGACAGTTGTGAAAAGTTTTCCATTACCAGGTCCAAGGCCATCGTTTATCCTTTCGAGAGCCGAGCCCAGTGGTGGCCTAAAAGAATCAGGCCAATCATGTTCTTGATAATATAAGAATATCCAGGAAGGTTTCGGGACAGGTATCATACACCTATTGGATGATTGTAGAAGAAGAGAAGGAATTGATTCGGCTCAATTCTGTCATTTTTTAAATGATATTTTCTCCTTGTTTACATTAGGTACTTCGTTATTTCTACTGTTAACTTTTAGTCGTGAATTTATGTTTGAAATGTTCAGCCTGGCTAACCTAGCTGTAATAAATACTATGCTGGGTAGGTCTAGGATCAAGGACGAGATTGGAGATTAAGATAGGACCCCCCTTGGAGCCCGGTGACATAGACTATCACCATGAACCGAGAGAGGATTAGTACTTCAAGTTCAGCGGCTACGGGAACCACCGTTCACTCTTAGTACTGAATACAGGTAGGCGAGGTTTGACAAATCGTATAATCATCGGCATCGTATAATCATAAGGCATCGTATAATCACCGTGCACCTTGCAGGGAAAGGATATATACAGACTTTGTCGTCTACCGATCAGATCAATCTTTTGGAAAATATTACTATTAGTTCAGCGGCTACCATAGGCTTAGAGTGAAGAAAACAAGGTAGGAAGACTAGGAAGCAAATTTGATGAGATACAACAGTAAGTATGGAATGAATATCAATCTGAGGGGAGTCTGCTCCTAGTTTATAACTGGTCCCCTTCCATGGTGCGCACCCCACCGGCAACGGCTGGGAGATTTATGTAGCCCCCCCCCCCCCCCCATGGGCATCTAGGTCTTAGAGGTATCAAGATCTGGGACTCCCTACACCTTCTCCCTCCACTGTTTATTGAGTAAACCACATATATACGATTCAAGAATTCTCAGCACTCTTAAACCATAATCAAGGTTTAATATATTATAATATAGGTATTATATTATTATAACGTACATAATATACTTCTTGTTCCAGGTAAGTGTTGGTTTCCTGACTCCATGATAACCATTTGCTGGAAGGTAACAATTTAGTTTTACTAGCATGCTTAGAGACCGTTAAGTTGATACCAAGATATCGGTAAGTTTTATATGAGTAATTATTGAGATTTTATCAATATAATGACACTAATAGGTAATTTCACCACGCATCTTTAGTGCATAATAAAATATTTTCGTGGCAGGAATCTATGTGGATCTAAGGACTATGTGGGCCTTCTTTGTTAATTCACTACCATTCCTTCATACTGACCTTATGTCCAACTAATCTTTATTTTTACTATGAGATTGACTGCTTGATGATATGTATTTTTGAGATGCGAGCTTGCGAGCATCCAGACCACCAAACTATGCACATCATTCTGACCTACACGTCCAACTATTCTGAATTTTTACTAAAGGATTGACTACTTGATGTAATGTATTTTCCACCAAACTAGTACAAATTATACACAGCATTCTGATTTATTTTACCACTGTGGACGTAATAATGATTGGAGAACAGTATTTAGAACAATAGAGAGTTCCTGGTTACCGCGGTGTCTTAATACGGTGTACATGAATCTAGGGAGAACCAAAATTTTGCTAACAACGCTGGCTGTTACTACGGTGTTTCGTGTGTCTTCACACGTCGTCTCTTATCAATTTTGTAACCTGAAGCTGATTCCGACATCTTGTATTTCTCCGACTCTGTTTTCCATCATCCAGATCTCACATTCCATAATTTATTATCATGTGGTTTATTGTTCTGTTTTCGATTCGTAGTGTTCTTTGCAAAGTGAACCTTTGTTATCGGATAAGCAATTTTTTTTAATCTCTCTCCCAAAATTTTTTGGTTGCGTTTTAAGGTACATGGATTTCAAAAATCGAATCAGTCCGTGGTCCGTCCTTCCGCTGTTTTATTTGTGCAAGGAAAATCAGCGTGAAAAATTAGACTTCGTAAGCTTATATATCACGCTAGTTGATTGAGCAAAGACGAGCTCGACGTGTTCCAGGTTTACCTTGAAGACACATCCGTCCGACTTGTCTTGGCGATCGTTCGAGTAAGTTCTAGCTCAACTATGTTAGTAGGAATATTGGTTTAATGGTCGGTATCAATATACAGAATATATGCATTTTGTGTAGAAACTCACAAAAATAATACATGTTCGTATCTTAAAAGTTTAATGTTTGTATAATGAAAAAGGTAGATATGATTAGAATGAAATTGTTTTATCCGTTTTTTCGGCAAACCTTTATCCTCCGATTTGTTGACTAGTTGTTTTTTGGCACTCGATAAATAGGACTGCTTCGAGCGAAGATAGGATGTATATAAATAAATTGAGTATATTTTAATATAGTTATATATTTAATTTATATTTTAAATAATATATTTAATATATTAATTCAGTATAAATTTTAATATGAAAAATATGAACTGAATACGCTTATCACTGAAACCTTCCTCGGGTTTGTACATTACGGGCGAAGTGTCGAAGACGTGGTAACGAGGACGTACTAAGACTCGATCTTGCGTTGTCAATCAAGCGGTCTCCTACTCACGTCGTCCACTTCTACTAATTCGTCAGCTGTCAGTTGTTTCCAGATCAGCTGATCATGGCTCACGGGCACCGTGTAAACTAAAAACGTGGTAACCAGGAACTCTCGAAAGAATACATATCTAGCGGAAAGTAACTTACGGAAACCGATAAAAGGGGTGGTAGTGAATTAACAGAACAGGTCCGAATATTTCCATTCTAGAATTTAGGAAAACTAAATAAAAACGTTATTTTATTATGTTATATAATAATGTTAGTTAAACACTATAGGTTTCCCAGACATACCTGAGCTTGGGAGTTCTTTTCACTAACTGCATTTAGTTTTTGCTCCGTTATTGAGTTTCTAACTGTTTTGGTTTGCATGAGTACATCAGCTACATGCAATAAAAATATTTCCATCTCGTGCATGGTGGATATACTGCAGTATTCACGCTTTCGCACTTCTCCAATTGAGCAATAATACTATTGGTCACGATTCAAATAACCAACACACGCAATCCTCATAAATAAACGCATGTCACTATCTATTTGATTTGATTGGCGTATTAAACTTGACTCGGAGGTTTGATTTTGACACGTGTTTATTTTTCTACACTTTAATGGGTAATTTTTTTGTCCTTACATCGAAAGTTGCAATACCGACAGGAAATAGATAGTTATAACTTTTGTAGTAAAATTGCTTACTTTATACATGAAGAAGAGGTAACAACTCAAGCGTATCCGGCGAAAAACTCAGTACCTTAGCTAAGAGTATCATATTTATATGGAAATGTCTTTTTTGTTTCTACATATTATTGTTTAGGATGTGGAAGTACTAACATATACTAATATAACGGAATAAAGTAGTTGTACTATTATTGCACTAGAATCCATCAAGATAGTGGGGGCATTTTAATTTTACGTTCGGGAGGTGGTGAAAAAAAGAGAAGAAATGCGAAATCAATCGCCTTTTAGACCATTCGGAATTATTTTGTATTCGTCGTGTCTATATGTGTAACTTTCTCTTTGTCCTCAAATCCCTGTAACAAGCTTACTTTTCCATCAGATCATGATTAAGTTTTCAGGGAATATGCAGGTTATCCTGTAGACGGTACCCTATCAGTTTTATGGCTCACAAATTAATACCTCCATTCTGCACATAGCAAACTCATAACTCATCAAGCATAATTTTTTCACGGCTTCCTTCGATCTGGTAGAATTAGTAGGGAAGTCCAGAAAAAACGATTCAATCATTCCCCATCAATTGCATCACGATCATATCACGCATAAATGTGACAGTCTCTATTCGATTTTGATTAATTTTTCGGAAACGTGCAAATTAGGCTAGGAATGGTTCCGTAACAATTTCATCTCTCAGAAATTGGGCTTCCAGTGCGCATGCCCAAACGACAAATCCATCAAGCGTAATTTTCGAATGATTTATGCGTCCAATCTCTGTAAAATTCTGAAGGCAGTTGGAGAATGATTACAATTATGGTTTGATTAATTCATTCGAGTTTCATCACGATTGTATCATTAGTAGCTGCTGCGTATATGCTAACCTCAAATCCTTGTATCATCTGTATATTCATGTTACGGAATCGAGAAAGGTGTGTGCAGCACCCTTTTTTCGTCATGAACACTACCTACCACGCTTTTTGGAAGTTTACAGTTTATAGGTACGCTGTTTGAAGGCTATCTACTTGTTTAATGTGTTTCCCTGGTTAGGGTGCGTTTGTACTCAGTCCTCTTTGATGCTATGTACTCGTACGTCTAATAACTCATTCCACGCGTTTGTTAGGTATCGCCTGGGTTTTCGCTCTGTCGACAAGCTTCGTGTTGGTTGGTTCTCTTACAGATATCACCAAGGCACAGGACCGTTACAAGGCTCATCAAAGTGGTTTACGATCCCTCGGGTCACCGAAAGTCCGTAGTAGAAGTTTCGCTCCGCGCTAATGGGGCGGTTTATTAATGCGGCTGGCGGGATTTCATCAGAAAGGACGGGGTCAAAGGTAAATGTCAAGCAGTTAAAATTTCATCGCCTTCAATAAAATGATTGAGGATACGTCTTCAACTTAAGAGAGCTTTCTACAGTTGCGTCACCTTGTCACACTCGACCATTAGCCACTGCACTGTCAGCATAAGATAGGTACATAGAAACTAACTTGAGTGGTATGTCGCTCAATGAAAAATTCCTGCTAATCACTTTTGAAATCTTGAACTTTGCTACTTAGATTGTTAAGCCAATTGCTCAAGATTAGTAAAAATCTATCATAATTCCTTTGATCTTACGTAAGCCAGGTGATCAGCAGACTGGGACCTGAGGCTAGTTTAATTCGTATTCAATCTACGGGGTTGGGATTCGAAATTGAACCCTTTCAGAACTGTTTGGTATAAATTACAACATTATGGATTAGCTGACTGAGCTCTAAGGCCAATTCGCTGTTATTTCACTTATGAGCTGAAAATTGAACTAGAGCTTCATTAGGACCGCTGGTAACAAAGGTGGAGCATCATAGACCGGTTATGATCAACTGTGAGACCTGTTAGGCAAATTGTGTTCCATTCCCTCTAGATTGCTGGAATATCATATTAATCATATTCATCTGTTATGTGACTGATGTACTACAATATTAAGTTATTTACTGATACAATGATGTTTTGAGTCATATTTAGTTAGTCTGAGTTAGGTAAACTGAGTGAGATCTGAGGCGGATAGTGGAAATGCAAGTTAATAATTACTTTGAAGGAACCACTTGTTATCAATTGTGTACAATTAAAGGTTATTTCTTTCGTAGCTGGCTCAAAAATTCAGGTGAGGTTTTTTAGGGTCTCCTGCCATTAACAAGTTGAGAAAAGTTCTCTCGATCGCGTAACAATAGTTATCTGTATCCGTGTAGTAATACAAAGAAAAAAGTTCCAGTCATGCACCTTGATAGTTAGAGCGACTTTTAGTAGAATATCGTATTATGTTACTTTGTTTTGAAATTTGAGCACGTTAGGTCTAAAGAAATTGTTAGCCATAAATTTTGTGAAAAATAAACTCCTTCTAAATCATATTCCACGATTCAAAACAGATTTTTTATGCTTAGCAATTTTTCAGTTTTTTAAATAGATTTTTCAGCAAATATTGATGACATTTGAGTACATTTTTCACCATGATCTTGTGAATAAATTTTGTAATGTTCAAGTTCATCGTTATTGAACTTTTTTCTACTAAAATTCCGATGAAAATAAAAATGTAACAATTTTTGGCCGCTTTTAGTAATTTTTAGTGATTTTTTTAGCACACTTTTTGAAATTTGACTAATTTAATGTACTCAAAAAGTGTTGGCCATCGAACTCATCCTTTCATTTGGATGGAAAGCTTGGTTATTTGGCGCAAGAACGGAATTTCAATTTCAATCCTAAGGAGAGTTATAGTCTGGAATGACATATATATATACATATACACGAAAAAGCGTCAGAATGTCTTAAAACGGACTTCCATGAAAAAATTTGTTCGACAATTTTAATTTTAAAATTTTTGGAGCCATTGTAATAGCTTCATTTTTCACGAAAATTCGCTAATACAAATTGATTAATATTTCAATTTGAATAAATTGTTGACTTAAAAAAACCCGCAATTATCTTTATTATTATTCATTTATCTTCTTGGTTCATATATTCTATATTTTTTCTTTGCCGGAGGTTGTGGGTTGTGCTTTTTATTGAAGGGGATTTCCAATATTCTCGGGCTGACAGTCTGTTATCATCCTCGCACTGACACATCCTGAAAGTTACACATAATCATAGTTCTTTAATTTGGATTAAATGTGTTTTTGATGGTTCAAGACCCTTACCAGTTGAACTTCATTCCACTGTGCTTTCCTTCACCAGCATGTTGAGAGATTAAGTATGCGTAGTGAGCTATTTGTCCTTTTCCTATTTCACTACGATGGAACTAAAATCACTTCAAGTTTCCACTGTCCAACACGCATAGTTACTCTCATGCCCTTCGGTGATCAGGGCTTTGTTATTTCCTACTTAATTCAGAGAATGCCAACCATCCAGATCGTATCAATCTGAATAGATCCACTTTCACAGAGAAACTCGAAAATGTGTCGTAATATGAATCGTCGTTACAGTGTTATTAAGTTATCCTTCTCAAATGTCAACCCACAACACGCTCCAAGAGTCGTATCGTGTCGTTTCGGATCTCTCTCGACAGCCCTTATCAAGAGAATCGGCCGAACCGACAGCCTCTGGTATCGAACGGACTGTTATGACCCGTTTTGAACTTTATTTTCCTTTTTGGGATTCAAAACGTAGAAGCTACGCTATTTCCCAATCTAGGATGCTTACCCAATCATTCGCGAACAGTTTTAGCTAATGTAGTAATTCCTCTGATCGGACGAGAGAATTTATTGCTACAAATTTCGATAGTATTAGGTAATGGGTAAAGTTCAAAAAATATTTGTCGCGAATTCTTGGATACTGATCTTTCGAACATTTACTTGTTAATATGGTGGGCGAAATGATAAACGGTAATTGGTTTACAGGTGCCCAGCTCAAGCGCTATAATATTTGGCTAATCTCGACTCTCCGCAATGGAATTACGGACGGATTGGGAAGGTTAAGAATACTTTTTCTTCGTTACTTCATATACATAAGTTATCGGGAACATTTTTTTAAGTTACCGTACTATACATATTATGTTATGCTCACGTAAAGCCCAAGGATAGCGCGTACGCCAGTTTTCTTGGTCTGCCAAATTAGCAGAGTGGCTGAGTTGTTTCAACGTGAACTGCACACAAAGCGATTCGCGTATGGCAGTACTAAATCAGCTTGTATGAGCTTTTAACTTATGAAAATGTTATGTACAAAGCTTATATACAAGGTTTTGCCACCAAATAAATAGTATGTTCCGAGCATCCTCATTACCACCTATCGCAGAAATTCCTCCGTCTTCATAAAGTGAGTGTAGCAGTTCGACAACTGGTAATAAGCAGCTTACGTTTCTAATTCCCCTGTTATGATTTACTATGTATGTTTTCATGCCCGGAACAATATTCGTTTCCAGTCGAGACGCTATTTGTGACACAATGATTTGCAGTTTCATTCACGTCCCACCACTTCATTACTTGGGAAATTCAACTCCGCGAGAAATCCCACGAAAAAGGTTTCTTCTTATACAAAATCATTCACTTGAAGTTACCAATTCCCACATCTTTTTCTTCTCCTTACCCACCTGAAAAACACGTTCAAGACACTTCTACAATTCCACTACTACTTCTAACATTTTCAGTTAATAGCATGATTTTAGTGTGTATGTGCTTTTTAGCAAGTTTCATTATCTGAACAACCATGTGTTTGCTCGCTGTATAGTCACATCAGAATAATAAAATTTAATTGCGCTTTTGCACAAGCAGAACTTTCTCAGGACGTATTGTGACAAGTGCTTACTATTGGTTGTCTGCTTCATTTCTGTATAAGAAACCTCAAGGCTGAAGATCAGGAATAATCATTGTCAAAATTAACGCTATTGTAGCTGCATAATAATGAAGCTTTACAATTTTTGCTGGGATTCCAGATTCTTTGGTGATCAGCTGTGTTACTGAAAATTGAATATTGTGATCACCTGTCGATGTGTCAATAATGGTTTTCTCCGATCTGATGAATCGTAATGTAGCTCTGTCAATTCATCTCTACAAACATGTAAGCTCCCAGGTCAGCTGAATCGGCCACAGGAATGTTGCCTTATTCCATGTTATATATTGGGTTTTTCTACTTTAAAATTTTTCCTTGTTTGCTAAATGAACATTAAACATATATAAGGACCACTCGATTCAGTTAAATCAATAAAATTTACTGTATGATTTGCTGGAAACGATATGAAAAATATCCTTGACTCTTATGTGTTTCTTAGATTTCGGATAGATGCACTGTGTATTTTGTAGAATTCCTTTATTTTCATAGCTAGGGAGAATGACTTCTATTCCAAAATTAAATTTCACCTACAATACATATTTCACCTGTCTACAAACATCACCAGGTAGTTAAGTATCTTATTCTGGAAAAACTAACAGTGACTCAACAGAAAAAATAGGGGTTTTGAAGTTCAATTGTTCCTTGGTTAGTGATATAAGAATTAAATTTCTTGTGCGATTTTATTAAGATACCTGCCTACCTGATGATGCCTGTAAACAGGTGAAATATATATAACTGTTGAAATTTAATTGTGCAATACAAGTCATTCTCCCTAATACCTAAAACATAACTACGAGTGTTTCCAGTTCTATACCCTCTGTTGCAATTTATTTCGGTTATTCACTTGAGAATATATATCTTGAAATGTATTGGCGATGTTTCGCGAACAATAACAAACTGATTGATTTGAACGATGAATTATTTGACCTGATGTTTAATTAAAATGTATTTTTTCCGTATATATTCAACTTTTGTTAAGGTATATTTATCCGTTCAGTGAACTTTTTTTTTTTTTTTTTTTTTTTTTTGAAGGGGCAATCAATTATTAATTTTTCGAGGAGAATTCATGCAGCTTTTCTCTTCATGGAAAAGTGTGTACAGCAGAACTGGTTTTGGGAAATTTAACTACTGAATGCGCTGACTGAAACATTGTGATCCAATTAAGGTGTACGGCAATTAAAGACGATTTCGTGTTCCAACGGCTAGGCATTTGTGTTTCGTTGTTTGGCCATGCAGTGGAGAGTTTACATTTCAAAAATATCTTGGTTATTTATCTGACTCTTTCATTCCGGATTGTTGACTTATCTGTGTTGATTATGTAAAACGCCGCGTTAAGCTTTCCCCATCTCGATAGATTTGTTTTAATTGACGGGACCACCCTTTCTTTATGCACTCGCATACCCTCCGCTTCCATTCGCTTCATTAAAGAAGTGGAACTGACCATAAACGGTGAAATCCGTTCACATTCAGGAGTGATGCCGGTAAAACTTTCAAAGGGTTCACCTTCCATTTTCCTAGAATGTTTTCAGTTAACAATTATCCCATCTGGCGCAATCTGGTTAGTATTATATAGATGACGTACCCGGAAATAACATCCAATAATGTAATCAGATTTGATAAGAGCTGAAACTGCAGCAAATGGAATCTGACCAGTTCATTACACAACGGTCCTCGTCCTCCCAAGACTGTTTCATTAATTGTCTGGAGAAATAAAAATTTAATCTTCTACTGTTTCATAATTGATCAGAATTGGCAACCCCACCATTCGTTCTCCTTTCTTGATTAAAATCTTCTAACCAACCTGTCTCTTGGTTTTAATGAAACCAAACAATAGCGAAAAGCAACTAAATTATAAAAAACATCGTGAAAAAAGTCACTGATCAACAATACGTTTTATTGATTTGATCACTGTTCAACAATCAGCAATGAGGTAAAATCCGTGCATTCTTTAAGTTTTTTAATTTATAATATCTAATTGTGTAGCTCCAGATCAAGACAAATAGAATGTGTTCTACAAAAATTTATAACCGACCAGCAGAGGCGAATGTTAACGGTGTGTTTACGATCACCTACTTAAAAATGCCTCATACAAATGTGTATTTTATATTTGAAGCCATTTGAGCACTACCTGGCAGGCCGACTCTGAAGATTTATCGTATTTTCTCAGGGGGTTTGGGGTCTCGACCGTTTCACTGTTATGTAATTGGAATGCTGCTACGCTTCAACGGTATCTCTTATACCGGTGACTTTATTAATATAATATGCCTAACTTCCTACGCGTCGTGAATGTTAAATTTTTTATTACAAAATCAACAAAAGTGCTCACCTCCTATACTACAGCTTGTTAGATTAACCTTATGTTTTGACCTTCTAATGCATCCATTGGCAGGTAAGTTGTAGGTACATATATTTTGTCCTGGACTACCTTCCTACCTACCTGACCGCTCTAATTCGAATGCTAATCGAAAAACGCTTGCATACGAGTCTGCAACACATTGGGACATTTTATGTCTTTAGTTGAAGACAAGTTATGTGTTGCAGACTCGTATGCAATCTCTAAGAGCCACTCAGCTGATCCGGACCCTGGGCATCGTCACGTAAATGTGCTAAAGAGACTACATACGAAATTACAGCTTCCTAGAGTGTAAAACATAGAAATTAGCTTTAAGAGCCACTCATCTGATCCGGACCCTGGGCATCGTCAAGTAAATGTCCTAAAGAGGCTACATACGAAATTACAGCTTCCTAGAGTGTAAAGCATAGAAATTACCTATTAAAATGATTTAACCACCGGTTCACAAATCAAACCGTTCTCGCAATATTTGGATCACCTGCTATGAATCAAATCATCGAAACACCAGCTTAATGAAATCATCAGAAATTAACAAGCGGTGGCAATCATGTTCATAATATCAATTATTGAGAATTATCACCTGAGTTTACACAATTATTCAAATAACCTTGCTCATAACTCAGCTTGTTGGCCACGCACTTCGCAGTAGTTAAGATAATGTGGTTGGATAAATCGAGAGCTTTCGAACGAACGGTCAACGAATTTTGTGGGATGAAAAACGACGAAGTACCATTTCCCTAGCAACGACTCGGTTGTAAGCGGAAATCATCAAAATATTTTAGTGAGCAATTTTCCGTGACTTTTTTAGTTTATGTGCCATAGCAAATGCATAAAATGTCAATAATGTCTACATCTCTACGTTACGCGGATGTGTCACAAGGCATGTTTTAGCCTTGGAGACCTGGCAAAACGCGTTACGCGGATGTTTCACGAAATTTTTTTCTTTTGATTTTCACGTACAACCAAGCCGTTGCTGGGGAAATGAAACTTCTTTAGTGTTTAAGGGACAAAAATCGTTCTCCACTCGTTGGAAAGCTCTCGATTTATCACGCATTTCGTTCGTACTTGTTCTTCTATTCATGTCGTAGTTTGATATTTATTTATGTTATAAATGGATATAGTAAACAATGCCGTTTGTTTTGTTGTCACTTGGTTGAGAAGTTAATCTTGGTTAGTAATTGTAGACGCGCACCATAACAGAAAATTACTCACCAAGGTACTCTGTTCTAATTTCGATTATTAAAACATTTATGTCTTAGTTTTAAATTTATTCACATTTACGAATGAGCGGGAAGAAAGCATGTTCCATGTTTTAGCATTTTAGCCGAAGGCTCAAAGCGGGAAGCAACCGGAGGGTCCAGGGGGGCGAAGCCCCCCTGGCGGGGTCAAGGCTAGGAGCCCCTTGCGAGGTCCTAAGGTTTTTATATATTCTTATTAATATAGATACTTAACAAATTCAAGGATTTCTTCAAATTCCACAAGTCCCACTTTCTGCACAGTTTAAATAGTTCAACATTAAGCAATGCTGCTCTTCCCCCTGGAAGTTAAAAACACAATAAATAGCGAGTGACGTACTCACGTACGCATATTTAGGACAATGAAGTTCAACTACGGCGTCTTTTATTAACTAGCCGGTTACCCGTGCGTTCCACAGATCCACACGTGCGGGTCATTTTTACTTGGTCATTTACCTTGCATTTTTACCCACCAGTCTCCAAAAGGCATCAATTCAAATTTCAGCAATCAAGTTTCAAGTTCTACCTATTTGTTATCGAAAGTTCTTTACGCGTGAACCCACCCCATCCAAATTTGACGTGAAAATTTCGACGCATGTCCGATTTTGCCTAAATTCCAAAGTTTTTTACCAGGGCGACGTTGTTAAGGAAAGCATGTTCTCGATGAAGGAGTAAGTGTAAAGGTTTGTAGTACGGTGTGTTTACAGGTCACGGATTCCCGGAAGGTTCCAGAAAAGTCACGGATTTAATAGTAGGGCACGGAAATTTCCGAAAGTCACGGATTTTAATATAGAAGTCACCGATTTTATGGCGTCGGTAACCAAATAATCATAATATAATGCCAGTACCGGGATTCACAAAACATACGACCTATAGACGTACATAGACCTATAAATATATTGAACATTTGCATATATTCTGTAAATACATTTTGTTAAAGACTTCCATAACTTATTCTTAGTATTATGTTGTAATAAAAATAGAATATGCTGATGTGGGTCTAATTGCACTAATATCAAAAACTAAGGTAAGAATTCTTTTTAAAACCTATAATAATAAATATTTTGTACATTGTATTTTACTTTACAAAAGTAGGCTAGAATCAATAAAAAAGTTATGAAGATCTAATTTTATATAGGCTACTCATGCTTACAGTAGGTCTACTGGTAAGTATTTCGGTACGCTATTCCTTAAGAAATTAAAGCCTGTAAAAGGTCACCGATTTTTAAAATTTAGAACCCCAAAAGTCCCCTAAAAGTCTCCGATTTTAATTTTACAGATCTAGTAGACACCCTGTTGTAATATAGCATAAACCTATCCCTGGAACTTGCTGATGATTTCGGGAAAAACCGCATTAAAATCTGTTGAGCCGTTGGGCCAGCATGGTTGGAGAAACGAAACTAAAATGTCAGTTATATAATAGATCTTATTTATTATTTTTGGTTGGGGTCGTTTTATCTTAATCAATATCAGTTTGTCATTATGGTGAATTACTTCAGATTGTTGGTACGTGCAAACAAATTACGCTCCTACCGTATGCGGCGTAAGTGCTTTTACAACAGCCGTGGAGATTTCTGAAACTTCGAGAAATGTGGAGCACGCTCTCGCCATTTCGTGAGTTAACACTTGATATGACTTTGAGCACAATGAAGGGAGGTTACCACAAGTTTCAGGAATCGTGCTTGCCGATATGACGAAGGAGAGACAACGAGCACTCGCTAAGAGAGAGGGGAAGTTGGCTGAGAGCGGTTTTCGTGCACTTGATATGCTCAAGGACAATGAAAAACATGGTCCGTACTGTGAGAGCTCGTGCCAGAAATGGCTTCTTGATTACAGGATCGTGTCTGCGACTTCAACGGTACCTTGAGTTTTTTGGGGGTTTAATAGAATTTGCTATTCGTTCCATTTTACATGTTTTTCAAGGTTGGTTTCCTATAAGTACTTGATGGGCATCTGAAGTGTTAAGCCTTTCGGTCTCTCTATATTCTGAACGTTTGGATAATAAATTGAATACTTGTTGGTAAATCGACAAGTTACTTTCATGTTAATAGAGTCGGTAAATAAGGATTACACTTCTTCTATCTAGGAAAGTGATTTTTTCTTAAATTAAGGTTTAAGCCGCATCTCAACCAAGAGGGTCATTAGGGGTATTGAACAAGGTGTCTGAAGGAACACTAGAAGTGGTACGATTCTACGGGGAGCCATGTTGCCATCCTTGACTTGAAAGGAGCGCCATCATGGATTCCACTGGCAACTCGGAGGAGGATAAAAATGAGAGGTTCAGTGATGACCACTTTTTAGCCCCCAAAAGTGGATAAAAAAAAAAACGCAAAAATAAAATAATACAACTAATACTAGATGTATAATAGAGAAATAACTATATACAGGCTATTATATACATTCAGCAAAGTGCAATAAAACTACGACTAGATTTATATAAATTTATCACAGATCAGATATCACAGTTTGTAGTAGAGCTCAGCGGCTCTCAGGTACAGCAATAGGTAGGGATCGGATCTTGTCTGGTCCGGATAAAACGTCAACCCACTGAGGGGGCTGATGTTGCACTCAGAGGTCCACAAGGGCTGGGCAGTCCTCCAGAAAGTGGCGGATGGACAGATCACCCCCACACCTCCCACACTCAACATCTCGAGCTTCTGCACTAAGCAGGTGTCTGTGAGTAAGACGGGTATGGCCAGTGGCGACCCGGTTGACCATTATTCGATCCCTCCTTGGAAGTAGTGGGGTTACGAAAGGGCCCACCAGACATGTCCTGAAGGACTCCACGCAGACCAGTGACCATCCACCCAACCACCCCAGACCAGCCACCCTGCCATTGCTCATGCCAGATGGAATTGGCTTTATGTTGCATGTTGGAGATTTTATCCTCAATGCGTGTAGGCAACACATCATTGGAGTTATTGCCAATGACTCTCCTTGCAAGGGCATCTGCACACTCATTGCCATGATTTCCCACATGCCTCGGTACCCGCATAAAAAGTTATGGTTGAGCCCAATGTCGTGGCTTGGTGTAGCGATGCACGTAGGCTTTGTACATATTAGGGGATTATCAGAAAATGAGTTCCCAATCACCTCGATGGTGCTTACTCAATCGCTACAAGTCACATAATTCTTAACCCCCATTAATTGGTATTGAAAGTGATATTACCATATAATTTATGTACCAATTCATCATCAAAGTGTACTAAGTATGACACAGTTGCTGAAGACTTGAGAGCGTCATTTACCCCACTTGTTTGTTGTTGCGAGGAGCTCTTAGCAAGGATTTTCAGTGCTTTCAACGACTGCTTGCCACACAGTGCTCAGTGAAAAATGGTCTCGCCCATTTTCGCAGGTCGTCTCATGGGGGAGGGTGAAAGCCCTTTCGCAGGGGCACACAGAGAAAACTTCGAAGTCTAGGACTTGAAGATGGCGTAGAACTCCAGTTCTGGGATGATTAGGTAACAAAATGTTTCTTTTTCCATAATTTATACTTTTCCCCAGACATTTAAATATGTCAGTTTATTTTATTTATTTTTAATTTTTGAACAAACTCGTTATAGTGGTAATAATATTAATAATGTTTGAGAATTATACGCGTGTTCACATTGATACAAATATTTAAAAACATGTCTGCCCAGTTGGATGTGACTTAGAACCCATCATATTACACAATAGACAATAGAAAGGATTTAGAAAATATTGCTTATTGAATAAACTGTTTTGCTGAAGCATAACCTGAACAGATAGTAACAAAATTATTGTTCAGCAATTTATTATCTTGAAAGTTGAAGCGTAGAAGCAGGCTGCTGTATCGAGTAAATTTTACGTTTACGCGTACGCAGAGGTTTTTAATTTTTAACGATGGAAAAAAATGCATCGATCTCGGAACTCAAGAATGACTTTAAATACGATAAAAACTGTGGAGGTTTTGCTAGTTTCACAAATTTCATGTTTCCATATATACAGCTTCTTGAAGAACAATGAAATGCGTAGAGCACTATTTAGAACTACGAGTAATTTCTCACAATGCCTGAGGGAGTCGACAATCGCGGAATCCAAAACTGTGATTGAAATTGAATGAAAACTATAGACGTTAGGATGTTACATGGATCTTTTATCGCACGTAGAACAGAGTCTTAAATAGAAAGTAGAAAGCATTAGAATAGAAGATAGCAATTTCCATCATAAGCTGCCTTATGATACAAAAACAACATTAACTATTATAGAAAAAGCCCTCACTTATAACCAAAGCTTGGAAACTCATTGAGAGCTAGTAGCCGCCTTACTCTATAGAATCATCCCAAGATCTTTAAGATTTATTTATTTATCTTTAATTTATAAATTTTTAATATATTTATTATATTATATTTTTTTCCTCAAAGGGTAATAAGAGGCTGTGTTTCTTTATAATTCGTGAAAACATTGTGCTTGTTACATTCCGGTACCTGCTCCTAAAATTGTATTGTTCATGATTATGCGATAAAACGTGGGCGTTCCGTAATTCTGTCACAGCTTTTTTTAACAGGGCTTTGGAACTGTATTTCATAACAGGATTTTCGTTTGATAGTGGGGAAGATAATAGGTAACTTCGTCATTTAGGGCGTAGTTAGGTCTGATTCGAGTTGTTTCTCGGTTTAATTTTCACTTCCATTTATACTGTTCAAGCTGGTGACCCTGTGCACGTGCTATTGATTTACAGCGCTTTTAAATCTCGAATCGAACATCGAAGATAGAATTCATTCAAACGGTTGTGCTTAAAATGACGTGGTCGTTTTTTTACTTTGGCACATCAACGAAAAAAGCGTTTAAAAAAGCGTTAAATAAAAGCGTTAAAAAAAGCGTTACGGTTGATTTTCTGATGATTTCCGCTTACAACCGAGTCGTTGCTAGGGAAATGGTACTTCGTCGTTTTTCATCCCAAAAAATTCGTTGACCATTTGTTCGAAAGCTCTCGATTTATCCAACCATATTTTGTTAACTACTGCGATGTGCGTGGCCAACAAGCTGAGTTATGAGCATGGTTATTTGAATAATTGTTTACACTCAGGTGATCATTCTCAATAATTGATATTGTGAACATGATTGCAACCGCTGTTAATTTCTGATGATTCCATTGAGCAGGTGATCCGAATATTGCGAGAACGGTTTGATTTGTGAAGCGGTGGTTAAATCATTTTAATAGGTAATTTCTATACTTTACACTCTAGGAAAATGTAATTTCGTATGTAGCCTCTTTAGGACATTTACTTGACGATGTCCAGGGTCCGGATCAGATGAGTGGCTCTTAAAGCTAATTTCTATGCTTTACACTCTGGGAAAATGTAATTTCGTATGTAGCCTCTTTAGGACATTTACTTGACGATGTCCAGGGTCCGGATCAGATGAGTGGCTCTTAGAGCTTGCATACGAGTCTGCAACTAAAGATATAAAATGTCCCAAAGTGTTGCAGAATACAACCTTATCGTTTTAGGTTTAAGTTTTAAGATACGTGAATTCTTTAACTGGTTTTTCTAAATTCATTATTGAGGAAATGAATAGTCTTTTATCAATTTGACCAACGAAATCAACTATTGTTTTTAATTTCCTATGCATCGGGTTATCATTATTTACTGGAGGTTGCTCCTAAATGAGTATTATAAGATTTACATTCCGCCACAGGCCCACCCACACTAAGCACAACGTCATCTCCATGGCAACTAAGGCAACTCTTTGGATGTGACTGGCGTATTCCGCTGTCTAAACCATCGCGCTCCAATTTGGCGATCTGGCGAAAGTTATGAAAGAGAAGTGACAAATAGATGTGCTCCGAAAACGCCTCACAGCCGTTCCCATGTGGAAGATAACACAAACAACTTCGTGTGACATATGAGACTCAGATGGATCGTGGGCGCAATAGCATTGGGAACGACTTAAACAAGACCCCTGGGCTTTTTTTTAATATACATGAGTTGAGTGAAATGTCGTGTTGTGGTCGCATATTATATTTTGGTGGATTTAGGTCAATCTGCCAGCCACGTTGAAAATATGTACGTAATAGCTGTTGTTAGTTCACACGAATTTGTCTCAAATTGTTTGTGTGAACTATTATATATTTACACTGTAGAACTTGATGATTTTAATCAATAACATATTTGTTTGTAGCAAATGCCTTATGGATGGTAATGCCGATATAATTATAACATCTCCATGGGGGTTGTCCTTTATGTTTCGTCCAAAAGTCAGAGTCGATCAGCTTAATCCGGTTGTTTATCAGATCGATAGTTATCGATTTAAATTTAAGGGTCGGTTTATCAATGACATTAACCAATGAATAAGAGGGATTTATCTCAAGGATAGCGTTATCCTCTAGATAACACAATAGGGGGTGTTTATCCATCCCTAGTTAAACCCTATCTGGCGTTTCAATGTATCTGGTCCCTGATGGACGGCTGGATAACAATTATAACTGGAGGTTAATGAGATATCTAGACCTTTCTAACCTCAAATAAGTTTATTAATTTACAAAAAATCTCATTTGAATTTCAAGTTTGATTATCTTTATTTTTGTAACTTCCAATGGATATATGTGCTGATTTGTCTTCAAATAGTAGCAACAGCGGATTCTATCGTAGCATAATTCGATGAATGGAAAAGAAGACCGTATATACCCAGTAAGACCCCGTGTAGATCACCTACTAATATGGGACGAGTGCGTGTTTTTATTGAGGTTCCGGTTGAACAAAGATACCGTTCTTTAAATTCTAACATAAATCGAAGATAAACTTAAGTCCACAACTTACTGATCACAATAATTCATTCATACCTGATAATTGAGGTTACAATATCGCTATTCGTATATGCACTTCTCTCTCTAGAAATGAAGCAAACATACGGCAAAAAATGTGGTGATGGACACTGTTGTAGAAATAACGTCAGACCCGGTTTTTTTGAATAGTCGATCCATGAAGAAAATGTAGCTCCTACTCTACTCTGTGGTAGCTCCATGTGTAAATTGCCTTTATTTTGTCGCCTACGGACACCAATGAGAATTCTAACGGCGCTATCTGCCAGACAGAATTTATCTGAGGGATAATTTTATCCGCCAGGTAAGTCGGCATTGATAATCGACTCACATTCTTTATCTGGAGTTTAGCTATACTGCAGGTAATGTAGATTATTGATTAACCGGTCCTAAGACCAGGATAATGCTAGTTTATATTAAGGTTACTTCTCATTATCATAACGATTCGAAATGTTTCTGTATTTTGAAATGGCCACATCACTTACCATGAATTAATGGAGTTTGAAGTTTGGGAGAGGGGGAACGCTCAACTTTCCTCGAAAGTTCGCTGAAATCATTCGCCTCCTCGATTGCCGCCCTGAATCGAAGGGTTTTGTAGTAGTAGAAAGCATTCATCACGGGGGAACTTCCGAGGTCATTGACTCACTGAAGTAGGTATAGGAAACTGGAAAAGTGATGATCCCAATGTTGGTCGACTCGGGGAAGTTTACACAACGGCAGGTAGGCACGGTGTGATATGACCAAGTTTCCGTTTATTTTGTCCGTTGTTGAAGGGAAGGCCTCCACCAACGCCCCTTAGGCGAATTTCTCAACTTCCTCGCACACGGTCGAAGAGGTTAATTTGATTTTAGCCGGTTCCATCAACGCAGCTCCTTTGGACCTTGCCAGCCGAACTTTGCTGTTGGGCTTCTGATGCCTTAGCGAAGACTCCGGCGAAACTATTATGGGAGATCCCCGGGTCAGCGTGTTCCTTGGCTTCCTCTATAACCAGTTCATTAACGGGGACGTGGGGAAACTGACCGAGAAGTGACCCCATTAGACGGCCGTCTCCAGGGAATCAACTTAGATTGGTCAAACAATGTGAAAACCACGGCGTCTCTAAACTGCTTTTCTTTTGATGTTTACAATACAGTCTGTTTGTCAATTATAATAGAAAAATACTTCTCATTAACAACAACTACAGCACTCAGTAGTTTTAAGTATAGGTATGTATAACATATACGAGTTCAATAACAGAGTAACACTGAATATGTCATAGAGTTATATTTACTTTGTAATGGTCTCTAATCAACAATATGTATAAAAAAAAGCATGTCACTGGTTCTGAGTGAAAGTTTAGTTCCACAAGATATCGGGTACTTCAGCTGTGTTCTCGCATCATCACAACCAAAACAAATTGAAGTATAGACTAAAGCTCTTTTAAATTTTCACAGAGAAACGCTTGCATACGAGTCTGAAACACATTGGGACATTTTATGTCTTTAGTTGCAGACTCGTATGTGTTGCAGACTCGTATGTGTTGCAGACTCGAAAGCAAGCTCTAAGAGCAACTCAGCTGATCCGGACCCTGGGCATCATCAAGTAAATGTCCTAAAGAGGCTACATACGAAATTACAGCTTCCTAGAGTGTAAAGTATAGAAATTACCTATTTCTTAATCATTAAAATGATTTAACCACCGCTTCACTAATCAAACCGTTCTCGAAATATTCAGATCACCTGCTATGTATCGAAACATCGAAACACCATCTCAATGAAATCATCAGAAATTATCAAGCGGTTGCAATTATGTTCACAATATCAATTATTGAGAATCATCACCTGTGTGTACACAATTATTCAAATAACCATGCTCATAACTCAGCTTGTTGACCATGCACTCTGCAGTTGTTAACATGATATGGTTGGATATATCGAGAGCTTTCGAACGAATGGTCAACGAATTTTGTGGGATGAAAAACGACGAAGTACCATTTCCCTAGCAACGACTCGGTTGTAAACGGAAATCATCAGAAAACCAACTGAAACGCTTTTTTTAAAACTTTTTTTTCAACGCATTTTTTTCACGCTTTTTGTTGACGCTTTTTTCGTTTATGTGCCAAAGTAAAGACATAAAATGTCAAAAAATACTAAAGTAGGCAAGTACTACAAATTTAGTCCTAAGTATTAAATTAATTTTGTTACAGCATGAAACAGGAACCTTGGGAGAACCAGTCAGAATTTAGGTCACTCAGCTGATATTTAAAGAGTCCATCATTTCAATCGTCTCTTGATATCCCAGAGAGACTAATTGACTAACTATAATTAAAATATGTACAAATGAAATTCAACTTCCTTTCGAAGTTTCTTTCTAGTCTAATAGTGGTTACTTCTAATCAAAGAAGAACTGAAAAAACATATAATAATGAGACAATCTGACAAAAATTAAAACTTTAAGATGGTAACTGAATAATTCCTATGTATTCTGATTTACCCGATGTATATGTACCTATTGATTCTAATTTACCTATATTTACTTACAAGATGATTATTGAATAAGGTATTGAATGAGTGTGCTGATTATTTATTACTCCTCCCCACAGCACAAGTCTACGACTTATATTGGGGAGTAGCATTTATTGATTTGTGTAACTTTTTTTGTATTACCTATCTAAATAGATGCGTTAAAAAAAAAAAAAAAAATCATTTCTACAAAATTAGCTGAGAAGGATCACCTCTATGTAAACAATAATTCAGGCAACCACGCTCATACCTACGATTGTTGGCCACGCACTGCTCATATTACGGTTAGGTAAATCGAGAGCTTTCCAATGACTGGCGAACGATTTTTGTACGAATATCATAAGAAAATAGGAGCGTAACGCACTAAACGTCACGTTACGGTTTATTTGATTATTCCACGTTGGAAATAAAAGATCCTCGTCGTAGGAATGGAGGACTATGATGATGAAGTATTAAATGAAATTGTACTGTAAGCCACCAAAGGAAATGACCAATGTTAAGTAATTGATTTGTGTCTACAAGTTACTCAAATTGAGTTAACTGTAAGCAACTGCGTTAAGGGAGAAAATACACGATCCAATTTATTTTATTGGGGTTGGAGATGAAAACAAATAGCTTTGCTTGGTATCGCTATCTCTACCTTAGTAGCTCTATCAGTAGCGATGCTCAGATCTCACGAAGCCGGCTCAGATGATATGATATTGCGTCGGTTCCCGCGAGCACGAATTTCATCAAGAGTTATAGTCCCTGAAAGGCGGAGAGGTCGGTCCAGTGAATTGTGGCAAAATAATAAAACTTGGGAAGGAAATAGCGATGACGCCCATGAGTTAGGGTTCTCATAAAACATACTACCACCGAACCACCCCCACCCCTATACACCCTCCATACCGGCTTGAAGTGGCTTTGATTAAATTTTTCCTCCCCCGTTTCATTTTCTCATTTCACCCTCATTCGTGATATTTTCGATTTCTTCTGATTGCCTAGCACTCCGTGAAGAATATTATGACAAATCTGTTATCATAATCACAATGAATGAATGTACCCAAAAAATTAGATGAAAATAGTCACAATATTTGACATTATTTTACTATTTTCTTTTATTAGATTAAATTGTCTGCAAAAATAAATTTTGCAATGCTGTCACTCAATAAAAAATATTGCGTTAAAAATCATGGGATTCTCGCAATAGGATTTTGACACTCCTAACATTCATTTCATTCCACCATGTTGTAAATTTTAAGAGCTAATAGTTTAAGAGAGAACTTCAGCATTGTATTATTTTCCTGACTTAATAAAATTATATAGAATGATAATAATAATTTTTTTTCCCCATGACGTTTCTGATGGTTAGAATGATCAGTCCCAAATTGTTGTTTTCCTCAAGAGGACAACGGGTCCTATAGATATATTCTTGACGATCACCCCTGTCCCCTCAAATAACCCCTATATACACGTGGTTGTCGGGAGTCATTAACTCTGTCATCATTGTGCCCACATAGATACTGGCACTTCCAAAGGGAAAACTAATGCAATTAATTAACACATCTACACTTTACTACTCCCCTGATAAAAATATAACGACATTTAAGGGCGCGGCAGTGCTACTTGGAATTTTTTTTTTTTTTTTTTTTTTTTTTGAATCATGTAACATCTCCTTAACAATACAATATATGTTTATATATTGTAAAACCGAGCATCAGGCCCGGAGTTATGAGCAAAAAACTTATTCGATTCAGCTTCCAAAAACAGTCCGAAAACTGTAATATGCGTGTATTTTTGACGACAATATCGTCGTCTCATCGAATGTATTCGCTCTAATAGTCCTCTCCATACCTACCAAACACGAATTTCAGAGGTTCTTCGTTTGTTATTGCGGGAGATTTCGCAGACTTAGATATATATACAAACGCGCACTCTCACATTCACACAGTTTTCGTTTTATTTAATTTTTATTTAGTATATTTATTGTTAAATTTCAATTTTCTAATAGAACTTCGTACAGCGGTGAAGGGGCACACCATTAAATAAAGTGGGGGGAAACTACTTGAATTAAAATGAAAGTTTTTAAAAAAGTGGAGGACGCCCAAGTTTACTTGACGCTGTCCCTTGGGATCAAGGAAGTTGAAGAAGGAAGAAGAGGGATAGACACACACTCTCACACGCGTATACACACAACACACTCACACACAGATATATATTTATGTGCAGACAAATGTTGTCAAGTTAATGTAAGGACTGATTTCGTTCGTCAATAACGATGACATTCAAAACTACCTCGTTAAATTTAAGGATATTGTTTATTTGCTAGTTTGGAAGAACTCGTTTACTATTACGACATGAAAGATAAGGTTTTTATTTCCAGGTTAGATCTTCTTAGGTTCAACAGGGGTTACCTGAGTTCCCAATTAAGTTATTGAGGTTGCACAGTAACAGACGTGTGTTGGTGCTCACCTACGTCGCATATAGATACAGACGCGCACTGTAACATTCACATTCATTTTGTTTTATTTATTATATTTATTGTTAACTTTTAATTTTCCAACAAAACTTCGTACAACGTTAGAGGGACACACCATTAAATAAAACAAGAAAACTAATTAATTGAAATAAAAAAATAAAAAAAGTGGAGGACGCCCAAGTTTACCTGACGCTGTCCCTTGGGATCGAGGACACACTCTGACACGCGTATACGCAGAACACAATCCCATACAGATATTTATATGTGCAGACAAATGCTGTCAAGTTAATGTAGGGACTGATTTTCGTCCATCAATAACAATGATATTCAAAACTACCTCTTTGAATTTATGGATATTGTTTGTTTACAATTTTGGAAGAACTTGGTTACTGTTACAACATGAAAAAAAGGTTTTTATTTCTAGGTTAGATCTTAGGTTAAACGGGGGTTACGTGAGTTCTCAATTAAGTTATTGAGGTTGTTCGGCAACAGACGTGTGTTGGTGCTCACATACGTCGCTTATAGATACTGACGCGCCACATGTCACATTCACATACATTTTGTTTTTTTTTTAATTATATTTATTGTTAATTTTTAATTTCCTAACAAAACTTCGTACAACGGTGGAGGGACCCACCGTTAAATAAAACGAGAAAACTAATTAATTTAAATAACAAATTTAATAAAAAGTGGAGGACTCCCAAGTCTACTTGACGCTGACCCTTGGGATCAAGGAAGTTGAAAAAGGAAGAGGAGGGATAGACACATACACATTCACACGCGTATACACACAACACACTCTCACAGAGATATATATGTACAGACAAATGCTGTCAGGTTAATGTAGGGACTGATTTCGTCCGTCAATAACAATGATATTCAAAACTACCTCGTCAAATCTAAGGATATAGTTTGTTTACTATTTAGGAAGGACTCGGTTATTATTACGAAATGAAAAAAGTCCAGTCATGCAGCATGGCCCCATGAGCGAATTTTTAAAGAAATCTTCGCCACTTCAGTCGCTATTGATTCGTGTAGAGAAATTTTAGGTTATGATTTTGATAGACAAACATGGAATCAAATTATTAAGGAGGTACTCATACTTTATTATTATTAAACTAATCTTGTAGATTTAGAGACAAATGTAGGTAAATATTCATAGATTTCGATGTCCAATGTGGTCAGTATTGAAGGCAGTTGAAATCTTGACAGTATCCTATCATAACATCATCAAATCTTGACATAAAAATAAAACGAGGCCTTAGACTCAACGTTACTGAGGGCCGAGTGGAGGGAGGCCTTGAGATTAACGTTACTGACTGGGGTCTGCGTCTGCGTGCTACTAGTACGTACATAAATAGAACTTCTTCATAATTTCATGGCTGATATTTTCTAAGCCACAGTCAGTATTAAAGCTACATCAAGTCCTAAAACAGTTGAGCGTAAAACATTAAAGAGAGCGACCGAGAGAATCGGAGGACGGAATATTTCACAGAGTAAACTCATCAGTTGTGATTACGTTTTTTTTTTTTTTTTTTTTTTAACAAGCACCTACTACCTACGTTTTAAACAGCATGGTTCTAGGATTGATTAAACAGGGATACTTCCATAAGAGTAGTTCAATCTGAATTTGGACAATGTTTCATGCAAATATTACCGATTTTTACAGCTAGCGAACGGCATTATATCGATTTTTGACTGATTTTTCAACTTTGAAATTTTTGAAAACTTGATGCATATTCTTATAGGAAATTTTACGCTGATTCCGAATATACCACATGTTAGTATGCTGAAAAAATTATTTCGCACAACAAATCGCAAAAAACAGGTTATTTTGAAATTTTTGACTACATTTTTGAAAATTTCAACCCGAAGATGTAATCCGATCATGCTGGCCAACGAACTTGAACTTTCGTTTTGTGTCCTTAACATTTTAAAATTTGTTTGAAGTTTCTAGCACAATTCTACGGACAGTTATCGTCTGGAATGACACATACATACATACATACATATATACATACATACATATATACATACATAAAAAAATGCGTTAAACTTCAGAATATGATTCAGAATAGCCTGAAACGGATTTCTGCATAATTTTTTTTCAAAAATTCACATTCTACAAATTTTGAGGCGAGAGCAATAGCTTAATTTTCTTCAAAAATTCGCTAAAAAGGTTTCTATTTCTAAGTTAGATCTTCTTAGGTTCAACGGGGGTTACCGGAGTTCCCAATTAAGTTATTGAGGTTGTACAGCAGCGGACGTGTGTTGGTGCTCACCTACGTCGCTATTTAATTTAACGAGGGCTTGCAGACGTGAGGCCCAACCATATGGCGGTGCAGTCAAGCGCGTGTTGTACTTTGCGTGGGCGTAAACTTCTCTATCCGAGCTCCCGGCATCATTACAGGAAAACTTGCCCAATAAGCCGAAAGGGGTCCCGAAAGGTTAGGGCGGGCCACGGGGGCCCTCAGTCGGAGCGAGGTCTCTACGCTGGCCCTTTTACTGCCTCCAGTTCGGAATAACATTTTGAATTAGAAATATCCTTATCGCCTTCAATCAAATTGAGTAGGTGTTGGTTTTATGACGCCGGAAGTTTTAATATCAAGGCCACGGCACGGTGCCGTATTGCTGCTAAGCAATCTTTCTCTCTATCGATTCTCACCGATTCACATAAAAAGCTGTCTACTTTTTTCTGAAATTGACACGACATGATGTGATCAAATCATCAGGAATGGAGTGTAGTTTCTGTAATTATAATAAGAAGTATAATTCTATTATTGTAGCGCACACAGAACCAACTGATCTATCTTCATCAAACATCCACTAGAGTATCCACTAGGGCATTGTTCACATAAAAATCGCTTTTCTCGCTTATTATTAGGCCTAGAGATCTGGTAGTTGCCGCGTTCGACTCAGCGTTAAAAAATACATCGCCTCCATGCCCCATGGTCTGAACTTAGTCAAAATTGGGCATTTTTCTCATAAAAATCGCTTTCTCTCGTTATCAGGATGAAGAATAAATACATAGGCTCATCCGCAACATAACACGGAAACATTAATTAAACTTTTCATTATGATAAGCGAAATACGAGTCGGTACACAGTATACTCTTCAAATTAAATGCATTAGAAACAAAACGGCACCTGCTCAATGCTGGCCTACAATAATGAGGAACTAAAGGGGGTTACAGAAAGTTAGCATCTACATAATCATTAACAAAGGAGATTTTCGGCTTTCGTGCATTAATTCTTTCATGATGCATTCTTTCATGATTTTTTACGAATTATTGCGACTTGTTAATAAGGATCATGTCACTTGTAAAATCTCCACCCAAGAAATTATTAACCTCAATATGTTGCGCATGAACATGATTCACATATGAGAGGAACTACAAGAAACAGGAGTATAGCGTTGTATAGCGTTACGTGAGTTTGAACTTTCCATGTTTATTATCACTGCTGAGTTGTCCCAGTGCAACATTTTCATCAACTGTAATGAGGACAAGGAATTTGATGGAATAGACATGATTGATGGTAGGTATGTTAGTCGATTAAAAATGATTATGATAACATTAATAAACCCTGAGCGTATTTGTCGGACTGCCGTCCTGGTTCCCACTTCAATCTTCAGCTTTATTACGTTTTTCTTTTTTCCGAAGAATCCTCGTGACAGGTTTCATTAATCGAAGCGTTACGTGCTCAAGGATGAGCCTGAAGTAACTTCTATTGTCTCCTTTACGCAACAGTTCCCTCCTATTATTCCTGGTGGTCACACGCATTCTCTTGAGGCCTTGGTCAACATTGGTGGACACATCGAGGACTGTGGATTTCAGAGTATCTCCGTGATTCAATGAAATTGTTGTTAAAACGCTCCTTTCTCTCGGTATTGTGATTGGTCCTCGTACAGCTTATTGTCAACCTAGTAAGGCCGTGCTAACCCTAGAGGATTATATTTAGAATTCAGATTCTTCTGAATACTCGTTTGATTTCAAAGTATTAACATTATTTTGTACTGAAGCGTTTACGAATGCGAATTACTCAACGATTCAGCTACTTTCCAACTGGCCCTAAGTAGGCAGGCTATGAATGCAACTACACGAGCACTACTGCAGTGCTATGCGGGTTGCATCCCAAGTTTTCCGTACATCCTTTACACATTGTTTCATCATCTAATTATCTCATGTACTGTAATGCTTACTAAAATAATACCTATATGTAGGTAATTTCCTCCATTAGTACTGCTTTATTAAAGCGTATTTTAAAATAGTTATTTACAATAATTTTTTATTGTTTACCCAGAGAAGTCAGAAACTTGAGTACAAATAATACAATAATACGTCTATTCAAACACAGTCAAACACTATTTTATTAATGATCTGCACTATATTTAATATCTGTATTATATATACATTAATATCTGTATTATATATACATATCATAATTATTGTTGCTGATATATTGGTTTTGGCATATGTAACTTAGTACAAAGTAGTGCCTTTTCGTTGTAATTATTTATAAGGAACATTTGCATGCAATGCTCTCCAAGGCAATCCTAGGCTGACATATTTTTAATAGATCTGTTGAACGAAAATTCATTAAGTAATTGTATGCATTATCATTCCTGTGCGTATGGATGAAGAAAATCTGGCTTCCATTTCAATTCCTTGGATACTTCCAATAACAACTCTTGTCTACTAATGTTCAAGTCATAATCCCGACAAATATTATCTCGTAAAACGGGTGAATAGAGAGATCACCTCGAATGTCACTCTTCATCACGAATCTGATGGTTCTTCACAGGGGGTACAGGTTCTAGTTTTCTAATACCCTGTTCCCCCATTTCCTTTCTACAGATATCCATAATGTAGAACTTCTTTAAAAATATGCTTTTAATAAAAGAGGTGGTAAAGTTCGTAAAATTTCACGAGACAGATGGTATTCCAAAAACCCGTTCTATTCGGAGCAAAACAGTGAATCAAAAACTTTTAGGTTACATGCAGTCCTTCAAGGATCCAGCCTATTTTGCCACAGTGAATCTACAATTTGCAGAAAAAACTACATTCTGAGAATCCATACCGGAGTTGGATACTACTATCAGGGGACTCTCACTGCTATTTGATCAAAAAGATGAAGTTATAGTTACTGAGGGGGAATATGGACTGAGAATACAAAATCGAAGACTATATGACTATGATATGAAGACAATGGATCAAGCTTTCATTAATTTTTGGCGAAGGTGGACTTTACAATTTGAAGTGAATTTTGAGTGAATTTGATCACTCTGGTGAACCAGTTTATATTTACCGAAGATGAAAAAATAATTCTACAATGGATATCTCTGTGGATCGGATGATACGCTCAGAGTATCCATTTTATACTTAGTATAAGCCAGTCACTGTCTATATAGAACAAGTTGGAAGACGGAGGGAAAATAAGAGCTCTAGCTGAGATTTTAATAAGGGCGAGAGAATCGAGGAAGGACTGGTTGATTGCTAATAAAATTGCACAAATGAATTTCTCGTGCCGGGAACACCGTATATATAAATGTATATACAGCTCATATCGTTCCCCTACTGCCTAAGTCCTCTGGTGGGAGGCTTAGCTTTGAGGGGGAAATTCATTTCCAGGCGTTCTTGCCTGGCTGTATTCGTTGCCAACGTAGTGAGCGCTCGCCGAAGTGCTTCCTCTTTCATTCGTCGTGTATTAATTAAATTCTAATTCCAATAATAATAATATATTATTACCTATTATATTTATGTTAATATTGTGGTGGTACTTAGTAACATTCCTAAGTAATTTCGAACATCGATTTGAAACAAAGAGTCTTCAATCTAATGGCTTCCCGTTTCTTAACAGAGTAAACTACCTACAAAGAAGAAAGTATAAATGCCTCTATTTATTCTAGTCTAGGAGCATACAGACAAAAACATGACTGATATGACTGTTTGCATTTAGCATTTACAAAATTGATGTACCCTTCCCCCTGAAATAATAAATTGTTGCCTGTCTACTCAAGTTGGAATGCACAATTACGGCTTCAGAAAGATGGCTGAAATTGAACATTTTCTTCTTTTTCTCCTATAGTTTCAAAACCGTAAAATCCTACTGAAATTTGCATTCGTGAATTGCATTAAAAAAAAACTATTTAACGCCAAAACTATGCATCTTCTAGAATAATAAAGTTACGAACCATTGAAAATCGAGCTGATTTCGGGCGAGACCTCTCCTCCTGCAGTCTATAATTCTCTCCCTGCAACATCACCTCGTAACCAACAACCTCGCAGTAGTCCGATTGAAGTCATTAGTTGAATAATTTGTAAGATTCATATCGAGGAAGTTTCAGCTCTGACCCTTTTCCTTATAACGAACTTACAGCCGACTTACAGCATAAGACGCCATTTCTGCGAACTTCATTCTTATACTTACCTATAATATTACACATAACTCAGTGTTACTTACATGTAAATTAACCTATGTTGTACGTCGATACGAGCGGCATTGCTTGCTCGATACAAACCTTGGAAAGTTTGAATTTTTTATTTGAAGTTTGATTCCTGATTCAAATAAGCTTTAGCAAGGTTCGACTGGAACATTTTCGAGATCGGTGGTGGAGGCAAAAGACTTGATGGGAGAAGGAAAGGACTTCGAATTAGGGATTATTGGTTTAGAAATTAGGTAGGTATAGGTGGATTACGTGAAAATGTTCAATTTTTGTCATCCTTGTGAGGCTGCCATTTCCTATTCCTACCGTTTTGAGATGGCTGACAAATATTATTACCTGATGTTGGAAGACATCAGTTATATATATGTGTTATAAGTACAAAATCAAAATCCTATATTTGGTCATAACATGATAGAATGTAGGACAATTGTCAGCATAATTCGTAGTAGGTAAATTAATGTTCCTGTAGCCAATAAAGGAGAGAGACAAAATAGATTAATTAAAATAATAATAATAAAATGAAATAAAAGAGTGTAGGCTGGTCATTAACCCCCTAAAAGGCGGCTCGGCCGGGGCTTCCCGGACGATCCCGGACCCTACCCACCAAGGCGCCTTCCCGGGGGTGCCCACCTATTACCAGGTAAGCACCCTTGCTGCGATTCATAAATCGCTCAATCGAGATTTATTCAGAGCCGATTCAGAGCCCCGAGCCTAACCAATTAGCTCCCTATAAAGTCATACACTCAATAAATTACAAACACACTAAAACAATCACTCTTACAACTTATATAAATCTAAATAAATAAAAATATTCAACAATTAACGAGAATTAACAAGTTAATCACAGTCATTATAAATATCTAAAAAGCTAACTCGAGTACTTTCATAAAATTCCTCGGTTGCTGACATAAAATTAACAATGGCTACAAGATAAAAACTATTTAACCGTGAATTAGTGGGGTACAACGTCCCACTAGTAAATATATATATTGCTTGATTTTTCATTGCTTGAAAAATTGACTACCTACTAATTAAAAATGGTACATTTCATTTTGGGAAAAAAAAAAAAAAAAAAAAACGCTTGTGTGGTACAGTTCTTGCTCAAGAGTTCACGTTGTATAGTGGGCTTGAAAAGTCAGAAAGAAAGATCTTTAGTCTCCTCGTTAATTAGATTAAACATACGGCATCCCATTTGGTAGGGGTTCGAAATCATTGAAGAATTTAGTCTAACTTGCGGGGGACGGTGGTTTTTGCGAGATCTGGTGAAATGGTTGTGATAAGACGAGCCCTAGGAAAAAACGTCCGAATTCGTCTTCACAAGCAACAAACAATTGAGCGCATAGATACTAGGAAGTGTCAGGATCCCGAGTTCTTTAGACCTCGACATCCAAGCTTAAGGACAGTACGGATGGCTCTTTTCTGTAGTTTGAAAATGTCCTCGGCATGACTGGAATTAACCCACAACAAATAGTCATGCTTTTTAACATGGATATGTTTTTGGGCTTGGGGTCATTCTAAAATATGCGTAACGATACCAAAATTTGTGACGACCCGGCACTTTAGATTATTATAAACTCGAAAAGTGAAGGCTAGGTAGAATTTCTATTGATTTTTCAAGTACAACCAATGAGTTACTAGGGAAGAGTAACTCCCATAATTTTCATAGTAGGGAAATCGTTCGCCACTTTTTGGAATGCTCTCATTTTATCACAACATCTCATGATCTCTAAGCCATTGTAGTGTCAAGGAATGCTGATTTATTACTCCAAGTAATAAACTAATATTGTTTTGTTACCATAATGGAATAATCTTGTGAAAAGAAGGCACAACATGGTTGGTATACAATTGAGTAGTAGGTACCTACTGGTAAGCAGTAGGTAATAGACATATCCATGATCTTTTGTTTTTTCCATCAAGGGAGAAATTAAAATGCTTTTATGATGGTTTAAGTAGGTGAACGTAAACACACCGTTAACATTCGCCTCCGTTGGTCGGTTACACATTTTTTTGTTGGGCTCCTGGAATATTCGTGGTGCATAAATCTGACAGATCTATCAGCTGATCCATGTTTCGCTGCTGCGTACTAGGTATGCTATAAATATTTAAATTGCTTGTTCTATTTTCGCTAACTCCAAGATTCAGCCAGTTCTCTACTGTAAGTACAGCAGATTTTAAAATCAGAAGACAAGCTCTAAATCGCCGACAGCGTGTGGGATTTCCAAACGAAGCCGTCCGATTCGACCCTAAAAGCTTCCCGAAGCCCTCGAGGTTGGTTCTCTCGCTGTTCCCACGGATTCACAAGCGCGCCGCTTGTGCCCTCCCGAAAGCACAAGTGTTTAAAAAAAAAAGTGAAGTGAGCGGTTAAAGCGGGCCAAGGTTCGGTGGTAGAAGGTGTTCGAAAAGGAGGAGATTGCGCAAATCTATCCAGACCTAATGCCCATCTACGACCCGAGTTTCCTATTGGAGTCAACTCAGGAATTTTCCCTGCGGGGCAATCTTTCAAGAATAGGTCCATAATTCATCAGTCATCCGTAGGCTCTCCTTTCCGAGCCATCTACAGTTCTGCAGTCGTTCACTTAGTTTTATAAAGCATAACTTCTACAGTTTCCATTCATTTTAGATGAAATATTCTGGGAATTTGCGAGATAGGCCAAGGATGGTACCCTGTCAATTTCATCTCTCAGAAATTAAAGGTTCCCTGTATGATCCATCCAACTTCATTTTCCCATGGCCTGTCCGTCCCATCTCGCTCAAATTTGAATAGTAGTCGGAAAATCACAATGTGATTACCCCATGAGTTTTGTCCCCACGTGTCTTGTATCTGTTGATAATTAGCAGGTATTGTGCGTGTTCGTTATGTGCTTGTGGGACGTGTGAATTATAAACTGTTTTATTTTTGTGCTGTACTCAATTGATAATATTTATTGAAAATTAATTTGTAAGAAATGGGCAATTTGGAGTTTTTGAATAGACTGCATTTATTCGAATGAAAAATCTCTAAGTAATAAAATTAACATGTGGGCCTTAAAAATAATAAAACATGAAGTTAGTAATTTTAATCTTGGAAACGAAAAATTAACTTTGAAAATAAATCAAATCATGAAAACAAAAATAAATTAAATTCGTTCCTTTTCCGACAAGTTTCATCACAATCGTATCATACGCGGCTTTTGCGCATGCGCGGACCTCAGTTACTTCTATGAAGCACGACTTATTCAAATTTCTCCTGATTTAGATCACATTTTCAGGGATTAAAAATGGTTTATCTTTTAAGATTAATTAAAACATTCCAATGACCTTTACATCAATTTAAGTACGAGCAATCCGTGTACCACACCAAACTTGGTAGACATGATTTTCAAATATATTTTATACCTTCATCAATAACATTTAAGTACGTTTTTCCTATTGCAGTCAACTCAGGAATTTTCTCTGCGGGGCGATCTTTCAAGAAAGGTCCATAATTCATCAGTCATCCGTAGGCTTTACTTTCCGAGCCATCTACAGTTCTGCAGTCGTTCACTTAGTTTTATAAAGCATAACGTCTGCGGTTTCCATTCATTCTAGATGAAATATTCGCGGAATTCTGGGACTTCTTGAAATTTCTCCTGATTTCGATCACATTTTCAGGGATTGAAAGGTTTATCTTTAAAGATTATTCACAACATTTCAATGACCTTTACATTAATGTAACGGGTACGAGCAATCAGTGTACCACACCCAACTTGGTAGACTTTATTTTCAAATATATTTTATACCTTTATCAATGAAATCTAAGTACGTTTTTGTGCACAATTTTACGCATACATTTCTGAATCGTCTACTTCATAACTATTTCAACTTTTTCCAAGGAATATGCAGCTTACAATATAAATTTTAACGGTTAAGCCGTTTTTACCATTTAAAATTATTTTAAGGCTAATTGTTTTGGAATTTGAGCACTTCATAGTGCTCAATTCGTGCTGTCCACCGAACCCATCTTTCGCTCTGGAAAACCTTGAAGTAATAATAATAAATAATACATGTAAGTAAAAATAGTTTTTTTTAAATATTCAGGGCATTCAACGTGCAACTTAGTGATAAATTCATTTTCGGGCTGGAGATTTTATTATTTTAAGTACCCGTAGTGGCAGTATTTCCCAATTTTTTTCAGGCAGCGGTAATTAAAGTTAACTAGAATGCGATCCCAGGACTAGGTTTTTTCCACAGCCATTTTTATACGCTTTGTAGCTGGAATTTAATTCCATTTCAGTTACGAAAATGGTTTGGGTTCCATTTATGAACTGGGCTTATTTTTTTGCAACTTCTCGACGCTCATAGCCAACCGTAGCCATTAAAATCAGAAAATGAGTGCGTTGATGATGACTGGCTCATCTGTCATCATCGGAAGCAATCTCCGTTTCAACTTGTATCTTATCAAGCTAGGTTTATATCCTCTCATGCTAAATGAACACGACTCGATTTCCTTCACTTCCCTAGAGCTAAACCATTCTCGCTTCCCTGATTATAAACTAGACATCTCATTATTCTTTTCCGTGAGGATCTTACGGCGTTGACAGCGTATTATAAGGAGTTCCGTCCAAGGCCGACATTAGATTGTGATATACGCACAAGTTGAGTCGGAGATGACATCTCAGCCAATTGAGTTGGTCAGTCCTCACCTTTTCTTACTACAGCTTACCTACTAGATAGAAATCATACTGATTGGAGTGATCCCAGAAGGTTGATACTATCCCTAACGTCAAGCTTTATCTGCATGGTTTAAAAATCTGAGAATTGATTATCAAATTATTCATTGATCTGTAAGTATAATGCAATATAATCAATAGTATAAATCATAGAACAATATGTACCTATCAAAAATGTAATATATTATTGTAATATAGTATAATCTAGATTATAGTATAATATTGTAGGTATATTCAAGCATGATAAGTATCTCGATGAATGAGGTCCCGTTTTTCTTTTAAATAGTTTTAACGACGTTTCACGTATTTCATCTACTTGAGAACTTCCCGAAAACTTAATCTGGTGGTTATGCAATAGTTGATTGTAAAAACAGGCCTTGTGAAATCAGAAACGCTCATAGTATTTGCAAGAGAAACCGAAATTTTAGTTTATTATTTTCAATAATGTTGGTTTGAGGAGGTAGAGAGGGATGCAAGGAAGTGTCCCCACAGATTGACTGAATAAATTCTCGAAGGATTGGGTCAAGTAATTTCATTCTTTTCATTACCAGTTACTCAAGTAACTCTTTGGCTTTTTTCACACACCATGACAGGGTCGCAGCCATGACCATAATTTTATTTGGGTTTCGGATATCGCTTGTCGCGGGTCATCCCCCCCGCCAACACCAACAAAATACACACACATCCAAACACAAATGTTTGAAAACAACCACCCACGACTTTTGCAATTTCTTAAACATTTTTCAGTTGTTTGAACTAACCTTTGATTTGTTTATATTTCTGAACAGTTATTTGGATTCATTTGTTCGAACCATGGTTGTTATATGAAAAGTTTTGTGGGGAGACTGTCAGTTTTGGGCATAATCTTATCTTCGAATAAGAAAACGATTGTAATCGCGATAATTATTCGTTGATTCTGAGTCAAAAGCGATTATATTCGTATTCGTGTAATCGTATTCATCTGTCGTCCCTAAAGCGAATTCTACGATTGGAGCCCAGCCTATTTATCTCAAATCTATTTCAATATAACGTCCCTCTGAAGCTAGGTAATATTAGCAAGGCTTCGCATATTATAGGAGGGACGCCCTATTGAAATTGATGACCCTGACGCATTTGTATGGGTTGTATTCGTGTAATCGCCGATAGACGAATATTATTTCACGAATACGATTACACGAATTCGAATATAATCGCTGTTGACTCAGAATCAACGAACAATTATCGCGATTACAACCGTATCGTATTTGACGATAAAATTATGTCCAACACTGACACACACCCTAACACAAATGTGTGAAAACAGCCACCCCCGACTTCTGCAATTTCTTAAACATTTTTCAGTTGTTTGAACTAACTTGTGTTCATATTTCTCAACAATTAGGTATTTGTATTCATTTTTCGAACCATTGTTGTTAAATGAAATGTTTTGTCGGGAGATTGTGTAGCGAAGTTATGATACTTTCGAGAATAAAAGCTAGCTTGCCCTAAGATTGGTCCACATCGGGAGGCATTCGACGTCAAATAACAAACAAGACGGGAATTGCGAAAAGTCTGGGACTGTGGCGGTGCTCGCTAAGCAGACAATTTACTCGGGCTCGCCCCCGAGATTGGGGCGGTCAGAGGTTTCCAGAGAACGTCAGGACGTTGGGAGGGGAGGTTGGGGGGGCCTCAAAAAGCCCATTGTCCGGCAGGAAGCTTTCCGCAGCTCCGCCAGATTAAACTCAGAGCCGAGAGCGGAGAGCACGCTCGAGGGAGAACCGCAAAGACCCCCTCGTCCTCAGGCTCTCCCTGCTGCGGAATGCCGATCCTGATGTGAGGACCAGCGGAGGAAAAGGGAACTGTCGAATTAAGAGCGGGGTCATGGATTCGCCTCTGGGCTCCGGCCTCTCCTGGCTTTTGGTGTACATTCAATGACCCACGTCTTATAAAAAACGAGATCGCGTGGTGAGCGGCTGCAACTATGGACCACGTTTTTTGCCTCAAATTTTGTGAACACCCTATTCCTCGACAACAATGACAACAATACAATCCCCTCATCAAGGAATTTTCTGATTAATATGTTCAACGATGAACCTTCGTAAAAATACCAACAAAGAACTAAGAAAAAAGAACTGATCCCCCCTCACTTCCACCCTCAAAATATATTATTTACGTTTCGAAATAGGTAGATTCCAAAAATCAAATTTAGGACAAAACAAGTGCTCACAAAGTGTGTCACATGATGGCGCATTTTCTTGTAAGGAGATCCTCGTTAAATAGACGCTTCCTGGGTTGAATAGGATCCAAATTGGCTTTGGAGCTTAATCAGCTGATCAATGACCTCTCAGTCGTCTTTCCATTCTCCTTTCAGCCTCCGTCTCAAATTTCAGCTTCCTCAGTCGAATAGGACATAAAACGGCTTTGGAGTGCACTGCGCTGATCAATGACCTCTCATGTGTCAGCGGCCCCTGATACATCTGTATCTTCGCCATGTGACAAACATCCTGATGTGAGGACCAGCGAAGGAAAAGGGAACTGTCGAATTAAGAGCGGGGTCATGGATTCGCCTCTGGGCTCCGGCCTCTCCTGGCTTTTGCTGTAGATTCAATGACCCACGTCTTATAAAAAACGAGACCTGCTGCAACTATGGACCACGTTTTTTGCCTCAAATTTTGTCAACACCCTATTTCTCGACAACAATGACAACAATACAATCCCCTCATCAAGGAATTTTTGGATTATTATTTTCAAAGGTGAACCTTCGTATAAATACCAACCAAGAACAAAGAAAACAAACTGTTACCCCCCCCCCCCCCCTTCAAAATATACTGGTTTACGTTTCGAAATACGTAGATTTCAGAAATCAAATTTAAGACAAAAAAAGCTGATCAGTGCTCACAAAGCGAGTCACATGATAGCTCATTTTCTTCTTAGGAGATCCGCGTTAAATAGACGCTTCCTGCGTTGAATAGGATACAAAATGGCTTTGGAGCTCAATCAGCTTATCAATGACCTCTCAGCCGTCTTCACATTCTCCCTTCAGCCTCCGTCTCAAATTTCAGCTTTCTGCGTCGAATAGGAGACAGAATGGCTTTGGGGTGCTGTCCTATGATCAATGACCTCTCATGTGTCAGCGGCAGATACATCTTTATCTATATTTATTACATACAACTTTACATTTATTACATCTATACCAAGTTACATCATTTCAAAAGGACATACATACATACATCGACTAAAAAAGTGAACACAATAGCTCATTCTTCCTTCTTTAAAAGAAAATGCGATAAAAAGGAATAAAACCGCCCGTCCGCCATACACCGACCCTCCGAAGTTTTTCTCCGAAATTACAGGACCGAAATTTATGAAATTTCGCTCGAAAGTCGTACATCTGCCGGGTACGTGCCAATAATATCGTCATCAATCTCGATCAACCATATAGGCTAGTATTTAGGGTTGAAATATTAGTTCATTCGATATCTCAAAAGAAATGAAAAGGTATTTTTTGTTTGATTTATGCACAAAGAGGTTCAATAAATCGAAAGAGACTATCTGGGTTGTTGTTTGTTGTACGTTCATCCGTTCGTTTCCCATAATAAGGGGATGTATTTTTCCAGGCCTCTATCCCTGAAAAGATTATAATCTTTCCGCAACAGTTTGCAGAGCTTCCACAAAAGGACGACTTCGTTGTTCAGCATTTTTTGAGCACAACTAATTAGTCAAATTTCAAAAAATTGCTGAAAAAATCACTAAAAATGGCAAAAAACGGCTAAAAATCGTTAATTTATATTTTTTAGCAGAATATTGCTGAAATAAAGTTTATTAACTAAAAAATAGAGCATTGAAAAATTTATGTGCAGAATCATGCTGAAAAATGTACTTAAATTTCATTAAAATTTGATAAAAAATCGATAAAAACTCCAAAAAAGTTGAAAATCCAAAATCTCTTTTTGAATCGCAGAATATTATTTAGAACGAGTTTTTTCACCATAAAATTGGTAGTTAAAAATTTATTTTTCCTCAAAATCTTTATTTTCAAAACAATGTAACATAACGCAGTACGCTAATTTACGAAAATTCGCTCATACGATCATGCTGCATGACTGTAACTTTTTAAAACCCTCCCAGTATGATAAAAAAACATAATGTAGTCGTCTTAACTTCTTACAAATGATTTCAATGTGCTTTTTCCACAAACGCTCCTCCACAATAATTCTAAGATAACAATAGCTGTCAATCCTCTCTAGAAAAGTGCATGAAACAAGGAGGGATTTATACATTTTTATATTTAGATCAGCGATCTTTGTAGGCGGTTGATATCTGTGTAGTAGTTCGCAGAATTTTTTAAAATTAATTAGTAATTATTTTTCGCAATTTTGTCGTGATTTACTTTCATACTTGTTTGTATTAACAAAAATTGTTCAAAATTATCATACACATTTTCTACGTTTGTCTACTTTTGTCTTATCATCACACAATTAGGTATTGAACGTAGAAATAACACCGTTGGTTCATCATGTTCTAATCTGCTCCATTTCCTTTAATTCCATGTTGACGCAGTCGATTTCCATAACCCAAATCCAACCCACATCCCCAATGAAACCTTTCCAATATTCTAAGGCAGTCCATTTTAAAGTATTTGTAACATCATAAATCTGGTAGCTGTGTCAATATAAAATAGGTGATCAGAGATTTCTTAAAAAAAGAGAAATCGTCCGATATTGGAACCGATGCCTAATATTTTGCTTCACGCGTATCTGACTCGCTCTGCCTCTAATGAATTCAGAAGGTACCTACTCAACTTGCTATTCAAGTGTCAAAGCATGGTTGTGGTGGGTAGTTGATGTTGAAAATGATAGTGAGAATGAGGGAGAGGATACGCTTGGAAAATAACGTAGGCATAAAGGTTGAGTTCGAATAGCCCATAGAATGGCAAATGAATGGACCTCCATTTTTTCACGATCTGTGACCGGTGCTAATATAAATTCGACCTGAATTTTTCCAGATTGTGTGTTTTACACCCTGGGGATATGTTAGAACAGGCTGTTGGATTGGGTAACACTCATTTGTATACAAATCTTACTACTAGCAGATTCGGTGGATGTCGTTGTTTATTTAGGTGTGGACCGTTCCGAGAGGAACGATATGGGAATCGAATCCGCAGTGAGAACGGAACGGATCGGTACGGGGGCTCCCATTTTTCCCGATCCACACGAATCGCACTGATGGTGTTGGGTCTAACCACTGAGTAAAGTAGGAGTTAATGGATCTAGAATCTGCCTCATTTCGTCGAGGCGATCACTGAAAAAAGTTCAAGTCCTGCAGCATCATTGGATGAGCGAATTTTTAATAACGTTACATGGTTTTCAAATTTGAACACGATGAGTGCTAAGAAGTTGTGAACTACCAATTTTATGGCAAAAAACCTTGTTCTAAATTATAGTTAGCGATTCTTGAATAAATTTTGGATTTTTTGTAGTTTTATAGATTTTTTAGCAAACACTTGAGAAATTTAAGTACATTATTCAGCATGATTTTGCGCATAAACTTTTTAATGTTCTAGTTCATAGTTTATAAACTTTTTTGACTACAATTTGATAAATAATATAAATGTAACGACTTTTAGCCGACTTTAGTGATTATTTTGTATATTTTTAGAAATTTGACCAATTTAATGTGCTCAAAAAGTGCTGGCTAACGAACTCGTACTTTCTTTTATGAAGGTTGATTTTTTGGAGCAAGAAAGGAATTTTTATTTCATTCCTAAGGAAAGTTGTTGGACTGAAAACAGCCTGGAATGACAAATGTTAATATAAACATATAATTAAACACCTATATTTTATTGAGGTTTTCGAATTTTCTATTTGATTTACTCAGCGGTCTCCCACCAATGTAATTTTTCCTTCTTCTATGGAACGGAACGAGTGTCCTGCCGCACGATACCTTTGGGAAAAAAAAAACCTGGCGTGGATGGTGATAAAAGCATATGCTGGGTCTACCATTAGATTGGCTTGTTGTAGAAAATAAATATTCTTTGCCTAGGTTGTTTTATTACGTATTGAATCCTTTTCCAAGTTCCTGCAGTTTTTAATAACCCAAGTCTGCAGAACGGAGTCTACGAGGGGTTATAAGGAGTTCGCCAGCCTTTAAGCGATATAATTAATATTTGTTATGTTAGACGGAACAACTATGGAATTTTAATTTTGCAAATTAATGTACTTACCTACTTCGTATTATGTCATATTAAATATTTAGCTAAATCTGGGGTTAAACTATCAGATAGAAAGAGAATTGTATGTTTGGTAATCACAACTTGTATTAGATGTAACCTTGAAGATCTTGTTCCTGGGGATTTTTAGAGCCTCACGAAGGCCTCATATTGACCTCCTTACCTCTTCTCTTAGTTACCACGATTTGCGTGCTAAAAGCACTTTAGCGCGTCACTCACTTCTAAATCCGCGTCCGACAGCTTAATTGGGATATTAAACGATTGGCAAGGGCTCGTCTTTGTTTGACTTACAACACATCTTGGACGCTGCTAGTGCCAAAAGGGATGGGAGCTGTTGGAGGGGAAAGTTAACACGATTCAATGTGATAAGGTTACGGCTTTGAATGGGGTATCCGAAGGCTCGATTGGCTCGATTCCAGGGTTCATTAGAGAACCAAAACTGACGCCTTCACTTTCCCCTTTCTTACGCAAATAACCGTGCGCCAATTTTATAGGTGAGTTGGCGCTTTCCTTTGTGTTGTTGCTAACCGATTGCTGCGCTGCCCCCTATCGTGACTGAGGAGCCGATTTTCGATTCGTAAAATTGATTCTGGGGTACTCGATTAGACATGTCTAGATTCTAACTCGCCTCCCTATAGTATGCTAGATGTGGATTGGAATAAATTTAGATATCGCACCGGTGCGATCGGGGAGTATCAGAGAGATCTTTCGCCCAAATCTGGACGTTGAAATGGTCACATACATGTATAATAAGTATTACCTAATAAGTATAAACATGAATTCGATTTTGAACTAGTAAGTCCCCTGACGGTAAGCCCAATGCTTACCAACCCTACCCAACACCACACACGCGAGCACGCGCGTGCACGCACGCAAGCACTCACACACACACTATTCCATTGATTTCAATTAGTCTACCTTCCGATTATCTTTGTGACAAAATCAAAATTTCCATTCGCAGTTAGCGCTGTAGAGCATGAATCACAAAAATTTTCCATGAAAGGTTGACCCATGAAAGTTTCAACTATTGCCTTTCCAAAATTACGCATAGTTATATAGTCGGGACACGTTTCTTTCATGGTAGCAGAAGAAGTATAGCAGTTATTAGGTGAGGCTAAAGCACTCCCGGGGGCTTATAGAGTCATCTGGAAAACCTCATCAAAATCGGATCAGCGCGTAAATTGACCGCCCATATGACGTAGACAGCGGAAAAAACAAACCTAGATGTTGGTCGTTTCTATAAACAACCGGTAGCTCTCCTCGTTTGTTTCCTATTCATATTTCTGCCAATATTTGGTTAGTAGTCTTCAACAAGTTAAACAAAACTTGCTTTAGTCTTGACCTTGTTGACTTGGTCTTCTCGTCTTGCGATGCTAGATCTATGTCATTATCATAAAAGTGCTTCTTAGGTTGTCTAGATAATCTATCATGTCCCCTCCTGATGGAAATGTAGCATTTGTGCTTGCACTGACACCGAATGAATATTTACTTCCCTAATTAATAGAGGGGTTAGTCTTCATTAATGGTCCACGTTCTCGTAGCAGATGATTCATTTAGGTAGATCCCTGCCAAGGATCGAAAGTGTAGCGCTCTACGTGCTTGAATTACACCGAAGTGGAGCTCAAATCGAAGGCTATTAATAATCAAGACAGGATGAGGGTCTTCGAGTAAATGAAGATGTAAATCTCGAGTATTTCATAGGGGTATCGATTCGCTTTGATATCCGGCATCGGGGGAGGTGGGTAACCCGTGAAACTGGCGTACATAAGTAAAAAGAGCCAGTAGCTTTCAGGGGCAAATATAACTCTTGCCTTGTCGAACGGTGACGCCTCGAGGAGGCCTCCACGGGGTTTCCCACCGGGGGAATGAGGATTATATATTATGAGGAAGATGGCGTTTACTGCCGTCAGTTCCTGAGCCGGGAGATGATCATCACAAAGCTTCCAACTCGCCTGGAGATTAAATCACTAATAAACCGTCGCGCTGTCTTGGTTGGAAACTCTTTCTTTCACAATATTAATTCCACAAAAGGAAAGTAAATATACATGACGAATAAATGTGAAAACCATTTATCTTTGTTCCTGTGAACAGTTTGTTTGAGGTTTGATTCAATTAGTCTTCATTTCACAGCTTAAATAATGCATTATTAGTGAGAGATTTTTATAATGTGAATCGGAACGTCCCTTTCATTTCTAACTATGGATTTTAACTATGCTGCAAAATATAAAAGCGGATTAGGCATCTCAAAGACTAGCAACTGCTGTGGTCCCTTAATGGAATGTATATTTTGTTGAAGTTTTCATGGTAGTTGCGATAAGCTAATAAAGAAACAAGTATTAATAACAAGTAATACTCCCCACGAATTCCAATATGAGTTTTATAATTGAAACTGCGTATGCACTAACTTTAAATCCATTATCACTTGGAAATCTCGGAATCTAGTGTGCCGATTTTTGTGGCATTGTATAGTAGCTTGTTTAGTAGCTCCTTTCATGTCTGACGTTGTAGGAATGAAACAAGTGATTATAAATATTTTTCAACCAAAAAATTGATACTTGGTCAATATTTTCGGTAAGGATGATAGAGCGTTGAACTGGGTCTAATCCATTCTTTTAAACATACCAAAAAAACATATATACAACCATTAAGACGTGTATTTGAGATTTGTCGTCCAATATCGTGGACGTTTATTCATAATTGAGGAGCTGACGTGGAAAAGCAGTTAAGTCCAAAAATCGAAAGAACATTTTTTTTCGTCGAAGTGCAAGTATACAGTCACGCCAACGGCCTTTGGTCCTCCCGTCCTTGCTAAATTGCACCCTGAATAAATTTGTGGCATGGAGAAGAGATTATGTCCGAAAAAATCTGATAAGAGTTCAGAGGGAGTTCCTATGAAATTTCATTTTTGGACTTAACTGGTTTTCCATGTCAGCTCCTCAATTATTGTCGTTTACTCGAATTGGATCGCTCTAAAAATCTCAACTACTATCGACAAATTATCGAAATCCACAACAAACACGTATTTTGAAGTGTTTCATTCGACATCTTTGACGATATCGCCGCCACACTGTGTCGGATATCCACCGACGACTGCACATCATATTTCGGGTGTTAAAGGAGTCTACTTAAAAATTTTCAAGTCCATAGCTCCAAAACTGTGACATTCCGCGCGAAACCGTCAATCAGAGAAATAGGCACACAATGCAGCCTGCCAAGTCAACAAGGGCTTGGCTGAACCCATGGTACCGTGTTTTCAGGAGCGAATATGAATTCTATGAAGCTAAGATTTCTCACGATTTAATATCTCGATTCCGTTGAATGTTAGAGTACATCATGTGTAGAGTATAGTTGGGGATGGCCTCAAGAAGACTGCCTGTGAATTTCATCCCAAATATCCAGTGATACCCGCTGCTAATGGGCACATTTCTCCCGTCCACGTCACAGTAAATTTGGAAAAAAAAATTTCCCATCCAGCCTCTGGAATATCAATCATTTCTCCAGCATTTCTGTCATTATCAATAAGTTTAGACATAAGTCGATTTATTGTCTATTGCACCATCTTGAAATTAGCTTCTTCGTATTAATCAAGGAATAGTAGGATTGTTGATGCAGATTCTTCAGAGCCTGAGCACATCATGTTTTACAACACTAAAGAATTCTTGAAGGCAGTGTAAAGCCTCACACCATATGTGACCGGATTGGACCATATGTGCATTGGAAGTTGAACTCGACTAATCAATATCGTCTGAGAAGCTTAGGGCACACTTTCCCGGATTTTCGTAACAGAATTTAATGAAACGATTTTTGAATGATGGAATATAATAAGATCACATTAATTTCAATAAATTTATTTATTTTCATGCACCATTTTAATTCAAATCGTTATTTGCAAATTCAAGAACTACTGATTTCCTGGCACGCAAAGAAATTATTTTTCTAAGAAGCTTGTTTATTATATATACAGATTAGATGATCTGTCATGCGGATGGACGTGTCTGAATTTAAAACGTTGATCATTGATCAATAATAATTACCCCCTTAAATTAGCATCTAACCAAGAATGATGAACAACGTTGACCGATAAAGGCCGCAAGAAATATAATGAAACGGGTTTTTCAGTCAAGAAGTCTGATGAAACAACATGGTGTTTTTCTCGTTAGCCGAGGCCCCATCGACTTCATCTTAATTCCCCAAGTTGTACAACTTTCAAAGTGCAGGAATGGCAGTCTATCTTGCGGCACTAGAGAAAAGAATGTTAATTACATAATAAATCAGTCGAAACTCCTTCTTAAAAGTACTCGCGGCTGTGAAACGAAGAAGGATAAACCGTGGCTTGAATTATTTACAGGGAAAAATTTTTTCAGACTTTCTTTCGCTGGTTATGTACCTATAGCTCGTTGAAGCCATTATTCTATTTTGCCTGTTCATCTTCGGTTCAAATATGTTTATACATAGGAGCTTCTGAGAATTCCATCAAATCCGATTTCCAGCGCATTATCCACATTCCTCGGAGGGAGACACCTTATTTCAAAAGGGATTTCCCTCTTACGGTCCACCATTTCCTCTCCAGCCGTCCCTTCGCTCAATGGCGGAGGTTTAATCTCCCCTAACGGCCCCGCAATTTGTCAAGCTTGTCCGAGTATTAGAGAACCGGCAGTTCCCTTAGTTAACCGTAAGTTCTGAATTATTATCACTCGTGAAATAACTGAGTATGTGCACCTGTTGAATCGATGGTTGATTCACATCATGCTCTAGAGTTACCTTCTCCATTTTCATTTAGGATTTTTTTCTTGTATATTAGCAACTACTGAAATGTTACTGCGAAAATCTAGAATCTAAAATTAAAGTTTACGTTTCTCCAAGTATTATTTGTTCACGCTGAATCACTTAGTAATGTCAATTTATTGATATTCGCCGTTTCAAATTGGAAAAATACCGAAAAACGAACGGAATTGTTAATATCCCCATTCTTAACTTTCAGCTAGACGTAAACTAAAATTTCGGTGTTTACCCAAGTTTGTATTCCGAATTCCAGTGAATGAACATCTTCAGCGTGGAAAACTGTACTTGATTCAGCGTGGAAAATCATCATTAATATCAATCATATCTGAAACTCATATCTATCAATCATTTCTAAAACCCAATATTTCACAATTTGGGCGCATTTCGCGCTTGATTTTTTGAGCGTTCAAGAATTTACGGGATACGTGATTATCCCCCGAAATTTCAAATCTGCAATAAAACATACTGGTAAGTAAAAGGGGGTTAAGGTGTGTGTTGTGACGAGGTCGTGATTGACTGGATGTATCCCCTCCCCCCCTCACCAATAACAACATGAACATGAATTTGCTTCGAGGAACTACCCCCCTCTCCCACACTCAAAGCCATAATAAAGTATGAATTATTGCTCTTACATTATGACATTTTGATTTACTGGAAGTGGTTCTAACAAGAGACCACATCCTTCGCGACATAGTAAAATCATCGAAAAAAAAGTAGGTAATCAAAAACGGTTGAAAAAAACAAAAAAACAATTATAGTGTTTCACTTTCAGCTCTTTCACTCCTCATCACGAAAATCCGTCATCAAAATTAAATTCCCGATGTGTAACGCATCCAAACTGAAAGACTACAAAAAAGGGTGAGAAAATAAGTATAAGAAGAGTTCCAGTCGTGCAGCATGATCTCATGAGCGAATAAATTATCTTATTGTATAATGTTAAGTTGTTTCGAAATTTCAACTTTTTGAGTGCTAGGAAATTTTTAACCATTAGTTTTATGGAAAAACGTGTTCTGCTTTTCAAAATAAGGTTTTGAATTTGTAGCTTTTTTGCAGTTTTTATCGACTTTTTAGCGAATTTTAGTGAAATTTCTGTACTTTGTACAAGACTTTTTTAATGTTCTATTTCGTAGTTGTTAAACTTTACTGAAGCAATATTCTGCTAAAAAATATACATTTAACGATTTTTAGCCGTTAGCCATTTTTAGTAATTATTTTAGCACATTTTTTGAAATGTGACCAATTTAATGGGTTCAAAAACTGTTGGCCAACGAACTCATCCTATCATTTGGAAAGCTTGATTTTTTGGCGCAAGAACGGAATTTTTATCTCAATCCTAAAGAGAGTTATCGTGTGGAAGGACACACGCGCGCGCGCGCACACACACACACACACACACACACACACACACACACACACACACACACACACACACACACACACACACACACACACACACACGCACGCACGCGCACGCGCACACACACACACACACACACACACACACACACACACACACACACACACACACACACACACACACACACACACACACACACGCGCGCGCACTTATATATTATTTGCCCTCAAATTGCTCGAATTTTAAAGCAATGTAACAGTATAATGCTATAATCTACAAAAATTCGCTCTTGCGATCATGCTGCATGACTTGAACTTTTTCCTTTCAACATTCGCATGTTGGGAAAGTTAAAAGAACGTCTACCTGTGGGTCGATCTACATCTATTCGAACTGGCATGTCTTTTTTTTTTTCATGAATACTTGCGATAATTTCCTGTCGTTGTTTGTACCGAATCTTTTCGTTTTTCCACGTCATCCCGACAAAACAAGGATTGATGAATAGGGTGGACGGAGCTCATTCCCTAATATAGTTGTTCAACGTAAGTGAAGGCCATCTGACCAGCCGAGAACTAATCAGCCAAAGGGTCGGGAGGTCTCGCGGTCACGCTTCATCGATGACTAGCTCACGCTCATTGTGGGCTGCGGGGGAGGCGAAGCAACAAGAACAAAAATAGTGAACGAACACATTTTGCGTTTGGATCGCGATGTTATAATTGACTGAAGAGTTCAAAATCTCCCATTCAGCGAACATATTTCACGAAAGGGTTGTCGAACAATCGCCATCGCATCGTGGAACGATTTGCAGCCCGTGATTATCGCACGTAACTCAAGACCAGCGTGTCCTTTTTGTCTACCTGTAATGGACTCTCATCAACGTTCAATGAGTAATGGCTGGCCATTCAAAAGTCACGCTTTGTGGATCGCGAAATCTTTGGGTCCGCGCAAAAAGAGTGGCTTCCACTATTATTCACTTGCACTCATTATTTTACTCAACGTTAACACAACACTCTTTCGGATCCAACTGCCAAGAAGTAATCTAATCTACCCATCAGGATCTTTCTACCCATGCTTGTTATGGTTTGTTCAAATATGTCTGTGTGTTTTCTTAATGTCGTTTGAAAGACCCTAAAGAAAAGTTTTCTTGGTAATGCTTACCTCAATATTACCAATGTATGTTTTATACATAAAATGCATTTATGGATAAAATTACTAATTTATTGATTTTGAAAAAGAAAACTATTCCGTCTTCTTTCCACACTATAACTCCTTCCTTTCCACCAGTGTTGGGCATAATCTTATCCTCTAATACAAATATGATTGTAATCGTGATTATTCGTTGATTCTGAGTCAACTGCGTTTATATTCGTATTCGTGTAATCGTATCCCTCTGTCGGCGATTACACGAATACAACCTATAAAAATACGTCACGGTCATCAATTTCAATAGGGCGTCCCTCCTGTAATATGGGAAGCCTTGCTATAGGAGCTTCAGAGGGACGTCCTTAAAGAGAATTCAACGATTGGAGCCCAGCCTATGTGTCTCGAATCTATTTCAATAGGGCATCCCTCTGAAGCTAGGTAATATTAGCAAGTCTTCGCATATTATAGGAGGGACGCCCTATTGAAATTGATGACCGTGACGCATTTTTATGGGTTGTATTCGTGTAATCGTCGACAGACGACTGCGATTACACGAATACGAATGTAGTCACAGTTGACTCAGAATCAACGAATAATTATTGCGATTAAACACACAAAAAACACACTTTTTTCCCACCAGCTAATTGTTTGTTTACCTAATATATAATAAACTCCTTTACCTACCTAATACATATAGAAGTTGTATACCTCTATAATTATGCAGTATTTGATGGCCCTGCAATATGACCGTATAATGGGTACTGAAACACTTTTTCCCGCAGTGAAAAGAGTTGGTACGTTATAATTATTAACACCGACAAACATTTAATTAACAGTAACAAATTTAACTTTCGCTTGTTACCAATACCATGTTGTAAGTTCATCGCGAGTGAAATTAGTCCGTAAAATCACTCGGGTCTGACCACTTGGGTTGAGTGCGGTCGGGTGGCAAATCATTTTCCTTCTCCCGTCCAAGTTGCGCCGTGTACGGTCAAACCAACGTATTAATCTACTATATTTCTTACTTGTATTTAGATTTTCCATTTGGGTCTCTCTACTATTTAGTATGTTAGATTTGGTCGTTAGGCCTGTCGAGCCGTAGGGTGTTGGGCAATTTTTCTATCTTCAAAAATACGTAGTTTGTAACGTGGTGAGCACCTTTAGGCCGCTAAGTTTAGCGCTCGTTAAACGTGTTTTCGGCTAGATTATAATTTTACACTCTTGCACTTATCAGTTCTCCCCCCCTCCCTTTCAAGTTTAGGAACATAACAATTACTGATGACTTTAATAAATATTACTGCAATGGATAATGATCGATCTTTTCAATATGTAACGGTTTAATGTTTCAAATCACATATTTTGTGGTGACCCCAGACGTAACAAGTCACTAGCTAATATTCAAGAATCTACACTACGTCTCACTATCCATCTCCAATCATCTCTAACCGTAATTTCCTAATGTCTAAACTATTCAAAATAGACTTGACTATACTAATCTCTTCAAAAAAGGGGTGGGGAAAACGTTCCTTCGTCTCTTTGACTTGGCCACCCGAATTCCCCTTGACTATGTGGGAGTAGTGATGAAGGGAGTAGAGTGTCACATCGTTAATTGTATGCATGACATTTGAAAGGCCCACAGTTACAATAACATTTATGTTTCTAGTTTTTGATTTATCACTTTCACGTCAGTCACATATACTATTAGAGAGTTTTCGTTCTTCCCGTACGGTTTTCCCCCGTTAATCGTAGAGTAGCGTCTAGAGCAAGCCACTGCAGATGCTAACTCTTCACGTATTTCTGCACGTATTTTTACGCGTATGTACTCAAACAACCAAATGCTTTCGTCACGTCTTTAGTATTTCAATGTCATCGATTCTCTTGAATTCAAGATCGAGTTGAAGAAGATTGAATTCATTTTACGTATACACGCTGCTTCATCAGCTATCTTCACAGGCTTCGAGTAGCTAGGTTTGAGTAATGAAGGGAAAAATCTTATTTGCCTACGCCCATGTCTTGTTGAATATATCGTTTTTCGTCTGATCACCGAGGTTAAGCAACGCCAGACTTGGTTAGTACTTGGATGGGTGACCGTCCAGGAGCGCAGCAATTTCGGCATCTTTTAGATTTTTTGTCTCATCATTCAATTTTCATCTATCTACATCAAGTTTACTTAATCAGGCCTCGTGGAATAGTTCGTTTTGAGTGCCTTCCCTGCTTTATCAAACCATCGTTTCCACGATCTGAGAGGGTACCTAGCACTAATTCCACTAACAACCTACTCAATTTGTTATTGAACTGAAAACTTTTATATAAAATCGCATCATTTAAACTCAAACCTGCTCGCTGTCTGAATATTTATGTTGGCTGATACAACTTTTTTGTACGAAATTTACATGCAGATGCACACAAAGAACAGGTACCAACATTAAAATCGGAAAAGTATCGACAACTGCATTAATTTCCAAGTAGATGAACAGGACATCTGGAAATTGTATGATGTAGGTACTTTGTTCACGTAATCAACGGAATTTGATTTAATGCTACAATTATGTTTATCATAGGTTTAACTTTAAATGGGAAAAGTTGTTAGACGGCAGTCAGAGGGAGAACCAATACTCTTAAAACTGTGGTCACCTTTGTGTCAGATTATAACGACTACGCGTACGACGGAATTCCAACGGAAGCACTTTTCCCGCCTACGCGTAGATTGGCCACTTTCGCGTACCCGCGTAGTTCTACGCGTTGTCGGAAAAATACGCGCTTGCACACGCTGCATACAGCATACATACAGATTGTATGAAATCTATTATTTCATACAATGTAAGCTTCAATTACCCGATTCGGAGACAGTTCACAACGTATTTGTATTCTCTTATGGACGATTTATTCAATTGCTGTTCAGTTTGCTCTATAAATTTCATGGATGACGAAATTATAAATTTTATCGCCCATGTTACCCGACCTGGGAGTATTTCAACGGTCCTATATATCAATATAACTTTGGTAACTGTATAGGAGGGAGTGAAGTTCAAAATTAATCCAACGCCTCTCCAGCCGTGAGGGGGGGGGGGGGGGGGGTGGAATAGATTGTCTAATAGTTTGGTTGTTTTCGATTGTGCAGTTCGGAACGAACTTCGAATGGAGCGCACCGGAGGAAAGTTTCGCTCAACTCAGCATCTCCGTTCCGCTCCACATAAGTTCAACGCTGCAGATTGATTATACCGCCCCCATTTGAGTGAAATTCCGCCCTAGGAAGTTTCCGCGGAAATTGAATAATCAGTCATAATCTGCCCTAGTAAAATTGGTCAAACGTAAAGCTATGCAGCAGGTCCGTTTTCTATGCAGCTATCGCCTATGTGATATCACACCGTTATAAACGCTACCCTTCAGCTGATCTGTCTAATACCCTTAAGGTTTCCTCGTTGAATCAGTTACCTATATGCACAATCAGCCGTGATGTTCTACCACAAGCATACTGGTTGGTTTCAGTTTTCTGAGAACGACAGTTCTCAAGCACATCATGTTGAACTCATCAATATAGCCTAGCCATTCATTCAGCTCGTCGTTCCCGAATTTTTAAATCAAACAATCATATTCGTTATAATCTCCCGATTCTTCTCAGCAGTGCAACAGTAGACATTCGCTCACCACTATTATATACCCGTCAAAAGTTTAAAAAAATAGTTTTTACATTGCTTATTGTAATTGGACCAGAACGAATTTATTCAAAGTTTATAAGTGTTTATCGCTAAATATAAATGTAACTTTCTTTTTTTAGTCTATTTTTTGGATATCTCTTGTTTAATGTTTAAATATTTAGAAATTAATTTTCAGTAGTTAAGAAGTATACTCCCCCACACAGCTCGGAGTTATTCTCTTTGTGTGGGGTAATTCCTTGAAGTATTTATTGGCTTTTTGCCCGCCTTTGTAATATTTTTGTAATTGAAAGGAATAAACCATTTTTGTCATTGTCATTGTCGTTTCCGGCATTATTTTGATTACTTTGCTCGCGTGCATTGTAGTGTATGCAATTCTTATCTTTAGGCGTATCTACTTATAATAATTGATAGGAGAGATCGTCTTCGTATGGGTTCAGCTCGCATTGGATCGGTTTCGTATTTTCAGTTTGAAATATTAAAGAACGCGTAGCTTCTAAGTGAACCAAGGTGATCACTTCCCAAGACAAAAACCTAAAACGACAGATTTCTACACAGATTATACTAATATAAAAACAACACTATATATTAAAAATAGGGCTAAAAACAATTATTAGAATACATAGGTATTTATTTCAGTTTGCGTCTACAAATCCTTACAGTACTCTTCAAATTTTTAATCGAATGTGATGAAATCTCCAGATTATGCATTTCAGACTTTTCATAATGCCCTCGCTATCAATGCCTATGCGCATAGGCACATTTCCAGCCACGCCTAGAATTCTCTGAGTTTTCATCCGGGTTTGATGAAATTTCGGAGTTATTTGGGCTATGTCCTCAGATAACTCCCAAAAATTGTATCGCGTTCTTTTGGACCAAAAGCCTCATTACACCAAATCCGGTATCCGTCGGGCCTTTGATTGTATAATCTCAATGTGGTTAGTAGGTGTTCATCGTGCTCTTCTTTATCTAAAATAATTCATCAGGAATGATATGTAAAATCATTTGTAAAGTTGTTTCTATCGATCATCATAAGTACTGTTGTGTTTGAGTCAGTCATAATTTTAGTTTTTCCCCGTGAATAGTTTTATAGCTACTGAAAATAAGATAGACATATCATTTAGCTACATTTATGAGGTAGTGTTTCAGTGAATAACACGTTGTGTCACTTTTGCACTTGAACTGACACACTGTCTTGTGCTTGAAGCGCCGAAGTTCTTTTCATTGTATACTTATAGTAGAACTCGTTTTGGTTGGGAATACTGTTGTGAATACTTCTGTGTTCAATTTTCATTATAATTGATTTTGAGTTCTTACAATGTTAGACACTCAAAACACTTTGAAATAAACGTGGGTACTTCATGTGTGATGTTTCCGTGAAATGAGTCGTGCAAAAGCAAAATGCTCCATCCGCCAAGCACCTCGATTTTCAGGAAACATAAAAAACTGCTGCTCAACCTACAGACGTTGTATAACAATGTTTTTCAGTTTAATTGGTCCGGGGTGAAGTAAATAGGTAGGCTGTAGACGCTTTTGCAAAAAACCGAATTGTTTATCAGGAAATTAGGAATTTAGTTTGGAGTTGGAGCACATTGGTTTGGTTTTGTGGATTTGGTGCATTTTGGAACAACATCGAATGGATTGGGAGCATTCTGGAACAGCAGCAAGTTAGGTCAGACTGATGAAAAAGGCTCAATTTGAAGACTAATTAGGTTTAAGCATCAAAAAACCAATTTATTTGAAATCATATATAAAAGTATTTCATTTATCAAAATTATGAGGCAGACATTTAAAAGTTTCAGAAAAGTAGAACGAAGGAGGACAACAAAAGTACAAACTATTTCAAGGAGCATTTAAAAAATTTCAAACAAAATTTTTGTAATATTTTTCACATTACAAAATTCCCATCCATTACCATCACCTCATCACCCATAGAATCGTCGACTTTTTGTACCCCCTCTTCCAGAACATAATGTGGATCAGCAGCATCCAGAAAGTTGGTATTGAAGAGGTCTGCATAGAATTGCAATGAAGACATTTCCACCCACCGTTCACCATAATGTTTCTCCAGCAACTTCTTGATATCTCTCGCTTTTAGAGGTTTTAGAGGAACTGAATTAGGCTTGGTTGGCGGGCGGAGATTGGCTAGACGCTGTCCTCTTTTTACAACAGATTGCGGAGAACCCAGGTCCATGGAATATGCAATTTCACCTTGGATCAAACCTGCATGATTTCTTCCTTTTGAAAGAATGAATCTCTTCGAAGGAAAAAATTTAAAATGCCAGTTAGCAGGCTTCTTTACAACGCGAACGCCACGTAACAATTCACTCTCAGCAGCATCAGCCGTGTTTGTACACTATGAATACCTAACACAAATCGTGAAATAACCCTTCCCCCATTCCTATACAGGTTGCCAACGAAAAGAAACTAAAGTTTTCGGCAAAACAGTAAGTTTTTAAGGGCAAAGTACGCCCATCACGAGAATAGGTGCACTTTGTACCAATACGGTTCGAGATAGCAGGGTATTAGTGGGAGTTGGAGCGCCTTGGAACAGTAAGGGAGTTGAAGCGTTTTGGAACACCTCAAACATGGGATTTGGAGCATTCTGGAACAAACCGAGTTTTTCAAACGCATTTTTGAGCTGGATTTAGTGCGTTTAGAAACGAATCTTTTACACCATCAGTAGATGACGCGAAATAGAAAAAAATGGCGTAGTAGTTTCAACTTTTGTACTTTTGGTGGATGGAGCATTTTGCTTTTGCACGACTCAAATATAACTCATTCCTTTCTCGTGAGAATCGCAAAGAGGTTCTTCTGTTTCATTATTGAAATGAGAGAGCTCAATTATCGTGGTAGTGACCCTTGTTTCATTTGCATAATACTATACTTCGACAGAATACGTAGTTCCTTTCTCTCCTGCGGTCTACGTCGGATCACTGAGACATTCACCTGTTCTTTATGTATTATATGCACCAATGAAGAAATAAAAATGTCGGGTAATTGACATAAATCCATCTTTACCGCTCGAATACTTGACCTCACCTCTTTAATTTTGCTCAATAGTGTAGAGAACGGGAGAGATAATTAGATTTGCTTTCTTGTTTCAACTTCCATCTACTTCTACTTACATGAAGCGTAATACGAAGAAAATGTTTTATTGTTTGTTTTCTGGTTTTGCCGTGTATAAAAATGAGTGAGACATTGCATCTTGTACTAACGCCATTCGTCACATATTAATTTTGTCAACATTAACACGTGAAAGAAATGCTAGCAATTAAAACACAAGTATTATAATTTCACAACCTGTATTGCAGTACGTAATATTACTAAACTTATGTATGTACTTGGTATCAAACTATTCGTATATTAAACACATGAAAGTTTCCTCTGGAAGGAGAACCAGATTAAGACGAGTATGAATGCATAAAATTGTATTTTTCTTTGACATTAAAGTGTTATTTTTTGCAACTGAATATCAAGATATCTGAGATCTAACGATTTGATTGATTTCAGGACTCTGTGAAGTTGAAAGTGGCCAGTCGAGCATCATATTGGACATTGAAGAAAGCAAAGGAACTCGTGAGTGAATTATTTTAATATTTAAAGTATAAATATGTTAATATTATAAGAAATTCCTAGATTAGCAAGACTTTTACTTTTTTTTACCATATTGTAATATTCTCATCTGATCACGGCGGTCAAGTGGAGAAGTATCTTGTACATAGATTTCAAAGTAACTCAACTCAAGTCACACTCACAAAGGCAGATTTTGTTATCACTCTGTGTAAATCATAAGAAAATCCTACAAAGATTTTTAAATTAAGTCTTACAGTAACGTACTCTTGAAAGTTTTATAGCTTGTGTAATAATTGTGGTCATTTAGATAGGCATTGTGTTTGAAAGGGACGAATGTTTGACAAATCGCTCAACCACAAACCAACTTTTTTTACCACTGATCTGAACTTCAGCTTCTCACCATATTGGGAACTTAGTTGACAAGAAAAGTATTCACTAAAGGTTGACAAACGATTTCCACATCAGAATAGTAAAATTGGAACAAAATAAATACTATTGAAATAATGTATGTTCTTCACAGGAACGAAATTATTGACAACGTTCAACGCGAAACTCGTTAAAAAAAAGAAATATTATATAGCATTCCATCTTCCCACCTTTTGAAGTTTTGAATTTGTGCTCTTCTTCAGGTCGCAGCAAAATTCACAAGACTAACGTCCATTGTCAAAATCAAAACGGGAGCAAGAAGAGTGGAATTTTACAACGATTATGTTAATCGCAAGGCAGTTAGGTAGCTACCTTCCTACTAAACAAATATTCTTTAGATAGGTAGGTAAACATCTAATAAGTCACGATTAGTTAAATATAGAGGTGCTTATCTAGATAAGCTATCACAATATCATTCGGATTTTAAGTATTAATTTATAGTTTAATCACTCAGAATCAATAGAAATAGGTGATTAATACCACAAAAAACTTTGAAAAAATCCTACAAGACTGATGATTGAAGCATTTGGGCAATACCGCCATGGCGGAATTGACCTGAATTCGGTGTGGCGATATTGCCCCAGTAAACTTTTCGAGATAAAAAAATCATTAAGAACTACAGTTTTCGTAAAAAATCATGAAGTAATGGGTGGAAATTAAAGCTAAATGATTTTTCTACGTCGACTTGCTCATCAATTTACATAATCGTGTGAAAAACTGTTACTTACCACGCAAATTCGGCAACAGTAAAATTAGAACGCCAAGCTTCAAAACCTGTGAACTCTCTTATCTTTGATGAAAACAAATTAATGACACAAAACCAACTTTCCCAACATTACTGCTGACCTAAAGATGACGATAATTGGCTATAAGAATTGTCCCTCAGGTGGTTAAATAATTATATGGGGTGGCGGTATTTCCCAACTTGGCGGTATTACCCCACTCTCCCCTATTCGTGAAAGTTTCATAGCTTGTACAATAATCGTGGTCATTTAGATAGGCATTGTGTTCGATAGGGACGAATGTTCGACAAATCGCTCAACCAGCTTCCTGCGTAATATCTAAGAACTGGACGTCAGATCCAGTAGCGCCGATGCCACCATTTCAATTCAAAGCGTTCCATCATTTGCTGTTCATCATTTCTCACGGACGTCCTTCCCTGTGTCGCAACACGGAAAAAGTCGAGAGCAGGTTTTTGGGTCGTGGAAAACCGTTTTAAGTCGCTTTTGTTCTTGTATCCTCACTCCAGCGCGGAAAATTCCAAATTACCCCTGACGTTGATGTAACGCCTCCCGTTTCTAATTGTTGTTTTTGAGAGGGTGGACGTGTCTGGTGCCAACTATCCTTCTTCTTGTGTGAAAACTGACACCCAACGCTCTCTTTCTAATTACTTTTTTTTTTCACTCCCAGTTTCCAGTGATGGGTGGATGGGTTTTAAAAAAATAACGTGGGGATCGCTGTATAATGTAATTTGTAAAGCGACCCTTGTTTTCACAAAACGAACGGTTTTTCATACGCCCCCCACATCCTGTTACAAAAAGCCGCCGAATTGAATGACATACGGGATCCCCGTCAAGTTTCCAGACAAGCTGATGGTACGTTTTCGGTCCTTGAAGTAATGGGAAGTTGAATATGATTTCGGTTGATTCGCTAATGAATGCCGGAAAAACAACTCAGTAGAGTTAATTTTGGAGTTATTTATAACTAGCTGGTTCACCCGTGCGTTGCTCAGGTTGACTTGAACATTATCAAATAGTCTGTGACTCAAGTTAAAGTCATTCTGATGGATTCGCCCACTCAGATTCCCAGTTGGTACAGAGACGTTCAAAACGCTTTAACATCCTCCCCCCTCCACTCCCACTGGGTCAGATTTCAAAAATTTGAAAAAAGTTAGTCTTTGACTTGAATTACAGTAATCCAAACATAGTCGACAATCAAATCCCCAGTTCGTTCAGTGATGACGAACATACCCCATTTCTCTCCCCCACCCCCCACCACTGAAACACCCCCTTCTGTGGGTTAGATTTAAAAATTTCAAGTAGCCTGTGATTTAAGTTTGAATACTCGAAACATATTCGACAACTCAGATCCCCAGTTCGTTTAGTGACGTTCGAAACGCTTTAACTCCCCCACCCCTCCCCCTCCACTGTGGGTCAGATTTGAAAAATTAGAAAAAAGTAGTCTTTGACTTGAGTTGGAGTAATCCAAACACACTCGACAATCAAATCCCCAGTTTGTTCAGTGATGACAAAGATAACTTATTCCCCCGTTCTCCCCTAAAACAGAATTGAATTTTTGGGCAGATCTGAAATTTTAAACCTTTTAAACCTTCTGTGGACTTCCACAAATAATTAAGACCAAAATTAGCCAAATCGGTCAAGCTGTTCTCGGGTTTTAGCAAGACTAACGAACAGCAATTGATTTATATATATATATATATAGACTAGAATATTTCTGCAAGCTTTCAAATTAACTGCTGGCCGTACAGCGTACCCTAATGAGGGAAGCGCACTATATTTTGCCATTTATGATCAAATTCGATTTGTAACGATCAATTCGTTGGTATGGGTAGAAAAATTTGGTAGATAATGTTATTAACCTTTTACCTCTCTTCTGGGACCAAAAACTTGGCATTTTCTCCTACTCGGAGCTCTCTATACATTTTTTATTCAAGCAAGAGGAACCCTCTGGGATGTATGTTACATTGGAAAGAAATACTGTCGCTCTCAAAAATGCCTCTAAAAATATGGAAATGATACATTGATATAACTTGAATATTCAAATCTGATTTTGTTATAAGCCTATTCTGTAAAAACACACACAACAAAAAAAGTATGGTGGGCATTATACTCGTCATCAAAATGTTTTAATGTAATAATGGCTGGAATTCTCCGGGTAGAACTGTGTACTTATTTATTTTAAAAAATTGGTAATTTAAAAATACGTAAGTGCTAACTACTTAATGCGTATACTTACTTATGTAAACTTTCTTCTCTCGATATAGTGTTTCAACCTTTTTATCATTATTTGTCGTGAAACTTGAATTATCTGGCCAGCTCGACTCTTCGGGCTTATAGTTTTGTGGATCTTCAAACAGACAACTCAATATTCTCAAAATCACGAATAAATAATCCATTTTTTCTTAAATTCTACAGGGAACATGAGTAATGTTTAGGATGATCAACAGTCAATTTTATCTTTATCGGTTCATCAGTTGATGAACAGAACGTTTCAGCCATCTGAAAATGCACGAAGTTGTGTGGCTTGAATGACAAAATTTTACTGCCCCCAGCAACTCCTCACCCCCTCCTTCAAATTTGAAAGTCGTTTTGTAAATTGGACTTATGAACAAGAAAACAATTTGAGTATTCAAACCTGAACTGGTCGTTTTCGTTATTGTTATCTGCGAGGATGTTAGAAGTGTATCTTTTGTTTTCCATTTCAGACAATTTTCGAGTAAAAAAACCGAGCTATTACAATGAATCAGAAAATATCAAATTCTAAATTAAAATCTTCCAAAATTTCTTTCGTGGAAATCCGTTTTGGGGCATCCTGAAAGGTTTTTACGAATTAAGGGTGACGTTAGTTCTTCATAAACATTCGTCATAACTTGATGTTCACAAAATTTAAAACCCCATCTTGTTTCTGTTGGAAACTTGAAGGTATCTATACCAACTAAATCACTCGCAGCGAAGTTGTGAAATTCCTTTTCATACGGAAAACAGAAGTAAATGATAATGATTATGAGGATTTATTTGTCAAACTCCATTTAAAATTGTAACTGTTTATGTAGTAGAAACATAAATCTTATTCGTTTATGCTTGTAGCATTTGCTCTTTGATTTATAACTTTCGCGCTTTGAGTTTATCCTTTCGCATTTTGAATTGAAATTTGCGCAATTTGAATTTAACCTTGTGTACTAATTTATTTTTTCTCCTCATAGGATGATTCACTCCAACAACATGTTTTTGAAAAGAATTATTAAAGAACACTGAAGCATGTAATTCATGTAATGAACACAAGACAAGATATGTAGCAAATGCAAACAGGAACATGGAACTAGTAGAAGACAAACATATATGAATGAGAAGAAAAATTGTTATTCACTAACTTGTTACAATTTACCTTACGATAGTTAGGTAAAAGAGACAGAGACGGAATATAGTGTCAGTATCAGAGATGATTCATCACCATTATTTGATTTATTGACTTTATTATTTTTCAACTTTTTACTTAGGATTAATTCAAATAGCATAAAGTTTGATTTGAATTGCTTCATGTTTATTTAACATTTCGTAAGGTTTAATTCAAATTACAAAAGGTGGTGTTCAAAGTGCGTAGAGTTTATTTAATCTTGCAAAAAGTTTAATTCATTACGTGAGAGGTTTCATGTAAAGTGCGAATGCTACCCTTCAGGTTTCTTCATGTCAATAGCATTAGAATCCCAAGTTAATTCGTTAAACATAGTTGAGCCAAATGTGGTCTAGCGCACATTTCATCTGTCAGGTTTAAAACGTGCTTACTAGAACAAGGCTTTCCGCAACTTGACACCCACAGTAACTCGGTGATCACCTTCAATAAAATCCACGTACCAAGTTGTGCATGGGTGTCGAAGGCAACTATACTAATTGACAGGCTCGTAGGAAACTGCTGTATTTCACGCGTTCTTGTTTCGACCTCGGTTAAATTATCTTGTTTTGATTATCCAACTTCCTCTGATTCATTTCAAAGTTGGTCTAGCGACCCGTTCAACCGTTAGAGTGGCAATAATTTGAATTACTGACATCCTTCCATTGCAATAATAACACGAGATTATAGCTGGTTATTTATTTTTTATGGAACATAGTAGCTGAGAGATATAAAATATACTGAGGAGTGTAAACCTTACTGTAACCAATGTGTGAATGAAATTGTGTCATCAGAGTAGAAACTTGTGTGGGTTCAGAAATCATCAACACGATGTGACTCGCTTGATTGCATTGCTTTCTCAAATGTCAATTATTGAGTTACAAAGATACCACCAAGTAAAGTGTTATCGTATGTAACGTTATCGGCGACCGATCCGAGTGCAATTCAAATGTGCAGTGATCGTTTCCTCGCTTGCTCACGTTTCATACATGACTTCTCCAACTTTAATCAATTGTCATTAATTATGTTAGGTATATTTAAATAAATTTTCGATATTTATAAAATTAATATAGAATAAAATGAAAGTCTTGATTTGACAGTAGGATTATTGCTCCGATTAGAGATGGGGTATAGTTGAAAAACAATCAATTTGGAATCGGACCTTATAAATCAATATACCTACTCCAAAACTCGAATCGAATCTAGAAATCGATTTCCGAATAACAACTTTAAATTTAGGTACCGTTTTTATACTATTCAAAATTGACCAATTGGAATACATTTCAACAACTGTTATCGTAAATAACTAGCTGAAGGGGCCTTATTTTCTTTAATTTGGACAATAACCCTTCATTTGTAATGGTGCCTATTCTTTACCTAAATGGAAATAATCATAGCTCTACGCCTTGGGGGTTCCCAAACGATAGATTGCATCTAATTTTCGGGTATATACACTACTATTTTTGGAATAGAGATTTATAAGTAAGTTCCTACATATTTGAGATTATTGGTGCACAAAGATAGTATTTCAAACATCTCTTAAAATGTGTACAAAAATTGCTTAAATGAAGAGAAAAAAGTGTCTACATATGTCCCATTTTGAGGTGATGAACAGGGGTTTTATATGGAAAATTCATACCTATCTATGTTTATATGCGGGAAAATTAATTATCTATCTATGTATTTACGATGTTTTCTTATTGTGTCCGGTTTTTTATCCCATAGCACCTGGCAACACTGGTGGGGTCATAAAAGAAACCTAGCCACTTCTCACAAATTTTCTTGAAAACATCGTTTTTTAAATATTCTGTGATAAAATTTATTACCGTTTTCAAAAAATTTATTTCATTTATTTTTTATTTTATTTATTTTTTTAAAGTAAAGATCCAGTACTGATACCATAGAAAACAGTGTTGGGCATAATCTTATCGTCGAATACGAACCCGAGCTTGCTAATACTACCTGCCTAGATTGGGAGGGACATCCTTAAAGCGAACTCGACGATTGGAGCCGAGCCTATTTGTCTCAAATCTATTTCAATAGGACGTCCCTCTGAAGCTAGGAAGTATTAGCAAGGCATCGCATATTATAGGAGGGGCGCCCTATTGAAATTGATGACCGTAACGTATTTTTATGGGTTGTATTCGTGTAATCGCGGACAGACGAATGCGATTACACGAATACGAATATAATCGCAGTTGACTCAGAATTACAATTGTATTCGTATTCGACGATAAGATTATGCCCAACACTGGTAAAAAATAAAGAATTACAATGTTAGATCGATTGCGACGGTTACGTCCTCATCAGCAACATATATAATAACTGAACTTGTAACGGTTTTTCATTGAAAGGGGTTTCCACAACGGGTGATTTGGTTCGAACCGATGCCCATTTCTGATTCTGATCCTATTACCTAATTTAGAAACATGGTAGAAGGTTCCTGTTAGTAATATATCTGTGGTTTTCACGGAGAAGTGGATCAGAGCTTCTAGATTGCCTAAAAAGAACACATAAAGAAGTTATATAAAACTGCGGTTGCCCGCTGAGCGAAAACTATTGTTCCGGAAAAACGGTCATGATAGCGCGGGCAATTACCACGAACAGCTATAGAAAATAGAAGTCACCGTAACTTTGGTTATAATATATGGGTCTACAAAGAACACCGTTTACTCAAGTATTTTGACCGCACTGCTTTTTACATATCTCGAGTTTATTATGAGGATAGATAGATTGATAGTTTTATTTGCCATCGCACATAAGTGCATAACAATAGTAAAAAACAAACAAGCCAAATAACAAATACAAATTCACAACTCCCAAATGATCAAATTAGTACAAATTTATGTATGAAACCATACAATTTTATAGAAGAACCATATTTAAAAAGTCATTAAAAAAATAAAATAAATAAGAAAACTAAAATGTCGGCTGCAGACCAAATAGGTAGTCTGTAACCACCCAAAAGGTGGCTTGGCCGAGGCGTCCCGGCCAAGCCCGGACCCGACCCACCATGGCGGCCTCCCGAGGGTGCACACCCATTTCTGGATATGCTCCCCTAGACACGATTATAACAATCGCTCCACCGGAAAGCAAAACACCAGGCGAGAGTCCCAAGCCAAAACACAGATAGCCAACAATCATACAGCCAAACATTCTATAAATTACAAACATACTAAACATTCATTCATAGAATTCATCAACATACTATATAAATATATGAATTACAAACATACTTAACATTCATTCATAGAATTCATCTACTATCAATCATAAAATCAACAAACAATAATAATAAAATATACATATGTATAAAAACTAAACTATTTGAAATTAAACAGCAATGCTTCTAATCTCATTCAGAGGAGGTTCTGAATATATAATTACTATCTTTGTTCCCATAACTGTTGCACATACGAGTAACTTTAACAGATGTATTTGGAGCTCAACTTTTAACTTATAGGTAGAAATATTTGGCAGTATAAATTCTAACATGACTCTCAATTTCATGATTATGATTATCTAAATCTCCAGAACGTTTTTAAACTTGAAGATCATCTTAAAAATATAGCGAACCCCAAATGTTCCACGGCAAAAAAAAGAATGGCTCATCACAATCAAGTTAGTTTGAATTAATGTGGCTAGTGTAAACCATTCCACTGAAACGAGATCTATGCCTTTATCTGAGATTCATGAAAGAGATTCAGTGAAATATCTAATACTTGTTAATGGCTCGTAAAACTCTTGAGGACATTTGTCGAAGAGAATGCTCGAAAAGCCAGATATAACCTGTCAAATATAACATGGCGCACGTGGAGTGCTACGCGGTTCTAGCGAAATATTCATTGGTTTGCTTTTGTTAGCGATGTGTATTATGCACCATTCAATAAAAAAGTAACCTTTAGTTATCCTTAGGCGTCGGTGATCATGAATAATGAATTCACGAATGGGGTCGTTTTTCAGCTGAATAGTAAGACACAAAATTAATGGTGGTGGTAAAACAGCTGGCTTCCACACTCCGTAAGAAGAAAAACATTGTAGGTGTAGAAGGTTGTACAACTGGAACAGGGGAAAAAGAGATGTAATAACAGCTTCCGCTGGAAGCCGATCGAGTGATGTCACGTCAGTGACCGATAGCTCTAACGGGATTCTTGCGGTGGGCGACTCAATAGGACCGCAAAAGGGGGTGAGGCGGTCAGGCATAATACAAGTATGACGGGCTAAGCCTTTTTGTTCTTGCTCCCTATTGATCCCATATGTCAATAGTATTCGAATGACGGCCACAGTGACAACGAGATTGCGGAAGATTTATCCTGTGACACAAATTTTTCTGGAGAACCATTCCTACCATTCTTTGTCCGTGAAAATATTGCTTGCTTCTTTCTCTTATATTTTTAGTTGTTCCTTGTAACATAAGCCTTCACTTCCTTCGAATACTCATTTTCTTTGTAGTGAAACCAGAGTTAAACAATATAAATTTTTACTAACTTACTTCTTCTCACTCACTCTACACTACTTACTATTCCCATTCTTACTATTCTCACTTCTATAAATTGTTTTTTTTTTTTTTTTTTTTTTTTTTTGTTCTTTTTCCTTATTGATTCCATATGTCAATAGTATTCGAATGACGGCCACAGTGACAACAAAATTGCAAAAGATTTATCCTTTGACCCACATTTTTCTGGAGAACCATTCCTAGTATTCTTTGTCTGTAAAAATATTGCTTGCTTCTTTCTCTTATATTTTTTGTTGTTCCTTGTAACATAAGCCTTCACTTCCTTCGAATACTCACTTTTTTTTTAAATAGCGAAACCAGCGTTAAACACAATCGATTCTAACTTACTTCTTCTCACACTTACTCTACACTACTTACTTCTTCTCATTCTTACAATTCTTACTTCTATAAGTTCTTGTTCCTTTTTGTTCTTGCTCCCTATTGATCCCATATGTCAATACTATTCGACTGACGGCCACAGTGACAAAGAGATTGCAAAAGATTTACCTCTTCGACACAAATTTTTCTGGAGAACCATTCCTACCATTCTTTGTCTGTGAAAATATTGTCACTTCCTTCAAGTACTCATTTTCTTTATAGTGAAACCAGCGTTGAACGCTATAAATTCTTACTTACTTCTTCTCACTCTAACTCCACACTACTTACTTCTTCTCATTCTTACTATTCTTACTTCTATAAATTCTTCTTCCTTTTCGTTCTTGCTCCCTATTGATACCATATGTCAATACTATTCGACTGACGGCCACAGTGACAAAGAGATTGCAAAAGATTTACCTCTTCGACACAAATTTTTCTGGAGAACCATTCCTACCATTCTTTGTCTGTGAAAATATTGCTTGCTTCTTTCTCTTTCATTTTTAGTTGTTCCTTGTAACATAAGCCTTCACTACCTTCGAATAGGTACTCATTTTCTTTATAGTGAAACCAGCGTTGAACGCTATAAATTCTTACTTATTTACACTTCTTCTCACACTTACTCTACACTATTTACTTCTTCTTATTCTTACTATTCTTACTTCTATAAATTCTTCTTCCTTTTCGTTCTTTTTCCCTATTGATCTCATTTGTCAATAGTATTCGAACGACGGTCACATTGACAACGAGATTGCAGAAGATTACTCCTTAGACACAAATTTTTCTGGAGAACCATTCCTACCATCCCTTGTCTGTGAAAATATTGCTTGCTTTTTTCTCGTATATATTTAGTTGTTCCTTGTAATATAAGCCTTCACTTCCTTCGAATACTCATTTTTATAGTGAAACCAGCGTTAAACAGTATTAATTCTTACTTACTTCTCACTCTTACTCTACACTACTTACTTCTTCTCATTCTTACTATTCTTACTTCTATAAATTCTTGTTCCTTTTTGTTCTTGCTCCCTATTGATCCCATATGTCAATACTATTCGACTGACGGCCACAGTGACAAAGAGATTGCAAAAGATTTACCTCTTCGACACAAATTTTTCTGGAGAACCATTCCTACCATTCTTTGTCTGTGAAAATATTGCTTGCTTCTTTCTCTTTCATTTTTAGTTGTTCCTTGTAGCATAAGCCTTCACTACCTTCGAATAGGTACTCATTTTCTTTATAGTGAAACCAGCGTTAAACACTACTATATATTGAGGTATACCTCATTTAAACATTTATCAGATCTGTCACTTTTGATAATTTCGAATTTTTCAAGTACATTCAACATACCTCCTTTTGGACAAAAATGAAGAAATCCTACAAACTGTCTATCTGTCAAATCAAAATTGTAACTATGATTGGATTCCTGAAGATGTTTCGCAAATGTAGACTTACCATTATTTTCCCTGAAATCCTCCTGATGCTCGTCTATTCTTTCCCTGAATTTCCTACCAGTTTGACCGCAATATTCGTTGCCTCAAGAACATTTTAGTTTATAAACCCCACTTTTATCTTGAACATTGATTTTCTCCTTCACGGATCCTACTAGTAATGCTTTAAGACTAATTTTAGACAACGTTTTTCACTAACTTCCGTTTCGAAATGGGTTTCCACAACTTCGTCGCGAGTGATTTAGTTCGCGCCTTCTGGGTGTTATCGGCTAATCGCGTCAACCCTTAGACGGGGTAACTAACTACTCCAATTCATCCAACTCCATCACTCCTGCTATAGGATAAATGATATTTATATAAATAAAAGGGGGCTCCACAACTCTAAAATACAGCCCGGACAAAGAAGCCATACACATCAAGTTTGGCAACGTTTCACAATATATACAATATCAGATTCTTCTCACAGTTTCGCAAGAAAACAAAATGCCCACATGACAAGAAAACAAGGCGAGGCTGCCTTCTGTGGAGAGGAAAGTGACAGTAGGCAGTCCAGCCGGCGTATCGGTTTCGCGATCTGCTTTGAAGCTCATAACAGAAGCTTTGTAACACGATTAGAGAACAAGTGGGTCACGGTTAAAGACCAAACGATTTTTCTCTCCATTCACGGGTGGTCCAGAGCCAAGTTGAAGTTTTGCCAGTCGGACTTGCAGCGCATTATTCTCTGGGCGTTATTGGGCTTCGAGGCGAACCTGGTGTGACGCGGTGATCCATCAAAAACAATGACCGTTGTTTCGAACGAATATAATTCGCGAAATATCGCTGACCCATCGCTCACATTTTTCCCCAACGGATTTCTCGGAAAATGCCATCCCTTTCAATTTATTCGGTCCAATTCTATCGTGACAGAATGAATGCTTTAAGAAATATTCTACCAGTGACCTTCATATTTTAAATGACAACGATGTCTTGCTGTTGCATCAACAGGTCGCAGATTATCTATCCATAAATCAACCTTGGGCAATGGTTCGGGGGGAGGGGGGCGCAAATCACAGAGAAATACGAAAAATTGTGTACATTAGTCGAGGTGGAGAATCGATTGAAAGGAATCGATCAAGAAAAAACGTAGCACATTATTTCACATAGGTTTATTATTTTCATATTTTTCGCATTATTGCTTCAGCGTTGTGACAACGAGAGGTGATGGAAAGAGAGTAGTTGCTCCTTCAAAGGGGAGAGGCAATTAATCTGCTACACCCAGAGGATATCCTGTAAGCTAAGAGCTCAGGAAATATCCCCTTAGATGTAACATTTGCAAGAATCGAGAAGGAGAAACTAACTACCCATATCCATCACACTCCCGGGGCTTTCAAAAACGATGGTGGGGTGAGGGAGGGTGCTCCAAATAGTCAGGGCAGGAGCGTGTTTTAAAATTTTGGTGCCGGTTCTGTATGCGACCTACGAACTAAATCACTCGCGACGAAGTTGTGGAAATCATTAGCAGGTTCGATCGTCGTAATAATTTTGGGAACTTTACTATATACCCCTTGCACCCACGCGTAATCATTCACACTCGTGTTGACGTTTTCCCCTGTAAGAGGTACCTACTTGTCTTATTTCGCAAGTTTAAGAGATCCTGATTGAAAATTATTCCAACGTCCGTCAGTCGCTTTCTCCGAAAGTTCTGGGGCAATTATAAAGAAAATTGGAAAAAAAACCACAATATGACCAAGGATGAAACTAGAAGCTCGCCATAAAATTTAAAGTCAATTCTAAGGTATGGAATTTAAGGGCACACACACACGGGGTTTATACACGATCTATTCGCTACTCTTACCAAATCATATGATATACAAACCCGGTACAGGAACGTCCCTGTAATGCATGCATTACTTACCACTATGTTTTCAAGTATCTCATGATATATGACCTACATAAAAAAGCATAAATGCGCCTGAGCATCAATATTGTCTACCTTAAAAGAGTAAATCCCATTTACTCATTAATTAGAATCTAGTAAAGTACATCATTTTCATTTATATCACGTAACAATGGGGATTTGCTAATTTTTTTTTCTCTTGTAATACTATCTATTTACTAAGACTACCGCATATGTAATTTCCTATTAGTTGCAAGCGTATTCAATTTAATACATTCTACTATGAATGTTGGGCATCATTGGGCAATGTTGGACATTTTTAGCCCGAATACTGTCACTTGTATACTTAGGTAATATTTTAACTAAGTTCTGCTTCAACACTGTTGTGCTTAAGGAAAGTTTTCATTCGTTAGCTGCTGGAAAAATATTTCAGAGATCGTGCGTATGGTCGCTTAGAAGGCTCCCTAAAAGGTTTTTTACGTCGGAACATCAGTAGAGCACAGGCCTGCTAATGTAGCTCTGCTAACGAGCCTGTAGTCATTTTGAAAATCGGGGCATTAGAACTCGCAGAAATCAGGTAATAATGGAACATTGAGAACTGAGTTTTAAATTCAAATACTAAAGCCGTTCACGCGTATTTGTAGGTATCACTTTCGTCTACGTATGCTGTTACACTGCTTCCACTCTGCTGAATTTAGGTAATTTTGATTCGTCAAGGACAGCTTTTCCCAACCTTGGGTCCATGCGAACTCAGTCCGTACCGTGCCGATATGTTCGGGAAAAATCCGACTTCTATTTTCCAAATTTTAATACCACAATTTCTTTCAACCAAAATCGAAGCTTTCATTGTCGATAGGGGAATTACTGTGGAGCAACGTAGAGTTAGCGATTAGTTCGCGAAATGTCTTAGGAAGGAAATACCAGGAAAAAAAGATAAAGACGGCTTTCCTAGAAGCTTTCTTGAGAGATAACTTCATTCCAGCAAAAAATCATCTTGTCACACACATTACGCATTACGCACTCATAATATACACTTTCATAAATTTGGTTCTGCAGATTCGGAATTAGCTTTGAACGGCGGACTGGGTTCAGCAGACGGACGAATATTTTTTCGTTATAGTTTTTTTTTCTCTCTCTCATGCCGATGGTTTTGATTTTGAAACGTAAACCAAAAAAATTGGGGTGAGCGCGAGAGGGGGGGGGGGGGGGGGGGGGGGGGTTATCTTTTTCTTGGTCGATTACAAAGGTTCTTTATTGAAAACAATAAACCAAAATACACTTATATAAACTAGGCACGACGATCAAACTTGGTGATATAACTACTATACAGGTTCCATGTGAAAATTATCGATTTAATTTATTATTACATTATTTTAACCTCAGAGCGGACTAGTGAAGAGTAAGTGTTTTATTTAACTTCATTAATTTTTAACTTGTGTGAAGTTGGCGATAGATTTCCAGCAATAGATCGGTCTGCACTTTTATCGTTAGGTCATTCTGTGTAGTGGCTCCATGATAATGGTGTTCCAAAAAGTCCGTTTGATATTATTACGAGTATATCAGCGACTCATGATTAAGAACTATCTAATAAAGAAATAATAAACCTTTCTTATAACTTGCACCTTTTTTCCCGTTGATAAGTTGATAGGTCCCCATATAATTCTAGCTGTCTTACCTATCGTACCTTACACTGGTAAAAATATTGTACTAATTTTGGAAATCGGGACATTAGAACTTACTGAAATCAGATGACAATAAAACATTCAGAACTGGCTTTTAAATTTAAATTCTACAGCTGAGATATTTTCTGACTCTAAGGATCACTTCTGTATACACAGATTGGGACGTTAAGAATGGTTCATCAATTTTTACTGTACTAAAAATACTTCCCTCATAAATCGATAATTTCTTTTTATCGATCCAGTATATTGGCGAATGAGCATTTGGGGTAAATGGGCCAAACTAACATCAACTTTGTTATTCCTTGTAAGAACCCAATTTGTTACTCCAGACTCAAATTTAATGCTGTTTTATCAACCCATCCCACGATTTTTTTTCTTCCTTTCAAAATCGATCAAACTCATGCAACCTTATTAATTTCGGTTCAATTTAAGAGTGAAACACGATTCTCAACTGTTTTCCTACATTGAATACAACGGTTTCGGTAAAAATTGTGCAAACCGCGTCAAACTTTAACCAATATGTTTCACATGACATTTTCATATCAGTCTTGAGTAAGATAGATAAAATCGACGGAGGGGTCCCTTATTCATGAAATAATGTATAGAATCTGAATCTGAAAATTAAAGAGTGTTTCCTTTATGATTATGGAGAGTTAATGAAGTTTGTGTCTGTTTCCCCGATTTGGGATAAACTTGGGGTTCTTTTCCGTTAATTCACAACCACCCCTTTTATTGGTTTCCGTTAATTCACTACCACTTGATATATATTCTATTGTTCTAAAAACTGTTCCCCAATCATTTTTACGTCCACTGTGGTAAAATAGATCAGAATGCTGTGTATAGTTTGGTGGCCTGGATGCTCGCAAGCTCGCATCTAAAAAATACATTACATCAAGTAGTCAATCCCTTAATAAAAATTCAGATTAGTTGGACATGTAGGTCTGAATGATGTGTATAGTTTGGTGGTCTGGATGCTCGCAAGCTCGCATCTCAAAATTACATAACATCAAGTAGTCAATCCTTAGTAAAAATACAGGTTAGTTGGACACACAGGTCAGAATGAACGAATGGTAGTGAATTAACGGAAAAGAACCAAACTTGGCCCATTACCAATATGAATTTAGGGTTTTAAAAAATTTCGTCTAGACTTTTTTACCTGCGCATTTGAGGTACTGTGTTCACGGTGGAAGAAATTGTGAGTTAGTTCAACTAAGTTAGCTTTGTGAATTTTCTAATTCTAAGTATTGTTGCTCATATTTTCTGGGCACCGAATCCTACTGGCTTATTCTACCTTTTCAAATCCTACGGCGTAAATACGGACCTATTTCAAGCACGACTTCGTGTAGATGTAGACCTTCCCTACCTTCGAGGGAAATCGGATTAGCATTCGGATGATTTAATGTTCTCTAATCGAACTGCACTTCATTATTTGACGTTTAAGCAATTGGACGTGACAGGTGTTGGTCACGAGCTCGGCCCCATACATGAGCATGTAGATTTGTCTTCGTCTTATGAACAATAAAACAACTTGAACATGGAGAATTGTATGTTTTAAAAGGACTTGGTAGTGTACTCTTTCTTTGATGTGATGTTGGGCGAGAAATGAGGTTGAGTACACATGAAAAAAGTTTCAGTCATGCAACACGATCGTATGAGCGAATTTTTGTAAATTATCGTATTTTATTGTGTTATATTCTTTTGAAATTTGGGAAATAGTGGACCGTCTGCAAGCTATCCTGCACAATCCATGAAAATTTCATCAAAATCGCTTTAATAGACTCGGAGTTTTGACAGAGTCAATCGATATTAGTTTCACCCATGCGCAATGGTTATTACTCCCAATCGCCATATAATTTATAGGGCATATTCTAGAACACACTCTCACTTATCTACCGAGTTTGAAAGAAATCAGACCAACAGATGATGAGAAATCGACGTGAGAAATTCACGTTTGCGCATGCGCACAGGGTACAGTTGCTTGGAAATCATAGGGAACCGTCTAGGAGCTAACCCGCTCAATCCCTGGAAATTTCATCAGAATCGGACTGAAACTTTGAGGCGTGACAAGGATTTACCCCAGACAGACGGACAGACAGACAGACAGTTCGAAACCAAAATTGATCAGCATGCTCTGAAGCGCCAAGAGCAAGTGGACAGTTTGATTTTGGATGACAAAAAGTTTTTCGACTTCAATCACGAACACAAAACTTCCCTACCTTCGGTAGTGAGGAAGCAAAAGTACCTAGTGGTGTGAGTTAAAATGTTGGCTTAAAAAACCGGTATCAACGCCACCCTTTCAGGATCCATTATGTATGGTACTAAATGAATCTCGTTTTTCCATTAAATGCCATGAACGCATTCCGAGATCTCGTGGATTAGCATAAACACCCTCGCCCGAAGAAGAACCAGAGGGCCGTGGGTGCAAGGGTCAAGCGCGTAAGGAAAAGAATTGCAAAGTCCCCCTCCAGACAATAACGTGTTAAGTGGTATGGGATGGAACTTATCCGAGAAAGCTCCGAGAAGGTAGTAACTCGCCTGGGAGGTGGCAGTACATAGGCCATTGTGAAGGCTGGCCTATACATTCAGAAAATGTTACGTCGAACAGGTGCGGTTGTCCACTGGCAGGCGTACACAAAGGTTGGCACGGCGCCTACTACGCCATGATTTTCGATCAGCCTTTCACCACTATCCATTTCCACTAAAATATGTTCGTGTTCTCAACCCGCTCAACAAGTACTACGGTACTCTTGTATCGCCTTGCCTCTACACACAGTTTCAGCTCCACCTCGGATCTTTCAATGATGAAGACTATGAAGAAAACGAATTTTGTAAAATAAAGAAAAACGTTTGGCAATTCCGTGTAGCACTTCAGCCTTTTTGTATTTTTTATCATTGAATTATGACTTTAAAGACATTTGTTTAGATCATGTAGGCATTGGAGGTGATAGGTAAGGCTCTACGTATGTTCATTAGCAATTAGCATTAGCAACGTTGACTTAAAGGCATTACGAATATAAGAGAGTTTTTGTTGGCCACTAACGTGCCCTTAACGTCACTCTAACGTACCCAACAGTACATGACCTTGAGGGAACGTTAGCAACATCGTACATTAGAATGGCTCATTTAACGACACTCGTTTGGGGACCTAAACTCAGACGCCACCAGCCTAACCTTCCTGTAAATGTAACACTACTGCTCACCTCAAAATTACTCGAATATGGTAGATAAAGTAAATAATAATAGTTTTTTTTTCCAAATGCCCCATTACTAATTATGTCGATGTAGCAAGTAGGTTTTTTGAACACCCCTCAAACTTGGTTATTTTACGTTTCGAGTCGCGTAGAAACCGAATCTGCTATTTGAAGTCCGCCTCTGCCGTCTAGCTTTACTAGCCTTCAACTCGATCGAAAAAATCTGTTCTTTTGCGCGCAGGCTCTATTTGATCGATAATAGCATTGTTTCTATTATTATTTCACATATTTTAAATGAGAAAACTAAGTTTTAAGACACTACTTCTACGAAGTATTGTTCTTAGTTTGCCTGATCTCTCAGCTATTTTCTCGTGAACATTGCGTGAAGTGCTGCCACCACTGATGATTGTGTCAGGTAAAATCTTGGTTCATTGTCATAGAGATAAATAATTTTTCATACTTTTAGTTCATACCCAACGGAAAACCCAAAAACATGAAATTCGTAACAACTAATGACCTATAAGTGCATCTAAACTGCTGTGTTCCACACTTGAGGCTTACTATATTTGCGTTAAATCTATGGCCTGTTTACGAATTGAAAACTAAAAATGAGAAATTAGCGAAATTACGAAAAATGAAAACAGTGTCGAACATGCGAGAACCAGCTCCACCGTCTTCTCATCGTTATCAGTACCAAAAAATAACATATACAGGTACTCTTGTTTCTCAGTCGTTTTTCATACTTCCAAACTAGTGTGACTGTATATATATATATATATATATATATATATATATATATATAAAGTTGCTATCGTAGTCATTGAAATTATGAGCTGTATTCATATTAATCCATTTTTGATTTAGCAAGTGGTGGCATTAACTGTACCTAATTATAAAGGTGCAGTAAACAGGTTATGATGTCTTGATGTTTGGACCACAAGTTTCTTCCGTAAAGTATAACTTCTCTATTCAAACGGAGACCTAATTAGCTTCAATACTTATTATTATTGCTAGTATGTTACGTTTAACGAAACTCACGATAAAGATTAGTAGAGCCTGAATTAATGAGATTTAGTTGGGATTATTATGTGGGTTGAACTGAAGAGGAATGCTAATAGTACGTAACTGCTATAATTACTTACATTTCACTCAAGCGGCTAACTTGACACAACCCGAATAATAATATTCAATGGGCTGCGGTGTAGCTTAGAACAGCTCGTTCATTATCCAAGCTTGCATACGTTCGTGATCGGTCAGCCCCTTTACTCCCCGAAGTTCGTGTGTGGATTTGACAATGTAACGAAATATTCAACTTTCTCTACAGTGGAATACAAAGCGTTACAAACATTCACACTATGGAAATAACCCGCCATTTGCATCAAATACTTTGTATTCAATTATGTAATTACTTGTAACTGAGTCTTGTTATTGTTTCTTCAAGCGATGCAACTTGAATAACATTTTGATTGAAATTCCTTTCATATTAAGGTAATATGTCGACTAGTTGGGTCAACCTGTACACTTACGTTCGAATGCTCATTAAAATTGACTTCATAACCCTGGAGCTGTTTTTTCGCATAAAAACACACGAAAATAACTGAGATATCGTTGATTTTAAGCTCTAAACCGGCCTCTCCTGAAGCTTTTCTACTTGGAAACGCACACACACAGTGAAATTACATGATGCCTGCTTATTAGTTTGTAAACAAGGATTTAAAAAAAAAAACATAGTCGGGAGCTAAAAAAGGCATTAATTTGGCGCGCACTGGTGGTGTGGCCGCCAGCAAACAGGCGTATAAAAATCTCATAGTAGGATAAACCTGTACACTTACATTCGAACGCTCATTAAAATATATGTCATCATCCTGGAGCTGTTTTTTCGCATAAAAACTCACAAAAATGACTGAGGTATGGTTGATTTTAAGCTCCAAACCGGCCTGTCCTGAAGCTTTTTTACTTTGAAACGCATACACTTTATGCGAAAAAACAGCTCCAGGATGATGACGTCAATTGTAGTGAGCGTTCTAATGTAAGTGTACAGGTTTACACTACTTCGACCTGCTGTTTGATTCTAGACCAATAAATTGTAACATCAGTACACACCTACTACTGAAGTAAATTTACGGGTTGTTTATATTGCTGGTCAAATGTCACAGAGGATTAAGCTTGGTAGCGCTGTTGATTTTCCGTTTTCTTTTCAATAAAAACGTATTGAAAATGTATTTTATTGTAATCATACCATTTTTTATTCAGTAGTCAATGAATAATGGTACAATTGACATTTTAGAAGGGGAGGTATTGGCAGGGGTTGATTTTGTCTACAGCAGACTGAAGAGCGCTTTGCAGGTACGTGTTGGTGACGATTTTCAAATCGTCATCGTGGTTGGACAGGTAGTAGTCGATACCCTTGTCCTTGATGTCTGCCCACCAAGTGTCAGGGAGGATGAGAAGGTCGACGGATCCCAAGCTGGTAACTGCGGCGCTGTCAACGCTGAGTTTGCACACATTGTCGTTTTTCTGGAAGGTTATTTGGACCTTAGCTTTGTTCTGTCCAAGCTTGATCTGCATCCCACCATCGTTGCTGATTGGGAACGGGGATGCTGAAAAGTCAACATTATTATAAAATAGAAGCATCGTGATGCAAAGTACCAACTTAAATTCGTTTGTGCTTGCCCCGTTCACAATAATGAAACTACGGCATCAACAGTGACGACATCAAAAATTGAATAAAATTGAAAATTCATCATTTTATAGACTTTTCTCAACAAAAGGCTGCATAATTGTTGACATAATTAAATTCTAGTCGTGAAGCATGATATCATGAGAACATTATTTACGTTTTTTTTATAAACCCTATTGATTCGGGATCTAAGAACATTCTTGCGCACAGCAATTTTTAATATTCAAACATGAAGGAAAGAATCATTTTCTAAACACCGAATTTTCAGGCTTCGGCTTTTGGTTTGCACTCTTTTTAATTCTGCATTAGTACACTTTTTGTAACTCAACTGATTTCCTAAAACTCCCATCCCTGCTCATTGTACACATTATTTCTTTTCTTACGCTGAATTTTTGACAAAATGGCAGATTTTCTAAATCTTGATTCCAAGAAGATGATAATTGCAGAGCTAATACAATACTCCCATTTTGATAAAAACTCGCTGATCGATATTTTACCAATTGTACGGAATTTAGCAAGATCTATTATTGTTTAAATTGTTACTTAATATCAAACTAGGTAATAATATTGTTGTTACGGGTTCCAAGGTGTGTGATTTTCCCATTCATCCCACCAAAAATTTAAAAGAAAGCAAAGGTTTAACTCACTATGGGTCATCATTGAACATTGTGTTCAATTCCATACCAATAACACACTTTTTGAACTCAATGAAACCACCTTTCACGATTTGTGGCCAACCTTTTGCCTCTTGCGGCGGCTTAATAATTGAAATTAATTGAAAGCTCCAGTCATGCAGCATGATTGTATGAGCGAATTCTCATAAATTATCGTATTTTATAATGTTAAATTGTTTTGAAATTTGAGCTTTTTGAGTACAAGGAAACTGATAACTATGAATTTTGAGGCAGAAACGCATTCTAAATTATAATCTCCTATTGAAAAAGAGGTTTTGAAATTTTGGCTTTTTTTGCAAGCTTTTATCGATTTTGTAGCACATTTTATTGAATTTTAGGTACATTTTGCGGCATAATTTTATACATGAGTTTTTTAATGTTTTATTTTATAGTTAAGTAAATAACTTTATTCGAGCAATAGTCTGCCAAAAAATATAAATTTAACGATTTTTTGCCGTTTTTAGCCATTCTAAGTTATTTTGTTTTTTTAGTACATTTTTGACAGTGGACCAATTTGATGTGCTTAAAAAGTGCTGGCCTACGAACTAATCCTTTCTTTTGGAAATCAATCCTATGGAGAGTTAGTCTGTAATGACACACACACACACACACACACACATCTTTTTCGCTTTACATATATGAAAAAGCGTTAAACTCTAGGATTCGTTTCAGAATGCCTCAAAACAGATTTCAATGAAGAAATTTTTCAAGAGTTTTTATTTTAAATTTTAATTTTTGTTTTTATTTTAAATTCAAATTTTCATATTTCGGAGCCATTGCAATTCTTCATTTTGTACGAAAATTCGCTAAAACTAGTCAACACAACTGTGAGTTTCAATGCGGTTTTCAGATTCAGGAATGGGAGATACTTCAGCCGATTCGGCTCAATCCCATTGCTTTAGATCCTGATTGAAAGCAGTTGTGCTTGACTACTTTAGCTTGAAAGATTCACGAGTCTCTCATCATACCACATAAGTTCGCTGTAGCCACTTTAGTCGATTGTGACAGCGTAGAATCCATGGTGATTCGTACTTTCGCGTCTATACCAACTATGCCATCGAAAACAGTCTTGCCCAGAAAAGAAACCAGTCCACTAGGCTTGGGCAAAAACTGGATGCGCGAGCGTATTTTCTCAAGTTCATTAGGGAATTACCTTCCGTCAAAGCATTGGTTTAGTGACAGAGGTTACCGGAATGAGAGCCGAACTATGCGAAAGGTTTATCTACTTAGATGAAGAATAAACCCATTGTGTAATATTTTATTTTTTCTTGTTAGAAATGTACCTACGTCACAATATCGTGCGCATTTTTACTTTTATAGTGTTGATCAGAAATTAAAACTGACGTAGCCATCATGAGCCGTTTTAACTACCTATATACTGGATGACTGAAATTTATTGGAACAATTTGTTCATCACGTCATGCTCATTGATTACTAGATTAAATAATAGTAAGTACTCACAGAAGTCAATGTCGAACTTGAGGAAAGTGACAACCATGGATTCGGTCGCCAATCCGACGTTGATGATCATTTTGTCGTCGACGAGCGTGATGTTGGCGTCACCATCTCTGCTGATTCCCGTGGCGTTGATGAGCGTTCCTGGGCCCGTCGTCAAAGTTCCGGTCACACTTTTCCATGAAGGAGCCAAGTCTTGGTTTTTGTAGGAGACGGAGATTGGTGGAAGGGGAAGAGCATCGAACTTGTATTGGACCATCAATTGTTTGGCCAAGAACAAAGTTTCGTCGACCTAAAACACGGAGTAAATTTCATTATTATAAGGATTCATGGAAATTATTTTTTGGAAAATTATGGCACAAATAATACATAATTAGACAGCTGGTGTATAAGCTCGAATGAACTGATTCTTAAATCATAACTGACTTCAATCTTTCATTTGTTAGACAAATGTATGGACCATCTTAAATGGAACAACAAGAATTAACAAGTTTTCAATTGTACCTTAACAAAGATTAAATGAAATGGATTGGAAGGACTGAACTTACAACTCCCAAAAAGAAAAATGTTATATTATGTTCTAAAAGATGAGCTAGGAACATAGGTTTCTGATTGCAATGAGTCCTAAATTTAAGGAGGTTAGGAAATCAGGTCTTAGTTTTATTGATGCGATTCGTAACGTGCTTATTTCAGCTGGTAGTTTTGTATTTATTCTATTAATTTGTATTCAAAATATTTGGTCGTTTAGTGCGATAATTGCCACAGTTGTAAATTTTGCTATAAAAATATCGAAAGCAGAAATTTCACCACAAGTCTATTCCTGCTTAATTTTGTTCTCTTGAATTTATTAGCTCATAGTGAAATTTTACAGCTAATGTTTAGAGTGTGATTTAGTTTAACATCATATGAGTTGTATTGCGAAAACTACTTCAGTTCCATTTTCTAGTTAAAATAGTACGTTTAAAATATTTTGGACATTTTCATAATGAAATGGGACACGATCAGTGCAAACAAAATTATGAGCAACTCCATATCAATAAATGGATGTACACTTGGGGCCGTGTTGCAAAAAGACAATTAATCAGTGGAATATACATTTTGAAGAATTAATCAATTTATAAAGGACAATGAGATACTCGTATGAGTATTGTATTTATATTTCCTCATCTGTTTTTAGTACAATTAGGACATTTATACTAGGGAGATAAGTTCTTTAATTTGTTAAAGGAAAAAATTTCCTGGTACACTTCATTCCAATATGGGAAAACGCATAATTTAGCTATAATCCACGGTGTCAAAAGTTGATTTTGGAGACTATTTCCAGATAAATTAAACCTATAATTTCAACGTCACGTAACGTTTAATAAAGATATCCCCTTTTAATATCATGCATAAATAAATAGTTTTATGGGCTTGGTAAGCCCATTTTTGGGAAATAAGGTTCTGAAGATGAACAAAAAGTCGTTCTCCCGAAATAGGGTTTCTGAAGTTACAAGGAAAATCTTATTAGGAACTAGTTTTAAAATAAATTCCTCGATCTTAGTATGAAGTCCTTAATTGAGTATGCGTATTAACAATATTGTCAAAATAATTAATCAAAATTTGAGTCTCAAGATGACGTTGAACGGAAACAATGGAGAAGTAGAAAGAGACAAACCAATGCGTTGTACGTATCGGCATCAGTGGCGAAGGCCGCCCCCAGGCATAATAATATCGCAGTAAGCTTCAACATGATGAGAGCCACAGAGTGCTGTGATGGACAGATCATCACTTATATAGTTGTTATTCACCCTTATCTCCGAACCCATTCACTTGAGTTGTTTAATATGAGTCTGTTTCTACAAAATAAGGTGTCGGAGATCAATTTCAAAGTTTAATATTGACTATCTTCTACCCACCTGCAAAATCGTTTTCTCTCATAAGATTCAATTTGGAGTACCTAGTTGTTTTCATTTGTTGATCTATAGAATTCGTTTTCGGTTAATTTTCTTCTTTTCCTGTGATCAGTAGCAGGGTCAGTATTAATTTTAACTTTTAAGTGCCACTCCAATTTTCATTGTCGCGTATGTAGTTAGGCTGCTCCGTTCACGCCGACTATTCGAATTAATTGCACCCGAACATATTGAAACACTTTATCCGTCCTATATATTTTCACCTGATCGAATAATATATCTTAAGGTCCATAACACAATCATTTGTCTTGTTCGAAAAGACCTCGTTCCAGCACCGCAGAAATGTAAAGTTGTTTGGGCGTTCACTGCCAAGTTCGTTCATCCACCTCCAGGCGTTTCCCCCCTCTAATTCAATAATTGCTCCTCATGAGTGATCCCCAATTTACAATTCTAATCCATCCCAATTAGGAGTTCCCTTTTCTCACTTGGATAACTTATGTTCCAATACTGTTGCTACAATTTTTCAAAGCTCTCTTGATAGATTCTGGTCCATAGAAGGTTTTTCGGTTGCTTCCAATAGCTTAAATAATATATACCCATGAACCTTCATTATTGGCACGAGAGGGTGTCCATAACAGAAAAATTTAAAAGTTCTTTAATAAATTTCAATGTAAACTATCCAAAGACTTCTTGCAGTGATAGCGAAAAAAGAGGGAAACTTATCGGATTGATATATCACCATTTATTAACTCTTTCATAGGTAGATAAACCTTCTGCCAAGTTCAATATTATTTTAAAATCATGCAGGATTATACAGTAAACCAGCAATAAACCTCCCTTATCTATCTCACATTTTGTAATTTTATTTCATTAAATAAGGCATATGAATGAAGACATTTTTTAGCTACCGAATAATAAAAAATACCCCCAGTGGAATGTATATTACTTTATTCAGATAAACATTCAAGTAAAGAAGTAATTTATAAATATGATTGATCTGGACAAATAAGTGGGTTGCTTAAGTGGATTATGTAGGAAACAGGTCAAAAATGAGTCCCTCACTAGTGAGCCTTTCAGTTGAGAATGGTTGATGGGAATTCTGTGAAAAAAGTCGGAGGTGACCTTCTAGAATCGTACTAACTCGCAATAAAATAGTGATTGGTTCTTATGTTGATAATAATGGCAGAAGTAATCGTTGTTTTACTAATTTAATCGGATTAAATTGATTTCAGCATATCCCACAACCCGCTGTTCCATATATTTCGCCTGTAACGAAATTAACTTAATTATTGTTATTATTGGCTCGTACAACTACAGCTAGATCAGCAAGTTATTCTTATGTTCTACAAAATTATAGTACCATTAGCCTTACTAAGGGGCATATGACCAGGAACTAACCAGCGAGTAGAAAAAAATGATGGATAACTGCTTGAGGATAATGTACGCAAAATTAATGAATGAACGTGTTTGAATATAAATATGTGGAAGAAAACACCAAAGATATGAAAACCCGGAATCAGGATTAAATCTTTGAATAAGAAGAAGGTAAAATCCTAACTTTTTCATGAACTTTGAGAACTAGTTTCACGATAAAACAATTAGTTTGAAAAACATTGTATTAGAATTTGAATTTTTGTTTGTGTAATTGAATGCCGGAACGCTTCGTTATTTTTCATATTCCTTTAGTTATTCCATTCTAAGCAGGGGCTGAATTAATCAACAATTAGTTCTTTAAAATACAATTGCTTTAAAAAACAATAAGATTTGTTGGGGTCTTGACGTTCAGTTAGAAAATGTACCACGGTATTTCTAGGACAACGTTTCGGTATATTTGTATACCATCTTCAGGACTACAAAGAAATGCACCAGAGGAAGTCAGACGTGCATTAATTATAGGCAGGAAAAAAGGGAATAAAATGTACATATGTACCTATTTATTATATAAATGTCTAACTATGTATATTAATGGACCAACATAACCTTAATCTATCTTTCTCAATAATTATTATATACGAAAGTGACTATATGTTGTCTATGTAATTGAACTGATAAAATCATCACACCTTTGATAGGGGGTGGGTTAAACCTTAATCACTTAGGTGGTGGATACATCAAGGTTCTTCAGCTTGAGGAGGGTGAATATTTCACCTATTTCAAGTAGGTATTCACTTTCACACTTATTGTTGACAAAATGCCGAAATGTTATTAAACATGAATGAAATATTGGGAAGTGTTGAAATGTAATGAAGGGAAGCACGTGCATGTAAATCAATATCAGATATTGAATGTGAAAAGGTAAACTGGGTTCGTGCTTAGTCGGGTGGTGGTGGACATAGAACCTTCTGTGTGTCAGGCATTTGATTTTACATTCAAAAATAATATGAATGATAGTAATAATTTCTTAAAAGTAGAATAAGTATGAAAAAAGCGAGAAAAAATACATATATTATTGGGAAAGTTTAACTTATTCCTTAAAGTCAAGTTGTAGGTAAATTGGCAAAGGGGGCGTACATATAGTACGCTATTGTAGCCTTCAGGGTGTAATACAAATATACCGAAACGTTGGCCTAAAATTACAGTGGTACTTTTCTGACTTAACCTCAAGACCCCAGCAAATCTTATTTTGAGCAAAGCAGTCGAGAAACCAAACCTCATCTTAAAAAACAATTGCATGTAAGTAAGAGAAACCTCAATAATGTATCGCATGTAGCGTACCTACGAGTTATCGTTGGTATCCATGCGGACGTTCAGAATACCACGGGCTCCCATTCGAAACCTCGAAACATGCGACCATGTATCCGTCTTGTAGGAGATTTCATCAGAGATGGTATATCTAGCGTGAAAAAATGCCGGACTGGCGGAAGGGAGATTGAGGGCGTTGCCTGTTCAGTATTCATTACGTATGGCGAAGAGGTAAAACAAATTTCCTGGCCTTCGGCGAGATTTATGCTTTAAAAATAAACAAAGAAGGAAACAAGAACCCTTCCTCCTCCCTCAACTTTTAGAAAAAGTGTGGAAGGGTTATTTTCTGGGCCGCTAATAATTCACGCGATACCTCAGAATCTCCTAACAGCCAACTAAGAATGTGAAGAAACCTTAATTCCTAGCTCTGTTTTAACAATCAACAGTCACCTCGTTATTGGGTATTTCATGGAAATAGGAGCGTATTCTTCCAAGCCTAGTTGATCAGCTGTATTGAAAATGCAGCATGAAGAAAAAATTCACAGCAATGCAGCATGTTCAATGCATGCAGGAATGTTGCATTGAACATTTCATGAAGGAACAATAATAACAGAGAGAAATAACATGTTCCAATCTAAAGACATCAGGAACAGGGATAATATATCATGAGAAAAAATGCACTAGCACCTTTCCTATTTTATGCAAGCCCACAGTTTTTCAAGTTTTCAACAACCATCCAAAATTTAGGAGAATACAAAACTTCTTGATTCCCCCTTCATAAGTCAAATCCACATCGTTTCGAATAGTGATTATTAGAAGAAGATTACCTAGGTTATCAAACATATTATGAATAATCTTTGGATTTAGTTTTGAAAATTGATTTCAAGCTTGGGAGTTCGAAACATAACAAATTGGAAACCTCTTTAAGAATTGTTCAGAATATGATCTGACCTTGTATACCTTCTTATTCCAGAGCTGAAAATAGGAAGTTCTCCGGCGAATTTGATATTCTGAAGGACAAATAATTCAGCAAATATATGAATTATGTGAATTTTCACATCTTAATAACGTAATTATGTCAACCCACTTCTATAGTATACAATGAATCCTATCCAATCCTATCTGTCGGGTATCCTATGTATGGATGAATCCTAATGTTTTAGTTTTTACTTCATTCCTCCTACATGTTACATGTATCAGATTGTAATCTTTCTTGGACAAGTTCGTAAAGTTCAATAACAAGTAAGAAGAATCAATTTGTTCGTATACTGTTTTAATTAGAGATAAGGTAGGATAACAAGTTAAAAGGCTCCATAGAAGGCAGTGGGCGGAGGTCGGCATCTAGAGATAATCCCTCACCAGCTTACAGAGAAAGCACGGACGATACCCTCTTCAACGCGGTAGATCCTATCGCAGCGCCCTGTGCTCAGTCTCAGTCTGGAAAGGCATAGCAATAATTTCTGGCACTGCATCGTGAGAAGATTTTGTGGTTCTCAGGACTTACGAAAACGTCTCTTACGGTGGGTTGGGTCAACTCCTGTAAAGTGCAGTTGACTCCAGCCATTGAGATAGTGAAACTGGTGTACGTACAAGAACCGGCTTTCAAGAGAGAAATCCGTGATACGTAAACTAAAACACTGTGTGTTCAAAGTTATATCCCGTGACTTCTACGGGTTCATAAATATTCACTGTAGAGGCCATAAATTGCAGAGCTTATCGGCTTCGTCATTCGCTCAATATCATCACAGTATATATATGTATATATAAAATATAGTATGATATGACAGGTTCAGAACTACCAACTATCAATATAAATAACGTTAAACAATTCAAAAAACTGAGTGGTGTTTGAAACTTTGATTTTTTTCTTCATGCGCGGGTCGCATAATTAACAATTAATTAACAATCCATAGATTTTTTAAATATAACAAAAAAATCGTCACGAAAAAAATTGTCCCAAGTGGCCACAACGATGATTATGACCATCAGAAATGACGTTGACCATTCATAGGTAAACACATGAAAATGTCCCAATGCGTTGCAGACTCGTATGCAAGCGTTTTGTAAAGCCTCTAGAACAATGGGGAGTTTGGGTTGCATTTAACATGTGTTGTTTAAATATTATTTGCCCTTGGGGACATAAGAACATTGCACGTGACGAGGAAGTTACCTTCTTCCGGTCTATCTCCTCCCACTGCATTAACCTGAATTTTGGTTCATTGAAAATATTAATATTCAGGAACGAACAACATCACGACCCTTTGCTGGAATCAGCCGAGGGCAGACAAACGCTGACATTTTCGTTTCTATTTGTTAGATAGTTTCTTCTTGGGGAGATTCTTTGTTTAATGGTAAGGTGTGCAGTCTTAGCTTGCACCTCTCACTCCTAACAGAATACTGTAACGCCTCCAAATTCGGCGAGAGACTCAAAATCGGTCTTATTGATGTGGATAAGGAAAAATTTGGCTTATTAAGTTGATTGTTCTGGAAAAATTAATAATTATTTTGAAAACAATAACTTGTCAGAAGAACAGCAGTAGGTGTCAAAATTAATCTAGTGGCATAAACGAACTGGCAGGATGATGAGGTTTTGGCGTCTCAACCAAACATCAATGCAGTCCGTTGGATACCGCGAGTGTGGGTTGAGTAGGAGCCAGGCTACCAGGAAAACACCAATTATTATGTCGACAATATAATCCCAAAGATTGAAAAATGGCTCAAAAGAAGACCGAGGTGCCTCGATTTAGGATTACAGAGAGCGAGGTCTCGCCGACGTAGTGGGCTTGTAATGAATTAGTCGCGTCAGGTAGCGGCGATTTATATTGAGCGGCTGACCGGTAGTGCGGTCAGCGGTTACCAAATAGAGACTTAATAACGTTATTATGCGGGGGTTGTCGGAGTTGTATTTAATGCTAATCAGGTAGAATGAAAAACGCACGACCGCCCTGGGATTGTCGTAAATATTGTGAACTGGAGACGCTTGAACATGATGAGACGATTTATGAGCGCCTTGAGGAAACACATGACTTCGAAGGCGTAACGTACGTACATACGTAATGTTTTCCGCACTCTAGCGAGTTGAATGATGAATTTCGCTAGTTGTAAAAACGTGAACTATGTGACTCCACAACCGCAGTGATCATTTATTTTCAGATACATTGCGACCTTCAACTAGGCAGATTGACACGCATATATTTTGCTTCCGAGTCTGCATGGCATAGAAAGCTTTGTTTTCACTTTCGAAATGAAAAAAAAAATGTTGTGCTCCACTCGCATTTTGTGTTTCATGGCCTCCTGAACAAATTTGGTTTTGTGTCTGTCTGTCCGTTTGTCCGTCTGTATGTCCATATTTCCTTGCCAGAGTCATAACTTCCACAATTTCGATTGGATTTCAATGAAATTTTCAGGAATAGTGTGGGTTTAGCCCTAGATGGTCCCCTACTAATTTCATCATGATTGTTTTCTTGTTATTTTTAGTTGAACAGATTATAGTCAAGTTTTCAGGGATGATGAGGGGAAGATCCCTTGAAGTCCCTTACGACATTCATTATGATTGAATCGGCGGTACGCTGTGCACATGCCCGAGCGTTTGTATTTCTGTATTTCCTTGCCACAACAATAACTTCCGCAATTTTGATCGGATTTCAATATAATAAACAGGAAAAGTGTGGATTTAGCCCTAGATGGTCCCCTATCAGTTTCATCATGATTGAATTAGCGGTACACTCATCGCATGCGTGAACTTAATTTTCTTGCTGAAGTCACGTTGAAGCCACGAGGCCATGTCATTTTTTGGAAAATGACTAATCATAAATGACATCATGACATTCATAAATAATTATGTTGCCACCCATTTCGGCTTCATTCTCCGAAACTATTCAATTTTTCATATGTAATTATGTTGCCTTACGTTCCCTCAATAAAATTACCTATGTTTTTTCTGATTTCAGAAATCTCGCAAGAGACCATGCCTAGAGAGATTCCCATTACTGGGGACCCATTCACTCAGATCCTGCTAGACCTCACGTTCACCAAAGGAGAACCAATGTTCATCCTAAACGGGAAGAAACTGCAACTCCTCAAACCTTTAGATCGGGATCGCAATAACCTGTCACATATCGTATTCCAGGTTAAAAAACATTATTTGTTACTTAGTTTTTAGTTTTATCTTATTATTTTTCATTATGGATACTTATAGCTATGCCCAAGGCATATATATATACAAACAATTGAAAACATGAAACTAATTTTTATTTTTCGGTGTATGCCTTTTTCAAACTACGAGAAAATAAATTTAGATTTTTGTAAATTGGTGAGAAAATCTTCCCATGAAGAAGCGTGGTTGCCCAGTTAACGTCTGATATTCAACCCTGAAGGCATATATATATGCGAGGGATTTCTTGAATTTACCAAACTAGACTTGTGGTTTTATGTTTTGGTCGATTAAAAAAAAGTCAATTAATTTGTTCAATTACGAGTAAAAACGTCGATTATTCACTAGACGTTAACAACACTTCATATATGTATAGTCAGCAGCCTCATTTGGCCTAGAGCTAGAAAGTTGCACAGAAATTCGGATGAATGATTTCACTTATTATATTTATTTCATTAGGGAGAAATAATGTATGTTTTGTGTCCTACATAGGTAGCTCTACTATAGTACATTTAGATTTTCAGGTTCCAGTATTAATCAAATACAACATCAAGGGGGAGATAACCAGCTCCTTTCTCAGAGAGTTCTACTGACATGGGCATAATATTGGCAAACCACAAAATTCAAAAACAGGATAATTTCTTTAGATGTGGTCATTTTAGCGAATTTTTGAATTAAGCTCGCCTCAAAATTTGTAGAATGTGATTTTTTGAAAAAGTTTTATGCAGAAATCCGTTTCAGGCTATTCTGAATCATACTCTGAAGTTGACCGCATATTTTAATGTATGTATGTATGTATATGTATGTATATATGTATGTATGTATGTGTCATTCCAGACGATAACTGTCCGTAGAATTGTGCTAGAAACTTCAAACAAATTTTAAAATGTTAAGGACACAAAACGAAAGTTAAAGTTCGTTGGTCAAGATCGGATTACATCTTCGGGTTGAAATTTTCAAAAATGTAGTCAAAAATTTCAAAATAGCCTGTTTTTTGCGATTTGTTGTGCGAAATAATTTTTTCAGCATACTAACATGTGGTATATTCGGAATCAGCGTAAAATTTCCTATAAGAATATGTATCAAGTTTTCAAAAATTTCAAAGTTGAAAAATCAGTCAAAAATCGAAATAATCGAAGATTTCTTCAAAAATTCGCTCATGGGGTCATGCTGCATGACTGGAATTTTTTCTATGCAAACCAGTCTCATGTTCATCCCTCACCCGAAAAATAAAAAAATAAAATGAATAAATAATAATAAAAAATGAAAATAAAATAAAATAAGAAATAAGTAAATAAAATGATTTTTTTTTTTTAAGTGATTTTGACACTTACATGGTTTACGGCTAGGGACTCATAAATATTTCATGTGACTCTGTGGGGAGAGAGATATGAGTATATTCATTTTCCAAATTGACCAATTACGCTGACATTTGCCTGTAAGACAAGTATATTATATAATTAGTTGGATTTGGGATCAGGTTCCTCTCATCAAATGGGAGTGTCATAATATATGTGTGGAGGTTGTCATACACCCGGGAAAAAAATTGATAATTATGATTTATGAATTCAAACATTAATACTTGTCCTTTTGGTTACTGAAAAGCTTCAATCATAATTATACCATATTTTTTGAACCTGAAAATTGTCAACCACGCTTGGTCGTTCTCTCTGATCATGGAAATATTTCTAGAAAGATTTATCCAAAAGTCTTATCGAATGTTATAATAATTGGGCTAAATATTATACGCACCCCCTTGGCGTTATCTACTTTCTCCTGTTCTTTATTTGTGACGACATCAATAAGAATACATGGTTGGTAAAGCGATGGTTGAAGTTTTTTAAATCGTCGTGACGTCACATTTGTCTCCTCGAGGTTATAAGCTTCGTGTGTGTTTGGCGCCTGGAAAAGCGACCCAATAAACAACCCAGGGAAACCTGGGGTCCGCTTCTATCTGGCACAGGTCCAGTCCCTGATCACCGCTCTGGAGCTTATTGTCTGAATGGCTTGATATTTATTCTTCTCCTCGGCTTTTCATACGAGAGCCAGGGAAGGTAACCAGGTCAAACTTCTCGGGAGGGAATACCACATAAACCATTTTCTTGAGGTTAGGTCGTGCCCGTGTTGCTTGGACTCCGCCTTGAGGTTTATCCTGCCCACGCTTGAGTCCCCCTTTTTCAAACGAAATTCCGATACAGCCGAATCGATTTCACTTTAATTCGAAACTTTTGTTATTTGAAAGACAGGGCCCTGTCCCGTTATTTAAATCCAGTCTCAGGCGATGTGACGTTCTTGTTGCAGGGTTAACGAAGATTTATATTCCTTGACAGATCTCAACACAAAAAATCAATCTACTCTACGAAAGGTTGTTCCTTCAGATCCCCATTTTGATTGATGCCGCCTAGTCAATTAAAAATTATATTTTCTCTGAAACCTGAATTCTCCCTAGGCAGACTAAATAAATAAATGTTGGAGATGCAATCAATGCATATTTATTCTCTTTGATTCTTTGTGATCCAACTTTGTCATGCCTGTTATAGTATTCTAAAATTTAGTGCTCATTTAAAATATAGCTGGAATTTAAGTATATGGCAACTTGTGAACTGGTCACATTCCGAGACCTATGTAGTACCTCACTGGTAAGAATAGTATTGGTTCAGCACAGTCAAGTATCCATTTTGAATGGTTATTTATACTAAATTAAGTTGTACTGAACTGACGTGTTTTTAAAATTAATGTAAGGAGTCACGCATGGTTACTTGGGTGTTTTAAATCAAATTAGGTTTTATCTTGTAAGGTACATTTTCCATTTTCATCCACCACCGAGTTTCGGTCATGTTGCCATCTAGATTCCGAATATGCCAAAGTTCTGGAAGCATTGTTTTCCCTTATATGTTTGACTGCCAATTTGAAGATTCAATCAGTATTTCTCGTTGAAAGACTGTCCTCGACAATTTCATTCTCCATGTCGGTGTAGTCCTTTGTGCTCGCTTATCACAAGCATTATCGTTGAAGTTTCCGGCCGATTTTGATTATATCTTCAGGGATTCCAGTTCCTTTAAATCTCAGCTCCCGATATAATTCTTTGCTCACTGCTAAAGCCTCAGTGCAAGCGAAAATTGAAAATCGTCCTTTGGTAGAAAATAATATCGCCGATAAAGCAAATGTATGTGCTTTGATACTGTGTGAGTAAGAAATGTTGTGTTTTCCTACTCAAGCTACCTAGTTAGCCGTACGATACGAAGCTTCTGTGGATTAGCGATTAGGGGGAGTGCATACGGGGAAGTACGAAATCACGCTTAGGCTGATTGCGACCTGAGGTGTTACCAGTATTCAGAGTAAGTACGTTACTGGAAGTACGGCTCCGTAGTGTCTGATTGGTAACAGTGAGACGATACGAAACACTTCTGTTTTTCCCCCTCTTATTCCTTTTTCTGATTACTAATTAACCTTTGAGGTTGCTTTGTAGTTACCTAAAATGTACCAATTATCTTGAAGTGTACTAGATAGCAACCACCAATGATGATTTCTTTCGGATCGCTACATAACGAAGAGGGCGTGTAGGACTGCTAGGCACTAGTTGTGCAGTATGGAGGCATTCTGATCTCAGCCACTCTGTGGATCTGTGTGAGCTGTGAGGCTAATATCTATCCCAATAAACCAAAACGCAGAAATTTTAGTGATCGGGCAGGAGATGAAATTTTTGTCCTCAAATAAAGTTACCTACTACATTTTTGCATTACTTAGCTCATTGAACAGTTATGTTGCGTGAAATTCCTCGTCCCGAGCAAACACTATTCTAAATTACAGTCCGGTTGTGATAAAATTTCCGGATATTGTTCAGGTTTTACCCCGAACCACTGCAAGTTTCATCTGCAAAGTTTTATCACCGTTTAACTAATAGGATTCCTAGTTTTCTGAACATGAAAAACGTGTGTAAACTAATTGCGCTACCGATTTGATTATGTTGGTTTTTATATTACTTATATATGTTTTATGATGTCGATGTAAGGACTCCAGAGTTGATCATATCTCCTTCAAAACTTTATTGTGTTCAAGATAAAACTTTGGCTTAAGTTAAATACCTTGGAATCAGCGATGAAAGGGATTTTTGTATTATTCCGAGGCTGGAAAGGTCTGAAATGCCGAGGATACAAAGAATAGATGGATCCAGCAGAGAGAGGCGGGTGAGGGGGGTTTGGCTTCAACAGGGTTCCCCAGCTGATTTAGGGTGGGACGTGAGTGCCGCGCGAAATTCACCACCCACCTCTCAGTTCGGTGGTTTTATCACGCTACAGCCTCCCCTTTCACCCCTACTGTTTATTTGGCCCACATATCCGCCAGCCCGCCAAGTTGTAAATCTCGAGTGAATCGCTTAATCAAGTTCCCTCTTTTCGGGGAAACTTTACAACAGGGATGCCCTGGCCTCCCTTGGCGTGTGGGGTGTTATGAACCTCTCACATGACTCCGTGCCTTTTAAACCTTCCAAGACTAACATGAAGGAGCATTAGTGGTCGATTGATATTAAAATGTCTGTACTAGACCTCGAAGTTCTCCTAGAACTAATATTCTATTTGTCTTGATAGTGTTGGCCTCACTTCCATCAGTATTTAACTGTTTACTGTACACCAGAAAGTAACTGTCTACTTAGTATTTCTTACCTAAGTAGATAAATTACTTGAATTTAAATTAAATAGGTAACAACATCGAGTTTTTCTTTTAAATCAATAATATCTATATTTTTTTAATTTCTTACAAAGGTGTTGATTTGTTGACTGTGGCTCGTTCTTGGTGTAATATCCCAAAAATAAATTACGAGTAGAAGGAAAATACCTACATGTGAGCATGATACCCAGGATTCATCAGATTTATCATTTTATTCACCCAACATACATTCAATTATTTATGTTCACCCGAGACTAAAAGTGTACCTAGTTTTTTGAGATTTATTGTATTTGAAAATTTACAGGTCTTAGGGACCTAGTATGTATTATTGGTGAGTTTTTATATAATTATCGATTCACTTTGTTTCTAGTTGACTTGTACGGTGAGAAATACCAACAAGAAAAGAACAGTTCCCGTCATCGTGCGAGTCACTGATGTGAATGACAATCCTCCCGTGTTCATGAACACACCCTACCAGACAACCGTTTCTGAGGTGAGCGATTAGTTATTATAATAAGTTATAAAGATATAATATTTATTGATACATTTATCGATTATTGACTGCTTGTCTTTTAGACGATTTACGCCGATCTCAATGCCGATAATCGATACTTGAGTACCTATTTATCATTTTTCCAAATGACAGTCGATGACGTTCTCTTTTCATGAATAGATTTGCGTAGTTCCAAGGCAGTTTGCCCGTTGAATGTTATCTTGTGGGACGATGAATCAGATTTTGAATACCGAGTGAATATCCTATAGTCCGAAAGTGATAGGTGTGTGAAATACTAGTGGGAGAAAACAAAAGAAACACAAAGCAATAACATTGGCTTATACTATTGCAGCCACTCTATATGGAACATAAAATATCTGAAAATACATTTCGAATAAGTGGGTAACATACCGTTAAAACTTTAGAATACGTATCTAACTATTATGTATATATTATGTATTTAAAACGGGTAGCTACAAAATAATTTCTTACAATATTTCATATTATAGAGTGTAAACACTCATGTTTGAGTTCCTTGTAGGAATCTAATCTACAGCTCAATTTAGACAAAAAGGCGCTTCTAGGGGCTTTTTTAAAGCTTCGTTTTCGAGTATTTTTATGTTCGGGATTTATTTGGTAGTAAACTGTGACTTAAATACGGTCATCACTTTCTTTAGGTACGCTGTAAAATCAAAAATTACGTTACCGTTGGAAAAAGCCTAAAATTCCATTTGCGATAATAATGAAAAGTGATAATCATATGGCTATCGAACATCGAGATCATGGCAAAGTTAAATTAGACTATAGTTAATACATGCGTGCATATAAATACACTAAATATTAATTTATAACTACAAAAACAAGCATTGAACACAACTAGCACGCTAAGATGTTGCAACACCAATAATAGATTTGTTTTGATCTTCGCAATTACAAATTATTAACCGAATCATAACCCCCGTGAATAATAATGCTCCCATCTAAGGGTTTTAAAAATAAACAAGCTACCGTAAAATTGGGTATTGTGTTTGCTAAAAGATGCTCATGGTTATCCACATATTCCTATTGAATATCAAAGTACTTCCCTAATTTATTTCTGGAATAATCAAATCTCATTCGTATATGGTTGAGCCCATAAAGCCTTATGATTTTTTCATATTGCAGATTATATAAATTTAAAAAACTGATATATTTATGATTGTCTGATATATTTCATTCTAGACGATTTACTCTCCTTAGGATTCAGATAAAAATTCCGTTCTCACGCCAAAAAATTAAGCTTTCCAAATGAAAGGATGATTTTATTGGCCACCACTTTTTGAGCTCATTAAATTGGCCATATTTCAAAAAATGGGCTGACAAAATGGCTAAAAACGGCTAAAACTGTTAAATTTATATTTTTAGTAGAATATTGCCCAAGTAAAGTTTATTAACTATAAAATAGAACATTCAAAAATTTATGTACAAAATTATGTTGAAAAATGTACTAAAATGTCATTAAAATTTGCTAAAAGTTCTTTAAAAGTACAAGAAAAGGTAAAAATCCAAAATCACTTTTTGAGCAGCACATTATTACTTAAAATACATTTTTTGCTATAGAATAATTATTTAAATATTTCTTTGCACTCAAAAAGTTCTAAGTTCAAAACAATTCAACATTATACAATACGATAATTTACGAAAATTCGCTTCGTAAACTCGAACGTTCTTATTTACACTATTTCTGAAGAGAATCGTGTCGTTTTTATGTCATAAATAAGGTGGCAAACAATTTTTAAAAATCTCTTGAATGTGAATGTACTAGAAAATTGTTTAAAATTGTGTCTATGAAGAACTTTTTGTCCGGGATGGGCAGTAAAATTGATTTCCAGAAAGGAACTCAAACTTGACTGTAATCCCAGAATAATCATTGTTCCATGTTAAGAACCTTGACCTGAAAACTGGATTTAGGAACTTGTTGTATTGGCTGGCGCAAAATGTGATTAAAAACTGCTTCATTTTGCCACCATTCGGAGCCGCAACAGTAAGCTGGACACGATCGTTAAATCGGCCGTAAAATTCCGTGAATCCACGCTGCTAAATCTAAAGTTTGATACGGCATATTGAACCAAGAGACTTAACAGCGAATTATAATTTCAAATGGGGTACCGAAGCCGTCCCCAGCGTGGGTAGCGTGTAATACATGCAGAGGACCGAGTCCTGTAAGAAGGTTCCTTGACTCGACACCTGACCATAGATATCCTAGTAACAGAAAACGGCATCTTTCGGTACATCGCTTCATGAATTAATGTGTAATGTGTACATATAGATAAAACGCATTACGGTATTTCAAGAATAATTAGATGTTAATTCTACTGCAAATCCAATATCCACTTGCCACACAAGTTACTTTGCAACTTGACTTTATATACTTACTGTAATAATGTTAAAAATAAAAAAATAGATAAATAAAATGCTAAAACATGGAACATGCTTTCTTCCCGCTAATTCTTAAATGTAAATAAATTTAAAACTACGACATAAATGTTTTACTAATCGAAATTACAACAGAGTACCTAGGTAGGTAATTTTCTGTTATGGTGCGCGTCTACAATTACTATAACCAAGATTAACTTCTCAACCAAGTGACAACAAAACAAGCGGCATAGTTTACTATATCCATTTATAACATAAACTGATCAGAAAAGATCCCGTCACTACGTTTCTTATTTACCGATACTTTTGCAACATACTTGGGGCCGTGCTGATTCGGAATTATATATAAAGACCGTTCGGAATTATATATTTATAAAGTCTCAGAAATAACTCTCCTAGATGTTAGTAACTACACTACGTTTCTTACTGACCATGAATTGATAGCAACCGTTGTTACCGCCACAGCCTAATAAACAACTCTCGTTGATAAGGACCGCCTAGAACACGATCAAGGCGGGTATAGAGACGAACGACGACACTTTTGCAACAAACTTGGGGCCGTGCTGATTCGAATGAGCCGTCTAACACTGAAATCGGACCGCGAAGTTCTTCACAATTTCAATGACCGTTCGGAATTATATATAAAGATAAAGTCTCAGAAATAACTCTCCTAGATGTTAGTAACTACACGACGTTTCTTACTTACCGTGAATTGATGGCAACTGTTGTTACCGCCACAGCCTAATAAACAACTCTCGTTGATAAGGACCACCTAGAACACGACCAAGGCGGATATAGAGACGAACGGCGACACTTTTGCAACAAACTTCGGGCCGTGCTGATTCGAATGAGCAGTCTAAAAACAAAATCGGACCGCAAAATTCTTCACAATTTCAAAGACCGTTCGGAATTATATATAAAGATAATATAAAACTACGACATGAATAGAAGAACAAGTACGAAAGAAATGCGTGATAAATCGAGAACTTTCCAAGGAGTGGAGAACGATTTTCGTCCGGTGACAACTAAAAAAGTTTCATTTCTCCAGCAACGGCTTGGTTTTACGTGAAAATCAAAAGAAAATTGGGGTCTTTGACGTCTACAAGAAACGATAATCATCAGAAACGCTTGCATACGAGTCTGCAACACATTGGGACATTTTATGTCTTTAGTTGCAGACTCGTATGCAAGCTCACTCTTCTGATCCGGACCCTGAGCATCGTCAAGTAAGGGCCACTTTCACCAACAACATAAACGAGTTTAAGTTAGAAAAGATTAACAAATAATCGAGATTCCAGCTAATCGTCTTTCACCAAACCACTTTACGAGTTTAAACTCCTAACGAGGTGGCTTGAGGTTAATCTCCCAATCTCGGCCAGTTAACTCTTGCCAATCTCAGATTAGTGATAAAAATGATATCGAGCAAAATGGCCGCGCACCAACAGCTGATTCCTCATACCTCTACAGTTTGGTTCACAGTTTATTATTATAGTTTATATATAGTTTATTGTTATTCAAGTTTTTGATGATGAATTCACGCGATTTATCGCTCGGATTAATTTGATTCCTCGGATGAGGACGATGTCCTGCAAAGACGCCCAAGGACGATCCGACGGCGCATTCCACATTTTGACGGGTTGGACGACGTCGAATTTCGGCGGAGATTCCGGCTCCCAAAACCGACAGTTTTGAAAGTCCTCGAGCTTATCGACACTCACCTGGAGTTCCCTTCGAACAGGTATAAGTTGGAAAAAGGCTTTTATACCATCAAATCGATGAATTATAATACGAAATTGATGTAGGATGGTAGGAAAATAAAGTATAATCGATGATGATTGCACGTTATAATACGATGTTGAATTGCTATCCCTTGTACAGTATGTAACTACCTACCTATACCACATAAAATAACTTATGTACATTTAAATAAGGTGATCAACCGTCCTGCTTCCGTCAAATGATGTGTCACACTTTCTTTGTTGGAAGTCAACGAAAAGTTGCGAGTAGATAGTAACTAGGTAACTAGATAAAAACGGCGCGGGTAATAATCGGTCGTGGTTGTGATTCACTGCTTTATTGTCTTGATATGTCGGACACATGGCGGGTTTTCAAACTGTCGTTTCAAATTGTCCAATTTTTCATTGGACAGTTTCCGGAATCTCCGTTAGGGAAACTCGATTATTCCAATCTTGGTTTAAACGAATTTTGGGTTGGTGAAAGACGCCAAGGTTTGATCCTCGAGATTATATTTAATCGAGTTTGGCCAATCTCCGCTTTATAAGTTGTTGGTGAAAGTGGCCCTAAATGAGGCTACATACGAAATTACAGCTTCCTAGAGTGTAAAGTATAGAAATTACCGATTAAAATGATTTAACCACCGCTTGACAAATCAAACCGTTCTCGCAATATTCGTATCACCTGCTATGAATCAGATCATCGAAACACCAGCTCAGTGAAATCATCAGAAGTTAACAAGCGGTCGCAATCATGTTCACAGTATCATTTATTGAGAATGATCACCTGTGTGCAAACAAAATAATATTCAAATAACCATGCACATAACTCAGCTTATTGGCTACGCACTTCGCAGTAGTTAACATAATATGGTTGGATAAATCGAGAGCTTTCCAACAGATGGTCAACGAATTTTGTGGGATGAAAAGCGACCCATTTTCCTAGCAACGACTCGGTTGTAAGCAGAAATCATCAGAAAACCAACCGTACCTAACGCTTTTTGTTAACGCTTTTTTCGTTTATGTGCCAAAGACATAAAATGTCAAAAATTTCGTGACACATCCGCGTAACGTTTTTCGCTAGTTATTCTTCAAGGCTAAAGCATGTTCCATGCTAAAATTTCGTGACACATCCGCGTAACGTTTTTCGCTTGTTAGTCCAAGTTTCGTGGCACTTCCGCGTAACGTTTTCGGGCAGTTAGCTCATAAAGCATGTTCCATGCTAAAAACCCCAAGTGGAAGGTTTTGCTGCAGTTTCAAACTGACATTGATTTCAAACTGACATTAATTTCCGCTAGGATTGCCATTGTATTTTGCAACGTGTATCGATCTCATGCTCAGATACTGCTTAGCACCTCTCTCTCGTTTAGAGCGTGTTATATTGGTTGTACTAAATAACTAATAAGTAGATGCTTAAAAATAATTGAGTAATGAAGCACAGAAACTGGAGGATGGGCAGAGGAGGATTTCATCGGTGTATTGTGAACATGCGTTCAACACCGCTCTAGAGCTGTTTTGCATGAGTGAATCATATTCCAAAAATGTCAACCCCGTGTGTGACTCGCCAACTTCGAGAGTGGAGGATTTTGTCGTTCTGAATCTCAGCTCTCGTACGTCACAGTTTCTGCAGATGTTGCATCACTCTTATTAACCTTCAGAGTCATGCTTGTCGTTCACACCAGGTATTTCCCGATGAGTAATCGATATTACAGGCGCGATTCTTCGAGTTCCCTTCCTCTGAGTCGTCGTTCAAATTACACAATATGTGTGTTTTTCCCATTACCAAGTAATTATACTTCCTAATCGAATCATCTAATATGATGTTCATGTTACGTTGTCATTAAATTATCCTATTGGGGTGAACATAGGTATATAAAGTTAGAGTTCGTTGCCGTTGACGGTCTAACCGTTGTTAGCTCTGTATTCAATATTAAAGTGGAATCAATTCTTCCCAAGGACTTCTTTTCTTTTCTTTTCTCTTTTAGCGAATTTTTCAGAAAATTAAATATTGCTATTGCCCGAAAAATTTTAAAATCAAAATTTGTGGGATACTTTTCAATTGAAATTCGTTTTGAGGCATTCTGAGACGAATCCTAGAGTATTACGCTTTTTCATATGTATACATACACAATCCCCCCCCGAGATCTATATCTCTAGGCGGGCAGTCGTACCTAACTTAATTTTTTTATGATTACTTTTTTGATTTATTTATTCTTCTATTTACTTTTATTAATTTATGATTCTATTTACTATTAATAATTCATTTTTTTATTTTTTCCACTATCCATTCTACATTTCTTGCTAATTTCATCTAACTATTTGTGTGTGTGTATGTGTGTCATTCCAGACGATAACTCTCCTTAGGGTTAAGATAAAAATCCCGTTTTAGCGCCTAAAAATCAATCATTCGCAACGAAGAGATGAGTTCGTTGGTCAACAATTTTTGAGCACATTAAATTGGTCAAATTTCGAAAAATGTACTTGAAAAATATCACTAAAAATGGCTAAAACCGGCCAGAAATCGTTGTATTTACAATTTTTAGCTGAACTTTAGTCAAAACTAAATTTTCAAATATTAACTAGGACATATAAAAATTTTTGCTAAATATGATGAAAAACGTACATAAATTTCATTATTATTTGCTAAAAAATCTATAAAAACTGCAAAAATTCTAATAATCCAAAACCTTTTTTTAATCGCCGAATTTTATTTAGTATGAGTTTTTTGCCATAAAATTGGTTTTTAAAAATTTCTTACTTTTGAAATTGGTCAAATTTTAGTACAATTCAACATTTCACAATACGATAGATAGTTTGAGAAAATTCGCTCATACGATCATGCTGCATGACTGGAACTTTTCACTTATTAGTTCGTATTAGTTAGTGATGCAATGTAATTAGGGTGACTAATTGTATAATTCGGTACTTAGCGCTAGATGAAGTCCTGACAAATGAATCGTCCACTTTTCCTCCTTCCGCCCCCTGACTTGATAGCCCACAGAAGGAAGGACCTTCACGTGTCAACGCCTCGCTACATGCGAGATTAGCACGTCACAGAACTGGCAATAAAGAAACCTCGCTAATCGCTCCGATTAATTAGCAGTTCACCGTCACTCCCTTCCCCTCTTCCTTCAGCGATACCATCTAGAGCTCGTTTCTATACTTCATATAAGTACTTACCTACCTTAGGCTCGAGCTGCGTTCTATAAAAACATAATAGCACTGATCCGATATTTATCAGAGATTGAGGGAGCGTTTGTCGTTAATATATGTCCTTTTGTATTTGCCGCCAAGGAACCTATGTATCATCGCTTCAACTTCAGTCGAAAGATTTTCCTTTATTTTTCCTGGAATGGTCCTTGAAAAGCTCTGGATCAATAGGATGATGTAGAAGAACATGACGTCAGAAGTCAGTAATCTGTGATCAGGGGCGTGGTTTCATTCACCCTCCCCACTTTTTTGGTTTATTAATTCCAATAATAAGCCTATGTGATCGTGTAGCAAAAAATTTTTATGACCCCCCCTCAAACTTTGTCACTGTACGCACTTCAAGGTGAGTAGAATCCAAATTTGAAATGCCCGTTCGCATTCCGCCGTCCTGGCCATAAAAGGCCTAAGAATTGACTTAAAAAACCCGTTCTTTCGCACATAGACTCCATTTGGGGTCTAGTTGGTCCTAACGTTTAACCATCCCGATCGCTTTACTCGCATAGATGCTATGGGCCAAAAACGGGCGAAAAAGTGTCTTTTTCGAGGCTTTGAGTGAGACTTACGCACGTACGCACGCCTGGCACGCTTGGCAGGGGGTCACGGTGGGTGGTGAGGTTGGTGAGCGGGGGGTGGAGTGAGAGGAGGCGCCGCGGCCCCTTGTGGTGTCTGGGATGACGAGGGGCGTAGCAGAGGGGTGTAGGAGAATGGATATTTATTACTTTTACGTGTTATACCCATATAATACACGCATATAAGGCATGAATATATGTTTTTTTTTCTAGGTCATATTTTTGTGTTAATACCAATGCTTTTCCTACGCATATTTAATAACATATCCTCTCAACTTTTCGTACGTACTTAGATAATGATATTATTAAGACAATAACTATTTGAATAGATAGGAGCTCAAATCGAGAAATATAAACATGCGTATATAATTATAGAAGTATAGGTTGTGGCAACTCGAAATAGGACACGCCGAGGAGTCTGGACGGGCCTTATGACGTACGCAAGCCAACTAAAACTACGATCATACTCAATTGAAAAAAACAATAAACCTTTGTGAAATAATTTGCAGCGTTTATTATTAGGTTCCGTCCAAAAGATGAATGATACTAATATTGCATAGGGGGTTGATTGAAGAGTTGAAGATTGTTACCGTTATTTTGCTCAATAAAGGTAATCGATTTGTCAATATAATTGTTATTTCTCGTTCTTGTAGGTTTCTAAAAGTTGGGTGTAAAAAACTTATATGTAAAAAAAATTTCTAGGTAGGTACCAGCTTGAAGGTTCCTTAAGCCTTGGTGGTCTTAAGGTTGAGTGTTGGTGATGCGGGAAGAATAAAGAATTACTCCTTTTTTTCCTGTCTCGCTATGCATTTTGAGTCTGATTTTGCTTAACTCTTCATCAGACATTTCAAAAGTAGGGTGACATTGCACCTTAGTCGCACGGACCTCAACTGAAACGAAGGTGCACTGTCACCCTACTTTTGAAATGCCTGATGAAGAGTTAAGCAAAATTAGACTCGAAATGCATAGCAAGACAGGAATAATAAAGGAGTGATTCTTTATTCTTCCCGCATCACCACCACTCAACCTTAAGACCACCAAGGCTTAAGGAACGTCCAAGCTGGTACCTACCTAGAAATTTTTGTACATGTAATTGTTATTGACAGTTATTGATTGGTGGGAGATTTCAATGCGCTCTTGATAGAACGCCTGACATAAAATTTTAAATGAAGCTCAAATCACTTGACTTGCATCACGGAAGTATGAGATATTTATGATTCCTCATAAAATCATGAGTACGAAGATCGTGAGTATTTACAGAACTGTAAATAGAGTAATGCATATTTATGAATCTCGGAATCATTTGTGCTGTAATGGACAAACAGTGAACTATCGCAGATAGTTATATCGAAATTCATGAATCCTAGAGTTGGTGTTGAACCGTCGGTTAGATGATAATCAGGCTTGTGAGTGTTAAATCTAATCATTGTGTTAAATTTTAAACAGTAGTTACCGATTTGAAATGGCATGAAGCTTTTCGCCTAACGGTAAAGATACGCTGGCATCATTTTATGCACGGAAGAATGACTAAAGATGGTTCACCCTAGATGGGCATTCTAGAAGATCGTAAAACTTCCAACAATGGACCAGTGCTGCTCCTATCACAAAGGTCTCCTGAATATTCCTTTGGTTGCACCTCCGCCTACGGATCCCACATCCCGAGTTTATCGCTAGTGCACTAACTTTATAGTTGACGGTCCGAACTTACTGGACTTATCGTTATATTTCGTTTGTACAAAACGCTGTTCTAAAAGTATGACCAAAAATCAGAGTAAATGGATGTAGGTTTCATAAATTTTGGTTCGCCAAGGTACCGAAAGTCGGCTTTAAAAAAATAATAAAAAAATCCGAATAGTGACGCAGAAAGTTGGTGGTTTCCTTGGTTTATTCGAGGTATGAGTTCTTGCTTTCAAACTTTTCCCCACTGTGAATTCCTACCACCATCCAATGAGGAATTACGTCCAGAAATATCTTTCAGACACCTTCATTGTTTAGGTACCTACTATTTAGATCTTTCATCTCCGATGTTCCAATTTGGAGAACTATTCCTTTCAGTTATTATTTAATTTATTTACCCTGAACACCTTAAACCATAAGCATCGTAGATATCCTATTTAGATAAGAGGTTTTAGACAAATGTAGACAATTTAAAAAAGCGATGGCGAAATCTGCGGATTGTTCCCTGCATGGGTGTGGGAAGTAAAGAATAGATCTTCGAACTCCTGATTCCCCTGTAAAGAAGCGTACATTTATTGAACAAATAATGTTTGTGTCTAACACAGACCCTCTTCAGCAATATGTGAAAAAAAAGGAAAAAAAAAACCCCGAGTACCCTAGGAGGAAACAGAAAACAGGCATAGACGTCAACAACAACAAAAGATAGAAAAGTTAACATTAAGACAAAAAACTACATCTTTCCACTCCCTCATAAGTTTTGTATATTTTTGTTTGTTCGATGTTTTCACAAGCACTGATTGTAGCTTCGTAATTATTTACGAATTATTAACTACTCAAAACCCCCGTGCATATATGCTCTCATTTAAGGTTTGAAAATGAACAAACTACCGTAAATTCAGGTATTATGTTTTCTAAAAGATACACATGGTTATCCACATATTCCTATTGAATGTCCAAGTAATTCCCTAACTTATTTCTGGCATAATCAAATCACATTCGTTTAGGGTTGAGCCCATAAAGCCTTATGATTTTTTTTTTTTTCATATTGCACACTGTACATAAATATTACAGTGAGATCGATCATATGCATGAATAAATAAACAAAAAGTTTCAAGCAGAATTTAGAAATAGAGCCCAACTTTTTGTACTGGACTCCAACGTTTGGTCCCTTCAAATGGGGCGTTTCTTGTAATACCCTATTATTGCAAATTAGGTCGCAAAAGTAACTAAATCATTATTGTATCATCCACTATGTTTTAACGGTATCGAATGGTTCTATTGATAATTAAGTTTACTGAATGCAATAGTACTCCTTTTCAAAATTCGGCATTGAGAAGTATAATTGGTACCTGAATAATATTTCAAGTAACACCCTTTACCATTCGTTTTGCTCAAGACGAGTTTACGACATATATGATATATATGGAGGTATAAATACGTGGTGTCCCTAAAGTAAACCCTCCTAACTTTTTTCCACAATTTTTGAGATATCGATGTGAAAGTTGGAGAACGTTTTTGGAGTGCCTGATACTGAGTGTCAAGTGTCAGGAACAAAATCTATAAGTTTTTTGACCACCCAAAGTGGAGAGTACTGGGTAGTTCAAAGATATTTTTCCCATTTTTTTCCGGGTGACACCTCATTTTGATGATGATTTAGTGCTGAACACGATGGCGAAACCTAAATTGCAATATTTTATTCCGCTCTTCTATGGGAGCTGATAAACCGTGAAGAAGCGCGATTTTTTCCCCCTCCAAGTACCATTCTTCGGAAAGGAAAGATAAAGGTTCGAAAAGGTTGTATTTTCGGAACTAATTGGTTTGTAAAACTCTAAACGAAAGGCGAACTTTTATTGGGTATGTGTGATGGGGGAAAAAAGTATACTGTATACTTTTCAGTATACTGTTTGTTACAAGAGATTATACATCGACCCCAAAGTTGAGGTCATATTAAAAATGCTAAGTCTGGGAATGGATTTGAATCCCATCGTTAAACCGGAAATGGCAGTAAATTCGTTGAAAATACTGCTCACAAACGTCAGCTTTTTTTAAGGAAAAAATAAAAGAAAAACCTGTTTGATATCTTTTCTCCAGACGTGTTAACGTTTCCAGCGTTTCGTCTGGAATGGTCGTAAAAGTGTTTTTACGGCCTAAGGACCTTTTCGGAAGGACCCAGAAAAAAAGGCATAAAAAGGCTGACGGATAAAGTTATTTCAAAGACAATCTCGAGATGCTCCCTAGTCGAGATACAACGGAAAGAAGAAACTCGTTGCTAAACTTTGGCAACGAGGAAATAAAGTGAGTTCGTTTATAACTAAAGCAGAAAAACCCACAGTTGTAGGTAGTCTTGTAAGTCTTATATTGTGAATCGCTTCGAAACTCGCTGAATTTTAAGACCGGAAGTCATAAATTGGGCTGTACGTATTAGTGATGTAGGTATATCTACAAAAATATTACTTTGTCATGTAATAAATAATAATCTATGCGGTCCCATTAATCTGCGTTCAATGTTTCTCACAAGACTTTTATCGTTAGATTGATGTTTTATTAAAGTCATAAAATGTTTCCTTACAAGTATTACATAGAAGGAACAAAATGATTTGTATCAATTGCATAACCTCAAAATAGACCTAAAGAAATTATGCAAAATGGTTTTTTTGTGAGGAGGGCTTGCACTTAAAAATGCACTGTAAATCACCACTTTAGATGTTTGAGAGTCTTTGATAGAAATATGATTACTATCAGAGTACCAAGATCAAGCAGTCTTGGTGTCCTAACTGCGAATAGAGTTCAAGCGGAACCAATCTATAAATGAAGATGATTCCATTCATGATTAAGATAGCTGTCACGTATGTAGGTTCTTATCGGAATTTAAAGAGTTTTAGATGATGTTTATAATAATATTCAGGCTCTTTACAATCGAGTAAATCAACATTTAATTATTTTTTAGAGGGTCAGTTCTTGTACTCCACCTCTGTTGTTTTTAATAAGACAGTTTACTCAGCTGTCTATTACATTTACACCTGATGCCACTTGAAACCACCATCGCTATTTAAAGTGGTGTTTTTTGATATTTTGATTCGATGTATCCTTGCATTTTCTAGTCATTAATGTATAATTAATAATGAATCAACCCATGTTTACGTCATCTACCGTTCTACCAGTTCTTACAAATGAACATGGTAGTCATATCTGGTAACCATGGTACATAATATACAACCTATCTGCCTCTGTATTTTTCATAATCATAGAACTTGGAAGCGTTTAAAAGGCTGGCCAAATCAAAAAATTCAGTGTAATTATTTACTTTTCTACGTTGAATGTTTTTGAAATTTTCATGTCTTCACTTTGGCACATATAAACTGAAAAATCGTCACAGAAAATCGTTACGAAAAGTTCCAGTCATGCAGCATGGTCGTATGAGCGAATTTTCTTAAATTACCACCTTTCGTATTAGGTGTATAATATTTATGTTAAATTGTATTGAAATTTGAGTAACCTGAGTACAAAGAAATTGTTAAAAACCAATTTTATGGCAAAAAAAACTGACACTAAATAAAATTTAGCTATTCAAAAAAGATTTTGGAGTTTCAGCTTTTTTGCAGTTTTTATAGATTTTTCAGCAAATATTAGGTAATGAAATCTTTAGTATGTTTTCTGCATAAATTTCAGCAATAATTTTTTTATGTCCTATTTAATCGTTGATAATAATCTTGTTTTGACTAACACTCTGCTAAAAATTATAAATTTAACAATTTTTGGCCGTTTTTAGCCATTTTGAGTGATTCTTTAGATCACATATTCCGAAATTTTACCTATTTATTGTGCTCAAAAAGTGCTGGCCAACAAACTCATCCTTTCATTTGGGAAGCTTGATTTTTTGGCACAAGAACGAAATTTTTATCTCAATCCTAAGGAGAGTTATCGCCTGGAAGGACATATAAAATATGTATATATATGAATAAGTAAATAAATATATACATATCATGGAAAAGTGTTAAAAACTCTAGGATTCGTCTCAGAATGCCTCTAAACGGATTTTAATGAAGAAAATTTTCAAAAATTTGTATTTAAAAATTTTCCGACATCTTGCAATAGCTTCATTTTCTACGAAAATTCGTTTAAAAAAACGGAAGGTAGGCCTTTGTTTCTACGGTTAGATCATTTAATAATGATTAATTTTACACTTTATTAGTTCATTATGGTTACTTAGCAATAATAGTTTGTAACTTAGCGTAATAAATCAGCTTTCCTTGACACTACGATGGTTTATGGATTATGAGAGGTTGTAATAAAATGAGAGCATTCCAAAAAGTAGCGAACGATTTTCATGCTATGAAAACTAAGGGAGTTACACTTCCCTAGTAACGCATTGATTTTACATGAAAACCAATAGAAAATCATCATTTTCGCCATGACGTGGCGGTCGAAAAAAATGTAAAAGTCCTGTTAATCAGTATTAAACGATAAAAAGCGTTACATATTTATGTATAGTGTTTGTGATGAGTCTTGCTTACAACCAAACCGTTGCTACGGAACTGTATCTTTTCCATTTTTTTATCGTACAAAAATCGTTCGTCAGTCGTTGAAAAGATCTCGAATTATGCTAAAATCTTAGTATGCTGTCTAAACCGCTTCGAAAATAAAAGCAGTTGAGCTAAACGCAAAGTTATTAATGAACTATAAACAATCCTCGAGGTATAATTTAATATGATTTGGTAGGAACCAGGCTGGCCTATTTAGAAGGCGAATATGGTAACCGATACATGAAAATGAAATAACACGAAGAATTAAATGAAAAATATGAAAGTCTCCCGGGTTAGCGGAATCGTACGCAAGCTGGTTTTTTAGCATGAATATTTATTCATATTTATTGAATATTTATTTATTTATAATTATTTGAATAATTATTATTCAATTGGGTTGTGGAGGTAATGAGTGTAAAATCGCTCTGTACGTCATTGGACAAAGTTGCTATGTTTGATTCACACCTACCGACAAACAGGTTACGCAAATACTGTTCAGACACCAATTTTTGAATCAATAAAAAAGACCCACACAAATGGTAAAAAGTAAAATTGACATCCACCCAGGCCCGGGACAGAAGAACATCGAAAAGCCGCGGTCAGAAAACGACTGAAGGACTAGTCAAAATTTGACTAGTACGTTCTAGCCTAAAGCATATTCATGTTTTGTAATTTTGGCGGAAGGCTCTAAGTAGAACTCACACGAGGCGCGACGCGCCGAGTTTAATTTCACATCTTTGCCGTGATTTTCATATGCAATGTTTGGCAATTCACATTGTAAACCAAGTTTAGCGATTTACATTGAGACGTATAATTATAATTTGAGTCGAGCTTCAAGCAGTAAATTTTCTACTGACAGTTGTCCATGTACGTACTCGTTATTTGAACATAGTCAAGATGAATAGCTAATAATTTTATGTGTGATTCCATCCTAGGAAGTGATCTTGAAACAATACTTTGCTCTTCGTTAAGCTGTCAAAACAACGGCGATTTGATTTACGAGTCATTGTTACGATTTCGTTGGGAAGTTCGTCTTGAATGAAGTAACAGCCCGGATTACATAATTCTGTTCAACTTGCACTGCCTCCTCGGGATAGGTATGGAGGTGTTTTGTCAAAAACGCCTTCAGGCGAGAGAACTGTTTTTCATCCGAGAAACCGTAGACATTTGTCACGCTTTATCAAATCCTAGTTTAAAAAAGGAAGGTCGTGGGTTGGTGGCAATCTTTTGAACAATCGTCCTTAGTATTACTGGGTCTATCATCCGCTCATCATTAACTAGACGGTCTTACGAAATCGTTACAACTTGATATTTTCGCTGTGTACATAATAGAGTGACAAAGGAAATTTCTAATGTTTGGGACTATAAAAATCTCATTTGGAACAGTACGAATCAGTAGTTGTGTGAAAACTACTAAATACCTACCTATTTTACTTTAATACTGATAGTGTAATTCATACTAATAACACCATTTGTAATGTCGTTGATTTGATTTGTGACTTGATATTTCGATATAAATAATGCTAGATATTATATACATCTTGTGTTGGGACCAAAAATATTGCTTTAATTTATCATGTTGGGTGTTGGGGTATGGTATGTCGGGTAAAACCCTCTCGAAAGGTAGAGAACCCCGAAATAATACCGAAAACGCTGCTGTCCCTTCCATTTGGTACTTATCTCCACTACTCACTTATTTCACTACTTATCTCCATCATCTCACAGGACCAATTGAAGATGTGGGGTGGGGTGGGGTGGGGTGGGGTGGGGTGGGGTGGGGTGGGGGGGGGGGGGTGTTCGTCGTTCATTGATGAAATAAATATGTTATTTCTCATCCGGGTATGATTGAAATTCCATTGGGCCAAAATTAATGCAACTTATGAAAAGGTTTGTTTTACGAAAGTATTGGATTGAATAACAGTGATTTTGAAAAAATAAAAGAGAAAAATAGAGTATTAATCCCACATGAAATGTCTTACCTATATCATTCTGCATTTTATTTAACTTTTCAAGCACTTTTCCCGATTCTTTCAAGTTTCAAGCTGTCGAAGCGATCATTCAAGGAAGGGATGCTCTAATAGCTGCATATCATGTACGCACTATTCTCTAAAGAAATGTTCCCAAAAGCAGTGAGTAAAAACGTTTTGTAGCGACAAAGGTCGTTTCTGAAGTTTGCTCTTTGCTTCGTCCTCCATTCCCAGCTTGTGTGGGCAAAGAGAATTGATAATAGAGAGGTGAAATAGAATGTGAAAAAACTAAACAAGAACATTTCTCAAACTATAACATTTAAAAGGAACCCTTAGTTTGAGGTGAGCATTCTTCAAATACCAATATCATGTGCTCGACATATTTATTATCATTTGAACGGTTACCTATTGGTTTTCCTGATTCTTAACAATCCCATATTGACGTATTCTATTCACGCCAAGGACGTCAATTGTCCAGCTTGCAGGTGTACGTAGATTCGTTTGAGAGTCACAGATAGTCGCAGATAACAATATTATGGGTTGCAGAGTGTGATTAGCTACTAATTGATGTTTTTATGTACCTTACCACTTACGAAATATTTTACTAGTTAACTTTATCATAAAGGCAATAGGTAGTAATCTTAAGATCACACGATTCTGATTAAATATGAGAAGACCCAATTCGGTGGTTTTATCATTGTTGTGCAGACCTTGTTACCACTTAGGAATTAAAAACTATACCTATGTATCCAAACCATCATTTCAACTCGCATTTTGCGTTACAGTGGTTTTGGGTGTTATTCCCTGCCTCCATGAATGTGAAAATTTTTCCCATACAAATTAACGTCAGAAATACAAATGTTGAGTAAGTGCGCATGATTGGCTTTAAATTATCCTCTCTTTATTTTAACACATTCAGAAACATGTATTCCTTCTATCGGCAGCCAATAAATGTCAATCCCATCAGCATGGAATATCACAAATTATTGATTGGTGGTTCCCACATTTATTAATTTTCTACCCAAGTCATTTAATTGTCTCAATACGAGAAACTTACTCCTCTACCCCTACCCCTTCCCTCACCTAATAGGGTAGTTAAGAACGTTTCTTATTGATTTTTTTAAATCTAATTTAAATTTTCTAAATAGATTCTTGCAAAAGGCTTAATTTTTCAGACTCTGCTTAAGTTCGCTCAGTAGTTGGCGTCCGACTGCTTACTATAGCCAATATTCTTTGCACTTTTATTCTTACATTCCTGTGTAACATTACGCTTTATATCGTATATTTGAATGACCTTTACAATCTTATTTCAAATACGAGAAAGGTGATGTGCCACACCTATTTCTAAGGAGTTTTTTGATTGACACTAATATGGACCAGGTAGGTTCTGTGTTTTCAATTTCTTGTCCGTCGTTGTTTTCGATTCGGGGCTTCATGTGTTGCAACATCTATTACTAAATGCTGTTTTGGATTACCTTTCTGGTATTTTCCAGTAGGCATCGGTCGAGTGAAAGCGGCAATTTGGAATAATTTGTTCCTCGAACAAGTAGGTCATGCGAGGACCTTTTCCAAGTACGTGGGACCAGCGATGCCCCTGGTAAATTAAATGAATTTCGCAATCGACAGTCTCATTCGAAGGAAAACTGGCCATATCGTTATTCAGAAGTTGGAAAAGGGTGTGGACGGTGTCTTCAGATAAGGGGAATCGTGTTGGAAAGTTACCGGTACCATCGCCATCGGTTCCGAAACCATCTTGCGCCTTAACGGAGTCACTTATGCAATACAGTCGAGCAGTTCATATACGGTTATCACTCATCATTAATTAGCAGAGCGAAAGACGCGAGGTCCACGGGCTTAGTTTCTCTCTTACTCTCAAGACCTCTCATCTCTCCGCTCGCTCCGACTTTTTTACGCGCGATGAATTTCCATGTTGTTGTTACCCAGTCTCATTCAGACTTGACCTGTAATTTGGACTTAGCAGTTCTCCTTAAAGTTATGAGACAATAGATTTACTATTTCCCTCAGCAATGCTATGCCTACTCGAAGGTGCCGAGCCGTCTCCTACGAATCTGGCGTTCTGAAACGATTCTTGGTTCAACATTTTTTCTTATATGTATATAAGCATATGATAAGTATATTTATGGGTCATTCCAGACGAAAACACAAAGGCGACGAAAACATTTCTGTATCAGATAGCCCTTCTAAATAGATCATTGGTGCACAATAATTATTAAACCCTGTGACAACGGATAGCAGGCTTGTGCAGGCTTGTACTAATTTTGTCACCTTATTCCTGGTATTTATACATATTTACCTAGAAAGATAGATCCATCAGAAGAAGAAATTGTCGCATAACAAAAATTCAGTACAACAGGCCCTCACCTTTTGTTACAATCCCGTAAATCACCAAAACTTGGCGCTTCGTCAGTTGCTTGGTCGAAAACGATACGACCATTTCACCTACCCGAAGAAAATAAATTGGTGATCTAAAAATTGAATAAACCTAATATAAATTATATGTATATACTGTGTGAAGCAATACAAATTAGTAGTTGACTCTACTGGGATTCAAACAACAGCCGCCCAGGCAGAGGTTCGAAGCTTTACCATTGAGCCACCGTTAAATACTGAAAGATTAGCTTCCTTTGACGTATAGGTATAGGCCTGTACCTACTACTTTTGTACTTTATGAGAGAAACGAACGGATGAACATAAAACAACCCAGATGGTCTCATTCGATTTATTGAACCTCCTTATCCACAAATCAAACAAAAAATACCCTTTTATTTCGAAAGTTTCCGAGTCATCGAATTTTTAATATTTTATCCCTTGAATGCTGTTCTTTGGGGTTTATCACGACTGATGCTGATGTTACTAGCACTTCCCCGACTGAAGTTCATCGTTTTTTGAGCCAAATTGCATGAAGTACGGTCCAGCAGTTTGAGAGAAAAGCTTCGGACGGCGAACGGACGAAATTGAATTTTTTATTGAATTTTTATTCAACAATTGATTACAAAGGTTCATCATTGAAAATATTAACCCTAAATCTGTTCTTTCGCCAATAAATCATGCATTTCGTAAAAAGATTATTTCGTTGGGAAGCACTTTTTGAGAACAATAAGCGGTAAAATTTCAAAAAATGTGCTAAACAAATCACTAAAAATAAATGGCTTCAAATAGTTGAATTTAAATTTGTTTGTAGACTGAAAAAATTTATCGGGGAATTTATGAACAAAATTTTACTTAGATCTCATTAAAATCTGCTTATACTCGTAAATTAATGGAAAATGCAAACAAAATGCACTTGTAATAGAAAATTAGTTTATAGTCGAATATAATTTGGAAAATGTTTTTATTTATCATAAAACTTATAGTTTTTGTGCGGGAAAATTGCTAAAATTTCAAAACAATTTAATGCAATATAAAAATTTCAAAAATTTGCTCATATTGTCATACTGAAGGGTTGAACGTTTTAGTAGTGGACAAGGGACAAAATCAGGAAAGCGAAAGCTTCTTATCAGAAGAAAGCTATTACTATGGACCTTCTTAACAACTGAAATGTTCATATACATATACTACACCATACCCTACGTTAATACTGCCGTACTAAGAATAGATCCCGTATCTAACCAAACTCTACTTTTTGGAAAATGTATCTCTAGGTTTTGAGTCGAAATTTCCTGATATTAGCTCTGTTTTTCGTTGTCTAGAGCTTCAAAAGCACTCATTCCAAAGAAAATTTCTCGTTGAATCGCGTGGTATGGCGGTAAAAACATTATTTTGCTCAGAAAATTGCAAAAAAATGTAGAACATTCGTATGTACTAGGCGATTTTCTCGTATCTGGTGCACAGACGAGTTTTCGTTTTGTAAATAGAGAGGAGAAATAATCGTGGTTGCCACCCTCCGAAAACCGTATCTGATCTGACAAGAGAAAATACATTCGTATGATCAAAGTACTGGGAAGAAAAATCGGATCTGCCACTGATTCCGATGTCGTTTCAGACGCCACGAGTCGTAAAGTACTAAGCAATAAATTCCTATCTGAACTTTCAAGTGTCACAATTTGTATATACCTGAATACTAATAAAATAATCGTATCTGACGCCCACATGCGGGTTTTTACTCTAGAAAAGGCTAGTTACGGGATTTTTATTAGTAAATCGAATCAAAACGTAGTTAATGCGATAATTGTAAGCCGTTTTTCAGGCATTTCCCGTTTAGATCCGACTTCGAGGCCAGCAAAATGCAGATACGGGATATATTCTTGGTACGGCAGAATAGTGAGAAAGAAAAAATTATAGATTTATATATTTGACATTTCTATTCTTTTTTGCGGTTGTTGTCGCGTCCATCGTGATAAAATCAAATGGGATCCGGTCTCATAAAGTGCTGAAGGAACTGCTGGTAGGAAATCCTTTTTGCAGTATTTCGTCTCCCGACCATTCAACTTAACAGCTATTTGAGGTCAATGTTGTAGAAAAAGACTCTCAGGGGGTGTTGGGAAACACCTCATCAATCTGGCGTTCACTCGTCCGTAAATCAAGTAGGTACCTGTTAGTTCGTTTCTGATTTAACTCTTCACGCGAGAGTACATGATACCGATTGAATCTGAATAGTTTAGAGTATTGGGAATAATGATTATCAAGATGTAGTTAAAAATATCAGATTTCTTTATAGCAAAATGTTTCTTTGACTTCAATAATTAAGTTTAGAACGACGTGCTGGAAGAAGATGTAAGGATTTTAGCTGGATGGAAGAAAACCTAAAGTTAGGTTAGGTATCGTACTTATAATTATTGTCTGTGTCTAATCCAGCTTATTACCTACTTAATGAGCTTATTTCGGTTTCAGTTACTCATTTGCTCCTAGAATGTTGATTTTTTGACGGAAACAAGACCTAGTTGGATCTGCTTGTACATTGTAAACCTGATAACATGATATATTGAGAACATGATAATATAGATATATTGATTTAGTAATACATTTCTTTTTACAGGCGATCATTATGATCTTAGTTCATGGATGTTGAATCTCAGCATTTATACGACGATGCATACGATCACCTCGGAATTTGAACCTTATTGTAGTACTCGTAGACGGCTATCCGTCAAGGGGGATAAGCATCAATCAAGATGGTGATTAAAAACTCCCATCACTGCTTCTCTGAATTGCAAACATAATTGACACGGTGTTATTGTGCAATTAAAATTTTAGTTTAGCGTTTAGCCGATTTGGTGTTAGAATCATGAAACATTACGAATATCGTGGCGTTATGAATCTTTCATTTTATTCTCATCAGTTTTGACGTAAAAAACATAACCTTAACTTCTTGGAGTGTTAGTAATTGGAAAATCAGCTCATCAGATTCTCAATCACCGGGTGAAAAAATCTTAAGTGGTTTCTAATGGTTGTTGGGAATTCCTTTGAAAATAGGTATACCACCATTTCATATATGATTCCTAGAGCTAATATCAAAATTTATATGAGAAAAATGTATTATATTAATAACATGGCGAAAAATTGACCGAATATATATTTTATCATTAAGATTAAACAACGATAAATTACCAATAAGTATTAATTATAGCAACTTCAACAATTACAGGAGCCATTATAGGATTAAATCACACATCCACACAAAAAGTTATAGCATATTATTATGAAAGTAAAATTCCCCACAATTATTTATTTATCTTATAAATATACCAATCATTGGAAAAATATATTAATATCATAATATTATGAATCCAATGATCATATATGCTATGGGCAGATAGCTGAGTTTGTTCCAGGATCAACTCATAAATATATTTATAATATGAAAGTATAATTCCCCACAATTACATACAGGTGGTTTATCGTTATAACCATTACCTCCGAACTCCCTTAGTGTCGTGAACCATTTCCATGGTCTTGCATTGGATAAATCTGACAACACGCATTTAAATACAATATTTACTGCGAAAATTTTCAGCATTGTGCTTTCTACTTTCATTGATGCATGGTTCAAGACGATAATATAAACTGCTATTAAAGCTTAAATTGAACTCCTCTGTCGAAATATTGAATTCATTGTCAAGTTACACTAGCCAGACTAGTGACTGTAAGCATTTCTATGAGTAAGCGTTTACGTCAATACACTTGTACATATAATAATGTAGGTGCCGTGAACTTCGCTTAATAATGTCACTGTTTGATTCAACATTCCACCATTCATGCTCAATGCTTTTTTGAGATGATAAACTCGTGATCCCACTCAACTGGTTTAATTTCATTCTTATTCCTCATTGCAAGTTGCCGTGCAATTATGGTATACCTACAGGGCCTCGCGATTCGGATAAACACTCCGAAACACCCTGATGAGCTCGTTGAGTTGGAAAGCTTGTTGTGAAAAACTGCCCTCTGTCCTAAATTGCATGAATAATTTCTTTCGACTTTCTGATAAACTGTTAAAACCAGCAGCGTGGACTATCCATTGCACAGCTTTCCAGAAAGAATCACTAGTCCGCCATTTTTTTCCTGTAATGCCTCTATGCAGCCCCAACTACTCCAAGCGAACCCGGTTGTGTTTGGCTAGGGTGTTGAGGGATTGCTTTTTCATATATGGATATATGTATGTGTCATTCCAGACGATAACTCTCCTTAGAATAGAGATACAAATTCCGCTCTTGCTCCAAGAACGAATTGATTGGCCAACTCTTTTTGAGCACATTAAATTGGTCAATTTTCAAAAATATAATGAAAAAATCACCAAAAATGGCTTAAAACGACTAGAAACGGCTAAAAATCGTTAAATTCATATTTTTAAGCAAACATTTAGACAACAAATGTTGATTAACAACGAACTAGAACACTTTAAAGTTTGTTCTGAACAATCGATTAAAAAATTGTTAAAAATCCAATAGGTATCAGTTTTGAATCGTAGAATATTATTTAGTACTAGTTTATTTGCTATAAAATCGGTGGTTACAAAATGCTTGCCCTCAAAGCGCTCAAATTGCAGAAAAATGTAACATGATATATAATACTCAATTATACTCTCTATTAGAGCAATATTAACGTGGGGATAACCACGTGACACATGGACGCATCGGATCCCGTATATTGCCCCAGTTGTGAGTATAATACAATACTATAATAATCTCGATAATCCTGCATGACTGGAACTTGTTTTGATCATGATCCGCCATATAAATCAAAATAAATATACTTTCTCGGTCTATACATCCACAGAATATATGTAAATGGGCAAAAGGGTAGGCAAGATATGTGTGTAATGGAGTTTACGTGATACTTGTTTACTTAATACTAAAACAACGGAAGTTCTCGTGCCTTCGGGACGCTGAGAAGTTCCCAGCTGCTTGATCAGATGTAGACATTCGTCGCACTGCCTCAAGATGAAGTCCAGCGATTATTCATGAGAAGGACCCGCGATGGGCTGCCGCGATGTCGGTCGGAGATGGCTATCTGGTGATTCAACACCCAGGTCACGGCGCTTGTATCACTTTTGCGCCGTTCCGCAAACTTCGGGGGCGATTTGCTTCAACCGCTCTCCTGAAGTATATAAATATATATATATATTATTATTACCGAATGAAGTAGGTCTACAAGAGCATGTACATAGTCAACAATTTTTAGAGAAAAACAATAATTGACGACACGAAACTAATATTTTATATTTCGGTTTATGCCTTTTTCAAATTATGAGAAAAGAAAATTTTGCTTTTGAAAATGTCTCCGAAAAAAGAGATTTTATTTTCTCATCAGGTCACTTGATGTTTACAATTTGACAGATGTTTTCTTTCTGTATACAGAGAGCAACTGAACTAGAACTTGAATGACCAGAAATTGGAGTATAAATGAACGATTTTTGCATGGAACATGCTTTAGCGATCACCTAACTGGTCAAAAGTGTCACGTTTTATGTCAGGGAAAACTGCCATACAAATTTTCTTATGAGTTTCACTTACAAACAAGCCGTTGGTAGTAAAATAAACTTCCGCAGTGTTCGTCGCACTGATATCGTTCACCATTAGTTGGAAAGCTCTCATTTTAATGAAGATTAGTAAGATAATTATGACGTAGTTTTATATTTATAATATTTTCAAATTGAATTCGTCCTTTTACAAAATGAATGCGTCCTTTTACAAAATGAATTCTTCCATCATAGAGAAGGACCGAATCTTGAAGCTATCTTAGTAAAGTCTGGGGCTCGGGAAAACGGTGGCGGTCGGAATGCATTTATGCAGGTGCGCAAAAATTGTCTCTCCTGCCATCTTCGCACATCAGACACAAATTACTGTAGGCAACAACTTTGTAATGCATATGCTGTGCTAGTGCATATGCACACCAACGCTGTAATGCATATGCTTTCCCTCATTCCTAGAGCAGCATCAGGGCTGCCTCTGCATTGAAGAAACAAAAGTTCCTGTCATGCAGCATGATCGTATGAGCAAATTTTCGTAAATTATCGTATTGTATATTGTTGAATTGTTTTGAAATTTGACCTTTTTGAGTGCAAGGAAATTGTTAACCATTAATTTTATGACAAAAAACGTATTCTAAATAACACTCTCCTGTCCAAATAGAGATTTTGAATTATTAGTTTTTTTCCCCCGTTTTTATAGATTTTTCAGCCGAATTTCATAAACTTTCGTCCAGTAGTTTTGGAGAAACTCTCTGGACAGCATACGGTGGACTTAATGATGAATCAGCGGGAAGAACACAAATGCGACCCGAATTAGCGGGAAGGACAAAAATGCGACCCAGAATTAGCTGGAAAAAAGCATGTTCTATGTTTTAGCATTTCAGCCGCAGGCTCAAAGCGGAAAGCAACCAGGGGGTGCAGGAGGGCGGGGGCCCGAAGTGCCGAGTTTACCTGTTTTTCTTGTTCATGAAGTTTGAACATCACCCTTCCTGATGGAAAGTTCCTGCACCATTAATATAAGTCCATCAGAAAATAACATTTGAAATCTGGATCATTTGTTTGAACTATTTGAATACTTCAACACCTCGTTATTGGAATATCTACTGTCCGAAGTAACAGCTCGTATTTCGCGGTTCAAATCCTTCGCGAGATCATACCAAGGTGGCCAGTCTGCTATCAGTGGCGTGGGCCGTGAGATCTTGAGCAACTAGAGGGGAGACGTAACCTTAATGATTGTCTACCACCTACGGGGTCGGGAAGGGCGTGGGTGTTGTAGGACCTGAGCTGGATCATGAGATTTAGAGCGACTGCGAAAAACAGGTAGCCCGAGCTGAGTCAACGATAATTATTTTCGTTGTGCTCTCTTTGGAGTGAAAAGAATAATACGATCGAATTCTTATTGCCTCCTTGGAAGATTACCTATTTAGTCGCCATTTGTTTTCTGCTCATTGTTTGTCATCAATAATGAACATAAAGAACTGTAATCTCCTATATAATGACTTGGATAGCTGAAGCAATATTACAGGCATCCAACCAATGTGGATTATGATATAGTACCCAATAACAAATTACCTGGTTAAGTGGTTCAACTTCGTTTCAATTGAACTGGGTTAGAGCTAACAAGTAAATATATAATTACGTCTTTAATTTCCGAGGGTGGTAAAAATTTAAATCCGAGTTGGTTTTTCTAACATTGCTGTTTCTTACTTTTGAATACTTTAAAGTGTACTGGACTTAGCGTACTGAAAAGCCGACGTGGCAAACTCTAAAACATCAGTTTAGAGTACAATAACAATCACATTACGTAACTACCATCGAATTCTCGAAGTGAATTAGGACATTTCAGGTCTAGGTTGTGATCATCACGATATTCACCAATCAAAGCATGTAACTGAAAAGGATATAAACCTATTCCTCTAGCAATTATTTCAGCGCAATCTTAACCTTTGGCCTAGATTAGTGTGCTAAAGTTCAGATCCGCTCTATTCCCATGCGCTTAATTAACGATAAACATATTTCGCGTGTCTTGAAAACTGTAATCACTTCTAAATAGCTGCTCCTATGTTTCACAATTGCTTGACCTATCTTGGATAAAACATTAGGTACCCACACTTGGCGCTTATTATGATATGTTCCACACGCAAGACTTGTAAGTCAGTTAGAATCGAAACTGTCAGTGGAGCAATGAAACGGAAGAACGGATATCGGACAAATGATGTGCAGCAATTTTCGTTTTGTGGCCTACAACGCAGAATAACTTTTGAGCTATTGATATTTTTTACAGAATCACTGTTTTATTTCTCGACGTGCACAGCTAATAAGCAACAGTTGTCCAATCTATTAATAAACTACAATAGATGCTAATTACACAAAAAAGTACTTAGTTTATTGTTACAGTTTCATGATTATAACAAAAATGATTATTAATGAATTCACAACTTCTATTACTCATCTGCTCTCTGATTTAAAAGTTAGCTTTTATACTAACATGTACCATTTATACTAACCATACTACATCTGGCTCACGTTCAACCTGTCCACAAATAACTTAGTCGAACTCGCCTATTAGGACAGTCTTACATGCCAATCTTAACATTAATAAAATTAAATATCCAGGAAAAAAATTAGAAAAAAAATGGAAATTTTGCAAACAAAAAATAAAGTAAGGAGAATGAGTTCTTTCTGCACTGTCGCACCAAGCATTCAAGATTGCAAATGATGGCAATTACATTCACGAAGTGCAACTTGGTGTCACACATCTTCGATTGAACAGTGTATGCTGACCTCAAAATCTGCGTCAACTACATGTTGATGATACATACCTATGATGTGTGTACTGGTTAAAACATTATTTGCCGTACAGTATTCGACATTAGGTAAGGAGTTATTTGATCTTCGCAAAAAACTGTATAGGTACCTATTATTTTCCTGGATTAGTAGGCGAGTAGGCACTCGTTAATACTTAGCACTTCACTACAGTGTTTTTTGAAGAAAAAAGTATTACAAAGGCGGTTATATGAGTAGGTATATACATTTTTACTTATTTCATGGATTCTCGCTGTTCATATTGTGCATTACAAGTATACAAAAAGAAGTTCTTAAATTGAAACTCGTCAACTCAGTGTTATGCAGTCAAGATAACCAAGGTGCTGCAATTTGGTTGAACAATAATATATGCTATCTATGTATTAACTTATAATTGTGACTAGTAGGTATAGCGCAGTATTTTCATTGAAATATTCGGATCAAAGAGAAGTCTTCTGTTCAGCAGTATTCAGAGACCATTTCGAGACATGAAATTCATTAATCCCGGATAGTTCTCTGCGGAGAATGGTTATTCTAAAAAGGAAGAAAATCCCGTTCCTCGCAATTCATTAAATCTTTTAAGAATCGTCGTAATATTACTATTGGCAAATCAGGAAATGCCAAAGATATATGACAGCATTGCACTTTTGATTAGTCATCGTCTAGTTACCGTATGATTTTCCTGACACGGCCAGAAAAATACCTACTAAGCTTATGTTAGTTTTTTGACTTCCATGTTGGAATGATTGCTTCCCAAGTTTCATTTCGAGCAGTTACTATATCAAGTATTAAATTCCCATTAAACTCAGTAAAGTCTTTGTTCAACTTTTCCCCCAAGTAACGGGATATGTTATCCGTTAAAAGGCTGCGGGACACCGTTGCCATCTCGGTAAATCAATTATTTCGTCCCACAAATCATCCGTCACGCCGGTCTCTGTGAATATTCATGCCGCTTTTCCGTGAATCCGCAGTCAACGCCAAGACACGAGACGCCGACGTATTTCACGCTTAATTACGCATTGTGCGACGCGAAAATGTCAAACTCTATGATCTGAATGACAGTTCGATTACAAAGCCGGCACTGAATTTATGGTGCATTGTTGCTTGTTTGTTTTAAAGAGAAACGTTGAATGTTTAGCAGCTCTTGATAAACAGCCTGAAATCATGTCTGCAACTTGAATCGGAAAATTATTCAGATTGAATGCTACGTGGTTCATCAAATATGCAAACGCTGTACTTTGCACACTACTATGGTCAGTCAATTCCTCACACATTTTTCGATGATTGTGCATAACTTGTCATCTTTTGCTTCCTTTCCCCTGTTTTTCGTATCTGTGCGACATCATGTCATGTTTTATTAATATCATTCTTCCTGTTTTAAAATACTAATAGTAATTAATGCAGAGTCCAATGGAAGCACTACATATCACTAACCATATGTATTCCAGTCTGACCTATTTAGGAAAGCAGAACTCTGCCTTGTGTTTTCTTATTCTCAAAATACCAACGGTACCTATACCATTGGTTCCAAAAAGATGAAAATGATTGCTCAATCGTGATTCCTACGTTCTCCGTACCACCCTGGCCATACATTCAATCATATTTGCATACTATGATCATGAAGTGTTGATCGCTAACACTCGGGTCCTTCTTCATCAATAATTCACGTTCCCAAAACTGTTTTCCAAGCTCTACGACCGTGGTTCTAATGACTACCGCCCTTACTGCTATTCGCGGTCATATCCCCAGTCTCAAGGTTCTTAACTCCGTTACGACGCGCATATCATGCATACATGAATATATGCATGAAAAACGGTTTTGAGTAAGTATACGGCAGTCTTAGAGAATGGATATCCTTACGGTGGTATGGGAATTTTGGATAAGAACATCCATTATTATTCAATCTGACCTTGTTTCAATAGAATTGCTCGAGACGCTACGCATAATATGTTCATTTTATGATCGTGTGAGCAATGACTAAGTTTGACTTATGCAACAAACGAAATAGAAATGGGAAAAACATCGCATAATGTTCCTTCGAATTATCAATTACTTCAATAGTTCGACGCGATAATTCGTAGAGATTTGATCTTAACTTCGGTGGGAAAGGGTCCTCGACACGAAATTTCAGGATATTGAGTTTAACCGTTAATGGAAGATTTTGAATCTATATTTCCTTTTTTAATGCGAAATGACTGTAGAGCCTTCTGGACCTTCAGTCGCTTAAGGGATGTACACATTTTCATTTTATCTCATTTTTAAGCTACTCCAACGGAAAAGGAGGTTCTTTGTTTCACTTGCATAGGTCTTTAGAGCTGATAATTACGTTTGCAAACAATGTTCCCCTGCTGTGCGAAAATATATTAACCAATCACGTTTTTAATAAGAAAAGTTGTAGGCATTAGATGAAAGTTTCGAGGAACTATTGAAGAAAGAAATTTATGTGAAAAAGGCAAACAAATTTACATGGAAGAATGAAATCAAAGTCAGTAGAGTCAGGCAGGTCATGTGCATACCCGTTTTTCCTAAATCTGACATTTTGATGCTTCCATTTCCCTGAAACTATGAGTTTAATTACCACTACGGATTTATTACATTCCCCAGAAATTACGTATATATTGAAATGAAGTAATTCATAAGTAGTAATTCATTAAAAATTCCGGAGAACCTGGAAGCATTCAACCAACGCACTCTCCCTATTTCGAGGGGCACGGGCGTAGGTATGGTGGGGCAGCGTTTTCAACATTCTACCCGAAAAAAAAGGTATAAAATGAACCAAAGTAGGTCGATTATAGATATGATTTAAAATCAATTGAAAATGATAAATAAAACACCGCAGAATAAATTATTTTCTTTAATTTAATATCAAATCGTGTGTTGATCAAATAAACATATCCGCTTGTTGATTGTCGTCTGATTCGTTCTCGGATGGGGAATCAGGTTTGCGAGAGAGAGAATTTGAAGACCCAAGAGTTCGGGAAAAAAGGTAGGACTGATTGAGAGAGGCGTGCAGTTGTGGGTTTGGGATGAGGAAAAAGTTCAGTTAGGTAAACTAGGCTTCATGACCTTCTGTTTCTTATTTTTCCTAGTTATTTCATGTGATTTTTAATGAAATACACTTGCCCCACTGCCAAAAAAAACAAGAGCGTTTTATTAATTTACTGCAGCAATTTTTGTACCTTTGAAAGTAGGGTAAACCTGTACACTTACAGTCGAACGCTCATTAAAATTGAAATCATCATGCTAGAGCTGTTTTTTTTTTTTTTTTTTTTTGCATAAAAACGCACGAAAATAACTGAGATATGGTTGATTTTAAGCTCCAAACCAGCCTATCCTGAAGCTTTTTTGCTTGGAAACGCACACACTCAGTAGAATTACATGATGCCTGCCTTTTAGTCAGTAAAAAAAAAAGGAACAAAAACACGTTGGTTGGGAGCTGAAAAATGCATTAATTTGGCGCACACTGGTGGTGTGGCCGCGAGCAAACAGGTGTATAAAAATCTCAATACTATGGTAAAGGCTCTTTTGGCCAATTTTTGTGCGTTTCGTGCTTGTTGGGGCTGGGAACAAAAATAAAAACCTTAGCTTCAACACGCGGAAGTGTAATACAAGCTTAACAAAAAGCACAATGAGGTAGGACAGTTTGATGGGGAGCAAAAAGCGTCAAATTAATGCATTTTTTAGCTCCCGACCATGGTTTTTTGTTCCTTTTTTACTAACTAAAAAGCAGGCATCAGGAATTTTACTGAGTGTGTGCGTTTCCAAGCAAAAAAGCTTCAGGAGCTTCAAATCAACCTTATCTCAGTTATTTTCGTGCGTTTTTATGCGAAAACAGCTCCAGGATGATGAAGTCAATTTTGATTATCGTTCGAATGTAAGTGTACAGGTTTACCCTACTTTTGAAGTTATCAAGTGAGCAGTTCATGTAGAGACAAAAGGTGGAAAGATAAACAGTGAAATGAAGAGCAAAGGAAGGGTTTTAGACGAGAAAATCATTGAAAACTGTGCCCCCCTCAGCTTTGCACTCTGATATCGGGCAAAGGCTTCGTGGGACTTGGTTCAAATTACGCTTATTTGTCCACTGCGGAGGTTCAAATTTCTATCAGTTGATCATAAAGAACTGTTCTATCATTTTTGCTAAGAAACTGAATAAAATGGAGTCGCCTCATATCGAAAGAAAACTAACAGGCGCTCTTGCTTTTTGTCCTGCTTGACACTTCATGCATTTATTATCTATATTTTGTTCTAATCTGCATGGCCTAATTGGGCTTGTTGCTTGGCAATCACATTACAATATTAACTTAGTATTCTGCTGTCGTGAATGCTTTAGTTTGGAGAACTTATAAACAGTAATGTGTAGTGTTGTACAAGTATGTAGACTGAATTAATAATGGTGTTATGTATTAACTGTATGTAATGTTTTAAATGAGGAATTATATTAATATGTCCAGTCTGATTGCTCCTTGCTGTTAGCCAACTATATTTACTCAGAGTTCCACCGCGTATTAGCGAACCACAGCACTAGAACGGTAAATAATTAAACGGGTTGTCCCTCATAAACTCTTCACTTTATTGTGGAATGATAGAGAAATTTCTCGCGCTGGACTGGCATCAAGCACACGTGCGGATGACATCCGTCAAAGCGATTTCTCTAATGGGACAACGAAAGGACTTACGTCCTCGACCACTCGCGTTACCCAACTCGGCCAGCTTTACCATATCGACTTGGAGCTAAACGGCAGGTTTTTTTCCCCTTCCTACGAATGAAACTCCTAGAAATTCCGATCCGTAGGATCTATTTTATCTGGAGTAATGCCACTATTTATATGTGAGGTCTTGCGCACCCTTACCGCCGAAGTCATGAATGGAAGGCAAAAAGCACGTGCCCCTGACGGTACTTCGGCTCTAGCTCGTGTTTCCCGCGGCTTATAAGGCAGTTTAGATGCTCCTTGCACTTTCTCGGCAAAACGGTTTCCGATCCCATAAGTCCCACTCCGTTCTTGATTTTATCTATATACACCTAGTTGTCCAGTACTTATTTGTAATTTGAAGTAATCCCCACGGATATACAACTCTGCCGCGGTTTCTCAGAGTCTTTTATTGCTCCTCTAAATACCCTATACGGATTTTATCCTTTAAACTACGCGACCGCCGCTTTGACTGAGCTTACATGCCTAAGGCTGTTAATTTTGTTCTTCGTGCTATAATTTTCAAGAAATACCCGCCCTAGGAATTCTCTCTCCGCAACGCAATAAAGTAATTTAATTATATATACTTACAGCCATAACTAACGATGTCGTAACTTTGATTAAATTTGTATGTTTCGCGAATGTAAGAGCAAAGGGTTACGTTTTTGCTAAATAATATGTGGTTACTATTGGATAGTCAGACAAGTACGCTGAACCGATCTAACAACGTTGTTTCCCTCGAATATCTCGATTATGATTACCTAATCAGCTTTCAAAGTTATACAAGGCGTTCCACCAGACAAAGACCCCCCTCTAAAACTGTAATTTCTGGGGTGGAAATTTTTTTAAGTTTTCAATCTGCATGTTTTTTTTTCCAGAATTTAAAATATGACCGCGTTGAGCAACGTGCGCTATCATGCGTAACTCACACCAACTTTGTTTTTTTCCAATAGGAACCCCAATTTTTTTACTGCAAATTCAAATCCTACGTAAAATTTCATGAAGAAACTGCTCATCACTTGAAACGGGCGCAATTCGGCTCCAAAAGTGTACAATTCCACTCTAAAAATGCAACAACTGTGAAGTACTGAGTTTTTGTAGATATTCAATTGCCACATAATAATACATGGTTTTGGGGTATTTTTTCTTGAGGTACCTCGTAATCATGTTCATTTATTGATAGTTGCAACACGAACATGGGAAAACACTACATTTTAGTACGCTTTGTGCTAAAAAATGAAACATTCAAAAATTTATGCTGAAACATGTCCTTAAAATTCATTAACATTTGCTAAAAAATCGATAAAAACGGCAAAAAAGGCTAAAAATTCGAAACCTCTATTTGAATGGAGATTATTATTTAAAATACTTTTTCTGCCATAAAATTATTAATTAACAATTTCCTTACACTCAAAAATTTTAAATTTGAAAACAATTCAATAGTATACAATTCTATAATTTACGACAATTCGCTCATACGATCATGCTGCATGACTGGAACTTTGTTTTCTAATAATCTATTTATTATTTTCATCACACTTTCGAATCTCTTACAGATATTGTGACGAATCCCCTAGTTACGAACACTATGGATAAGTTATCACCCGATATGTAATTATTCTCGCAGCCTACAGTGGTTGACTTGATATCCGTCTTCTAGGAAATCGATCGTCGACTAATGGCGCTATAAAAGTGATTTCCACTGTGTATTCAATTGATCCAATTTATTCTGGAAGGTCCCCCGAATCCACTCACTGCGATTTATCCTGATTGGAAATCCCCGAATAAAATCGTGGGGAGCGACCCATCTGGGAGGTGAAGGCCGAAATACCCTTTTTCCGTCCTGTGGGGTCAGCAAACGACTTCCCAGCACAAAAGAGCTAATTTTCCTCCGGGACCATTTCACATCCATTTACCTATACCTGCTGTTTGCTGTGATTGTGAACGAAATGTACGGTTCGTAATATATATTGTAATTTATCCGTGCTCATTGTAAACACTTTTTTTTTATTTTTTATTTTATCGTCCTGATTGTATAAAACTACACGTACCTATGCTACGTGTATGCTATAATTGTATACCACCTAAAGTCCTAAAGATCAGAAAAGCGTGTCTTGCTCCTGTTCGCTTTGTATTCAGAAGCATGTAAAATTCAGTGAGTTTCTTCACTAATTAGTATTTTGTTTGTGTTTGCAGTTGATTGCTTATCAAATTTGGTAGTTTATTATGGGTTTATTCCACAGCTTTCGAAGCTAATGACAGGATTCTTATATGACCATAATCGTGCAGTATTTCGCTCCTGAACACAATCAGTTTTTTCATTAAACTAAACCTTTACGAAAGTAACCGAATTTCTGGTATTCCCCATACCTGATCTGGTTCATTGGCATTAGAAAACGAACTGAACTTTTCAGTTCATTCAAGACAACTTTGCATTGAATTTTGCTGGTTGGTTGTTCCTGTTCGTTGTGGTTCTGTTTCTGTGGTAGTTATTCTGTGAGCTCTTCAATTTCTAGACCGATTGCTTTGAGCAAGAAGACACTTCGCGCACAAAACATGCCAAGCCTTAAAATGCATGATATCGCCAATTCGGGTCAAGCAAATCGTTGGATTTCCTCACTCTTTTTTTCTGCGTTGGGAAATGAGATGCTTTTTCAACGGCTTGACCCATTTTCGCTGATCGCACAACCGTACTACTAAGTGGGAAGGCGGATTCACACATCTCACCGAGACTGAAAATATATTCCTAATGTTGATTAATAATATATTTCATTTATAAATTATAATATATTTCATTTATAAATTAAATTGGAATGTGAACCCTTTAATGTTACTATGGATTAGTACGGCGCTCTTTACAGCCCACTTCAGCTCTGCATTTGTAAGAAGTATGCGTAACGCAAATGTCAGAAATGATATAATTTCAAGGGAACGACATTCTCATTGGAATAGAAGTAGTTTCAAAAAATGGGATCAGAAAGGTATGAAATAGTTTTACATACTTCGCACTGGTCTCGCGTGAAAAGTTTTAGAGCCCTGCAATAATAGGCAATGCGGAGGCGCGCGGGTTCTGGTTCATATACAGAAATGAAATGAAAATCAGTCCGTTCGAAAGAGATATTCCTCCACCACTTCGGAGAACAGCAATGGTGTTTATTTTGTGATTGGCAAAAAGCGGCCAAGCCGTTGAAGAATCGTCTCACTCCCGAACGCATTCACAAAGAGTGAGAAAACCTGTAGAAAGGGTTTGTAAGCAATTTTCAAATTTTCCACCCCCATCCGAACCATGGGCTGGAAGTCTCGATGGTATGGGAACTATATCCAGTCGCAGCACATCCCACAGGGAGCGAGGGAGAAAACCCACTCCTAGCGAGCAAAGCGTGCAAAATCCCCTATGCACGTCGGATTTTAACGGGGGTTTTCCCACGAACTCGGGATGGACTAAAATAATATCGCATCCCATCTATACACCCCATATAGAGCGACTAAAGCGAGCAACATCCCCTACACATTCATGTAAAATCACCCTTAGCGATCCACCGTTTCCAATCATTCTACATATCCCACTCAACAGTAAAGACCATCGGGTCCATACAGCCATACCGAGCGAGCGAGAAAACTAGGCTAGTTCATTATAAACAGAACTATTATGTAAATAAATATGCAGTGGCGATGTTGACTAATTGCTATTTATGAAAATTTGCGGTCAGACGGCGAGGGGCGACGTAATATATTCAGCAGGCTCGGCTTCCCTCCTCAGATGTTCGACACTTGTACGGATTGCGCAATGCTCAGTACAAGTTGCGGGGACCGGCATGTCAGATGACTAGTTGCCTAACGTTCCGTGACGCGGTTCCCCAGGTTTAATATTATCTACCCTCGTTTTGCATACTATGCGCTCGGGGTACCTGAGCACTCCGATGCTCTGTCTGTGTGCTTTCTGGAATCCAAATCGCCGTCCAAAGGAGAGATAAAAACCCGACCTTGGCCCCAATCCAAATGAATGAGCGTTACATTCAAATCGTTCCACATCCTCTGTTTATTCCGATTCTTACTGCTCAAGATGTGGCAAGTGAGTGAAATAAACCTTCCGCGTGAACCTCTGCATTGAACGAATAATTGAATCTCGTTAGGAATGAGTTGTCTGAGTTTACAGTGTAGTTTTATCGCAGACCTTCTCTGGTAATATTAAACATGTAGGACAACGAAAAATGTTTAAATAATCGACTTATCCGTTTTATCAGTTTCGGCGATTTTACGTTTTCTATAATATGTATTAGTTTTTAACCCCAAACGTCACTATTCTAAATTTTGGCTTAAATGCTTCGAATTTTCTTCTAACGATCTTATTTGTCCAATCATTAATTAAAATACGAAATGGAGGATTTTGGATCTCAATTCGTATTACCCATTGAATTTCGGAAAAATTCATATTCCACTTCCAATTAGACTTGGTACTAAAACTCATATTCTAAATACTTCGTGTTTCATACTTTATGGTTTTGATTCCACAGTTTACATCCATGTGGGTTGAAAAGTCTTTAAAAGTTGGGGTGGGTGTCGGTATATTGAAGTGCCGACCACCAGCACCTCTAGCGAGGCCTCCAGAAAGTATACGACCGCTAACGTAATCTAAAGCATCGTTATCTTTTTTATCTAGTTGTTGTTTTAACAACAACCAATGCATCTGGAAAACTTAATCTATTCGCTGTTTGAACTATAACCCAAAAAGTTTGAAGTATCTGTTTATTTCGATTAGTAGAGTTTTTTGCTGTTGTGCAATAACTAATTTCTATAATTGGCGTGAGCCGTTCATAGTAAATAAATAAATAAATATATTGTTATATTATTAAATAGGTAATTGATCAAGTTTTATCACTCATTACCACTGCATATATAGATCCCCTGATAATCACTTGTTATAGCTTCAAAATTACCTAATCTGAAAGAAAGTCCACGTCAACATGTAATTTCCAAAAATCGATTAATCTATCGAGTTACTCTGACAACTAGAAAACCTTCTGACTAAAAGAAGCGGATGGATGAGGAAGAAAACGAAACGCTTGCATACGAGTCTGCAACACATTGGAACATTTCATGTCTTCAGTTGCAGACGCGTAGGTATGTGTAGCAGACTCGTATGCAATCAGAAATTAACAAGCGGTTGCAATCATGTTCACAATATCAATTATCGAGAATGATTCACAAATGCAGTTTTGTGAAGGTGCTGGCTGAGCAATTGAGCGACAGGTGGGGTCGGCCCCAAGGTGTGGTGCGAGGATGGATTCGCGCGAGAATAGCCTTTGCCATCCTACGCGCATCCAGCATGTGCATACATGGAGCGCGCAAACGCTGGAGAAGTGCAGAAGAACTTATTGGGTTTTATGACGGCGCAGCAACCCATTTTCACTGAGATATTTACCGACATATTTACACACACATCACAAACAGTACATTAAACGCCTCCTTTCCCCAACAACTTCTGAACCACAATCACCAATGCTCCATCAGACCACTATCCCACACTAAAATGTCGAAATAAATATATACAGCTGAAAATTATCGAGAATGATCACCTGTGTGTAAACAATAATTCAAATAACCATGCTCATAACTGTGATTGTTGGCCACGCACTTCGCAGTAGTTAACATAATATGATTGGATAAATCGAGAGCTTTCGAACGAATGGTGAACGAATTTTGTGGGATGAAAAACGACGAAGTACCATTTCCCTAGCAACGTCTCGGTTGTAAGCGGAAATCATCAGAAATTGAGCATATTTCGTTACGTAACGTAACGTGACATAACGAAAATTTGGTTGTGTGCCATAGCAAAGACATGAAATGTCAAAATAAGAAACACGGGAACAGTGAGGGGCCAATCGTATTTGGCAGTTATTTGAGTGGGTTTATGTGGAAGCAGAACCCAAGGAGCCTACAACGGGACCCATTCGACAGAATTATGCAGAACATTTTAGTTATTTAATTTAGAAACTCATTTAGAAAATTAGCCGCCTGGCGAGTTTTGGTTAATTTTTAATATACTATCATGTTAGTGATTCAATGGTAGAAGTAGGTGCATACTTTTAATTTTGGCTATTATTCCTTGTTTTGGGTTCAGTTTTAATACACGGTGCTGGTTGCATTCATGCTTTACAGGTACTCATTTTCGCACCCCTTTCATTGGCGGTCTTATACCTACTATCTGGTGGCCGCGCTGCCGGTGCTGGTATTGGGGTAACAGGAAAGGTCCTTGAAGCGTTTTAGACATACGGAAACAAATGAAATTGAATCTAATTAAATTAATTCGGATGTGAGGTCACCAGAACTACAAAAATTCGGATATCAACAGTAATGTACTCCTTTTCGTAAAGGAAATTATTACTTTCAGGTTTCATGAATTCGGTACTATCCTAAAATACTCCTAGTAAATTAAAGATAGGCAAAAAATACGATGATAAATCTCGTACCTCACGTTTTTTCTTGCTTATTTACATCATCATATCATATACATATTATATCATGTACATTATCATATACATACCTTTGGGAGTTTTTACGAACACATTCCTTACATAATTATCATCCCACCCATCTAAGTTTACCAATTTTGAATATGACTGAGTAGAGAAAAAGATCTAATATAATTTATATGTTATTCCATTATATTTGAGCTACATTACATTTGTACTATACAAGGTGAAATAACATTTTGAGATTCGTCACCTGCAAGACCCTCAGTTCCATTAGTTTCAGAAGTGGACTCAGAATGATTCCGATTTCGATAATTTGTGCAAAATGTAGTAGGTACCTATAGCATATAGGTACTTACTTTCACTTGAATCTTTTTTCCCCCTATGTCAATACGTTATTTGGTAAATAAACCATGCGCTCTCTGGCAGCCCAATACACTGATCCTGGTGCACCTTGTACTCATAATTTTTTAATGAACGAAAGGAAATTCATAGGTACGGTTCGAGGGGATAGTACATGAATCTACTAGATGATGAAACGTCTAGCAACATCATAACTCATTTACCTCTCGATTATCCAATTCTCACGGAGAACCATTAATAACTCCTTATACATTCGTTACCGTTGCGCATTCCATTCCTTTCGAGGAAAGGAACGCTGTGAGGCTGGTCTATTCAATGGAGTCATGCGACTAAATGGGAGAGAAAATGCTGGGGTTCCTTTACCGTTTTCTCAACGGAAAGTGGCCCCGGAGAGGTAAAATTCTTGTTTTCGAACCTCAGGATATGGAAAAAGATGATAAAGAAGTTCGAGGTTCGCACGCTCTGGCTGTAAAGCAAACGACCGTGACAACTGCTCGGAAATCAGGTTAAGCTGCGGTAGGAATGTGTTTCGGAACTGGCGGTACAGACTTTGTCCATCAAGACCAATGCCCCCTTTGTCTCGTAAAAGAAGATGAATTTTGTTCCTTGAATTTCGAAACTTCGGTTGTTTTCACTGCATTTCCCATATCTGCTACTTTTTGGAAACGAAGACAATTCAAAGGATCAACAAATTATACTGCGTATTCATTTTTACGAACAAATGTTCCATACAAATCTATTTTGAAATCATATTTTGACACACTTCCAATGTATGTATTATACAGGAGACCTACATTAGTTTTGACCTAGTATCCAGTCTCTAGTTGTAATTTCATTGAGTCTTCTATACAAAAATCGTCTTCGACCAAGCCGTGGCTGGTGAAATGAAACTTCTTTAGTTTTCACCGGACAAAAATCGTTCGCCACTCGTTAGAAAGCTCTTGATTTATCACGCATTTCTTTCGTACTTGTTCTTCTATTCGTGGCATAGTTTTATATTTATTTATATTATATATGGATTTGGAGAAAGAACTGAAAAAACATATAATAATGAGGCAATCTGAGACCCATTAGATAATATTAAAACTTTAAGATGGTAACTGAATAATTCCTATGTATTCTGATTAACCCGATGTATACCTATTGATTCTAATTTACCTATATTTTCTTACAAGATGATTATTGAATAAGGTATTGAATGAGTGTGCTGATTATGTATTACTCCTCCCCACAGCACAAGTCTACGACTTATAGTGGGGAGTAGCATTTCCTGATTTGTATAACTTATTTTTGTGTCTAAATAAATGCGTTTTTTTTTTTTTTTTTTTTTTTTAAAAAGCGTCACGCGGGGCGCGTCACGCGGGGAGCGTCACGCGGAGAGCGTCACGCGGAGAGCGTTACGCGGAGATTCCCTAATGATCCCACGATTCTGAGATTTGGTATGTAGCCCCTTGAGGGACTTCTGAACACAACTGACCGATTCCAGATCAGCTGAGTGGCTCTAGAATCCAGTTTTTTCCCTAATGATCCCACGATTCTGAGATTTGGTATGTAGCCCCTTGAGGGACTTCTGAACACAACTGACCGATCCCAGATCAGCTGAGTGGCTCTAGAATCCAGTTTTTTCCCTAATGATCCCACGATTCTGAGATTTGGTATGTAGCCCCTTGAGGGACTTCTGAACACAACTGACCGATCCCAGATCAGCTGTGTGGCTCTAGAATCCAGTTTTTTCCCTAATGATCCCACGATTCTGAGATTTGGTATGTAGCCCCTTGAGGGACTTCTGAACACAACTAACCGATCCCAGATCAGCTGAGTGGCTCTAGAATCCAGTTTTTTCTTTAATGATCCCACGATTCTGAGATTTGGTATGTGGGCCCTTGAGGGACTTCTGAACACAACTGACCGATCCCAGATCAGCTGAGTGGCTCTAGAATCCAGTGTTTTCTTTAATGATCCCACGATTCTGAGATTTGGTATGTGAGCCCTTGAGGGACTTCTGAACACAACTGACCGATCCCAGATCAGCTGAGTGGGTTTAGAATCCATTTTTTTCCCTAATGATCCCACGATTCTGAGATTTGGTATGTAGCCCCTTGAGGGACTTCTGAACACAACTGACCGATCCCAGATCAGCTGAGTGGCTCTAGAATCCAGTTTTTTCCATAATAAACTACAGCCTACACATCGTACTTTTCTCATCATCGGCCATTACTCTTCGTTACAAAATCTGATGATAATAATGATGTAATTATGGAATGAGTAAAACAAAATTGTATTTTAAAATTTATTTGAATGAAAAAATATATTTTTTTTTAAAAACGTGTTTTTTTTTTTTTTTTTTTTTTTTTTTTTTCAAAAAAAAATTAGTAAAAATGCCGATTGTTTTGTTGTCACTTGGTTGAGAAGTTAATCTTGGTTATAGTAATTGCAGACGCGCACCATAACAGAAAATTACCTACCTGTGAATTCGTATTCGTGGAAGAATTGGGTATCATCGAGACTGACTGACAGCAAATTCTGTAATTGTGTGTCAATAGTTATTTTATGTTTCTAATTGTTATTTTATTTAAAATAATATTGAAAAAACAAAAAAAAAAAAACAATAACATTGAAATTACTGAGACTCTTTAAATGCTCATAGCTCTTATCTCATAAGAGAGAAAGTTAGAGCGGTCCGCCGCGTTTTTTGAAAGACAAATCTCACAACTACTGTTGCCTAGTGTTTCCCCATGGAATTAGTAGATAACAAATAATCCTCTTTACTCAAAGTTGAGATAATAAAACAACAGTCAAATTATCATCAAACATGGCAGTTCCGTTACTAGTGTATTGTCCTTAACCCTTCGGTAGTCACGCAGTTTTACTCACATGACTAGTTAGCTGACGCGTTGCAATCTGTGCGATCGGTGAATCACAAAATCCTCCGATAGGCCGGACCGAGTTATTCAAAATTAGCTCACAACTGGCCCATTAGCTCAGTTGGTTAGAGCGTCGTGCTAATAACGCGAAGGTCGCGGGTTCAATCCCCTCATGGGCCATGTAAATTTTTGTTTTTCTCCAGTTTTTGGGCTCTGGGCACAGTAGGTACCTAGTAAATTTCCTCTGCCTAGTTTTCTCTCCACTCACCCTTTCTACTAGATATTATTATGCTGACCTACTTCTTGGCAGCCTGTATTGTTTCCAAACCTCTGAATGGTTTTATGCTGTCCGAAAATTTGGCAGTTTAAATGCTGCCCACTTCCTTGGCAATTTGCAAAATGCCCTCTCTCTTGGCGGCCCTTCTACTCTTTCCTTCCTCTCCCGAACTTTCTCTTGGACAGTGTTATTTACCGTTTTAATGACTTCCTATGTGCCTTGAAATTGACGCGAAAGCTCAGATTGTAAAACTGCATCTCCACGATAAATAATTGTTATTCCATCGCTGTATACAAAACACCCTGAATTCAATCGGTGATGGTCATCGTCTTTGATTCTATGACTGCATCGGAGACAACAAACAGTTCCGTTCGCAACCCGTCTCGGATTGAAATCTTATGAAACCTTCATCTTGTAAAACATCTAACGAGCCCACCGTTTGAAACCCACCGGACTGGCATTGTCGGACTTGAATGATGCTTCATTAGGTATTTAGGAGAAGTCCCGAAACGGAATATGCATTGTGGGCTTCGGAACTTTGTCGGCGAAAGGTCTCACGGACGTTTCTGTACCGTCATCAGGAGTAATGACCCCAAATTGTTTCTCGATTAGCTGCCGAAGGACTCCTAGTCACCCCAGTCCCCTGTGTACATCACATGCAGGGAGGAACCTAAACCCTAATAAATCATTCATTCTGTCCCGGGTTGTACGGGGAATATGTAGATAGCTCGTACTGAAGAAAACCCCTTTTTACCAGACTATTTACAGAGATTTAGTTCCCTCGCATAGTAAATATTTGATCGAGGGAGGATTTTGGATTTAGCTCTACTCGGGGTCCTCAATCTATCGATCCGTTCCGAGTATTTGAATTGAAATGAACGGCCGTGGAGGTGTGTACTGATCAACAGAGAACTCCATGCAGAGGCGGCACTTATTCGGATAACCCAGTCCATGTGTCTCTTGACACGGCGATAAACTAGTAGTGCGATGGCTGCTAATTGTGCACCTCAATTAGTTCTGTCGACTAGCCATTGTTTCCCCTTTCGCCCCTTCGGGCAAATTTCATCCGCCCTATAACTTCCCACCGGGCCGTGAATTCATGAAGCGTTTATGCTTTGTTATTGTTATCGACACATCGGATTACTTACTGATGGAATACAGCTACTCGTATATTAGAGCAGACCGTGTCACAACATAGAGCCACATCGCTTTCACCTTCCTTCTAAACTCACTCATTCGTACTCTCCAGTTTTACACATTTAGAAGACCCCTTTGTACTCTGAGTAGTGAGAGATATCTCAACTGCGAGATGAAAGAACAATATACGAATCTGTCTCAAGATCCTGGAAACCAAACCCATGAGAATACGTCTGCCAAGTTGGGTATTGCACATACCTTTAATAATCTATCTATATGTAATATTAATGATCACTGGAATGTTTCAAATAATTTCAAAACATTCCATACCGGGTTCCTTGGGTTGGAGGTAATAGTAAATTGAGATCGAGCGTAAACGTCAAAATCGGTCAATTAAGCAATACGAAAATTTTACTTTCTAGATGTTACATTTGCGTATATGCAAAAGCTACCAGTAGTTTCATCATGGATCATTCACAGCTTTGTGTGAGCTTCACAATCACACAAAAACAACTTTACAACAACAGCTTACAACATTACAGCTTTCCAACAACTGACAATTTTATCGAATTTGGTTGAAACTGTCGAAGAAATTATTGTTGAAAGGATTTGACGCCTATGAGGTGATTAAACTAATATATTTTCCTACCCACCGAATTTAAGCAAAAGCGAAAGAATAGGCCATCAAAAAATGACGCTGGACACATCTGATGCCGTTGACAGGAATCCATCATTAGCACAACCCGCGTATTCATAGGTAATTTCATCAAAATTGAATGAGAACTTTAGAACTATGTAGAAAATGCTTGTTTCAAGGATTTAACATTTTTGAATGTGCACAGCAGCCATTAATGATATGATCGTGATGGAATTGATGTGAGATCATTTAATCGTGGATATTAATAATTCCAAACTACTTTCTGGATTTGAGCGAGATTGGACCCCTAGACCATGGGAAATTATCCTTGTTAGATGACGTTGGTTGCGCATGCGCTTAGTGAAGTATTGATTTGTGGGCAATGAAACTGAAAGGAGACCGTTTATCGTCATCAAAAATGTCATCAGCATCTGATAGAAACTGTAGAAATTAGGCTAGATGCAAGAATTTCGTCACGAAACCACACAGGCAGACATGAAACCAAAGTTGGAAAGATTTTATTATTATTATTACTTTTTTACTACCCATTTTTTTCCATTTCGGGTTTTAGAAAGGGTTGAATTCGATGCCTAAAAACTTATATTTTCAGGTGTGTATTAGGCTGCGTCTGGCTTGTGTTTAGTCTGGCGTGTAGGGCTAGTTTCGCTGTGTGGGATGACCAATCACATGCGGTCGTTTCTTAGTAAGGTCCATGTCTTAGCTCAGGTGAAGAAATCAGCAATTGTTCGAAGATTGAAACGTAAAATATATTCAATCCGTTAAATTATGTGGGCAAAATCATGAACCAAGCTGGACAGATCTACAAATAAATAACCTATCCTACTCTGTACTCAATCTGTAACCTGTGGTAACCTTAACCATCACAGTTTTTATAGACCGAAGTGGGCATTTTATATTTGAAAGTTCCTCACAACTAATGAGTCTATGGCCAGTTCTTGGTATGCACACTAACAGACAAGTCTCTAACCGCTCTTCCGTGCAGAACTTACGAGAGTCAGTCATGAGAGTATTATACCATATACTTTACAGCATCAGATACGAGCAACGTAAAGGCTTTACGACTTTTTTACGTTGCATTGCAGTCTACCCCTTAATTAGAATTTGTTATTATGGATGATTCTTAATGGAAATAAGACTTTTATTGAAATTGAACTCGTTCAGTTTATGTTCATTTTCTCTCACATAAATTTCTAGATGCTGAGAGGAATCCGCTCGAATTATAAGACAAGGTGACGACTGACGTCATTTCTTTTGAGTACAATCTTTCTTCATCATTCTCTCTCACTTAGTGATTGAATTATCTCTTCGGTGTAATGGAAGATTAATAGCTAACCTATTCTTCTATCCTCCAAAAGATTCCAGTTTGCGAGAGGAATATATCTTGCCGCCAATTAAAATCACCGAAGAAAAAAATATAAATAAATAATGGCAAAAGTGAAAATCGTTTTAATTTGTAAGTAGGTACATTTAATTACCTTTGTTTTATATTATTTTGTCTTATAATAACCTTGAAAATCCGATAGTTCAGGGCCGATTTGAATTCCATGCAAATCACCATGACATTTATAAGATTATTTAACCTTTAGATTAAAATACAAGAAATTAAATAAGATACAAGAAATGTTTGTAAAAACAAGATCATTTTCTTTTTTACAGTTACTTGCTCGTTTTTTTGTCTACTATTCTTTAAAAGTATTCCCTTCTTTCATTATTTATTTATTGTTGAATATTTCATTTATGTGATGTTGTTATGTGATCGAGTAGAGAAAGTGAAAACTTGCAAGCAATGACATGTAGATGTTTTTAGGACAAAATTAGCCTTTTGTGTCTCATTTTCCGTAAAATAGTTGAGTGATATCTAACACACCGACATGATATAATACTAAATACATTACAAACGATTGATAACCGGGCAATATTTCGTAGATTATGTACTTTTTAGTACCGTTGGTAAAGTTTTTCAAATAAAGACGAATGTTATGTTTAGATTGTAATTCACCAATGTTTCATTTTAATTATGATGATTAAAATAATGATATATGAGTGATTTAGGCTTAACTAGGCTGTATATACAATGTACAGTGCCAAATGAAATTATTTTGAAAAACCAATATATTCCTAATACCAGATTATATACAGTCATTATTATGTACAGTTGTAGATTAAGCTGATGGATCAGCCAATACGAACACTTTCTTAAACTGTATTTTCAATAATGAACCTTGGTAATCGATCTAGAAAACTTCCCCCCCCTGGCCCCCCCCCCCCCCCCCCCCACGGATGTTATTACTTTGAGCCTGACTGCTAAAATGTAAAAAACATGGAATCATGTTTTAGCTCCTCGCTCTCACTTTATTATAGAAATGATCACGACGATTGAGCTCTTGTGAGATGATGATCTCCTAATAGAAACTCGCGAGTAAACATTCACTTTATTATAGAAATGATCACGACGATTGAGCTCTTGTGAGGTGATGATCTCCTAATAGAAACTCGCGAGTAAACATTCACTTTATTATAGAAAGAGGCTAAAGAGGCTACATACGAAATTACAGCTTCCTATAGTGTAAAGTATAGAAATTACCTATTAAAATGATTTAACCACCGCTTCACAAATCAAACCGTTCTCACAATATTCGGATCACCTGCTATGAATCACATAATCAAAACACCAGCTCAATGAAATCATCAGAAATTAACAAGCGGTTGCAATCATGTTCACAATATCAATAATTGAGAATGATCACCTGTGTGTAAACAATTATTCATATAACCATGCTCATAACTCAGCTTGTTGGCCACGCACTTCGCAGTAGTTTATATAGTATGGTTGGATAAATATAAATATGGATAAATATAAATATGGTTGGAGAGCTTTCGAACGAATGGTCAACGAATTTTGTGGGATGAAAAACGACGAAGTATCATATCCCTAGCAACGACTCGGTTGTAAGCGGAAATCATCACAATTATTGGCGCTACTTTCATGTCGCTTTATAGTCTCACTTTTCGGCGGGTGATCCATCGCTAAAACATGATTCCATGTTAAAAGTTTAACCCCCTCCCCTCCCAATCGTAGGTCTACGTTTCAAGATACGTAGATTCCGAAAATCAAAAATCGAATTATTAAAAAAAAAGAAAAAAAAAATTCCGTCCGCCATAAACCGCCTAAAGTTTTTCTCCAAAACTACTGGATTGAACTTTATGAAATTTGGCTCAAAAATCGTACATTTGCCCGGGGATATGCCAGTAACATCGGCATCATTCTCGATCAACCCCAAAGGGTAGCGTTTAAGAGTTGAAATATTAAAAACTAGATATCGCGAAAACTTTCGAAATAAAATGTTACTTTTTTCTTTGATTTGTGGACAAAGGGGTTCACTAAATCAAATGAGATCATCTGGGTCACTTTACGTTCAACCGTTCGTTTCCCATAATAAGGGGATACATGAATCCCCAGGCCTGTATACCTCGAAAGGAAGCTTGCCTATCACCAACTAATTTTTTACTGCTTCACAGTAGTTGTGGATTTAATATTTTTGTTGTAATCTTTTTTTCAATATTTATTTTGTATTTATTCAATTTTTAGTTTATTCATTCATTTTGCAGAAGATTTAATTTAGTCGGCTAGAGTACTTCTATATGGGGCCTGAGAGAAGTCTGGAATGATGAATATTAAGTTTAAATAGAAAGTTATGTGATGGGGTTTAGTGAGTTGCATATATATGTGACAGAGGTGGAGAGTCTTACCAATCTTGGAGAGATTCGTGAAATCCTGCATAGCAGTTAATTTCCCAGTAATGTATAGGTAGTTTTACAAGTTTGTAAGTGATTTGTGTGGAAATTGTGGCTTTTAAAATAGAGGATGAAGTTAATTTTATGAGGGAAATACGTTTCACTGCAGAACTGATAACATTTGTAGTTATTATCGCTTAGGGTCATGAGCTAGGTGGATCTTCTGTCCTATGGAACATGATGTTCCATGCCAGGAACTGATCAAGGAACGCTGAGGTATTATTTTTTCCCCCTACCCTTTGTTCTACCTTAGTTGTAAGTATACTTCTACCATCTATTAGTAAATTAGTATAATATGAACTACCCTCTGTATATCTACCATAAAAACCAAGAAATTATGGCTACCAACACAAATACCTATGTAATGAACCTTTGTTTAACAATTTGCAGCGTTTTAAAATGTCTCGTGCACATTATCAGAAACATCCAATTCCAGTTTGGTCGGTATATTTATTGCGACCCAAAGCTTATATCCCTTGGAGCAAAATCGCTTCGGCATATTATATAGCGCGATTTGACATCCCCACGCCGTGACGCCGCGATACTCAAATGTCGTATCAGGTGAGCGATGGCAAAGATTATAGAAAACCACGCCTGTAACCAAGTCGAAGGTCGCGAGCGTATTAGCTGGGGCCCTGAGGATACCACGCACCCTCCTCGACGTGCCCGCCCCTTCGAGATTTACGATACTTGGCGATCCTTCACACTTGATTAAATCCGATTATATTAACAATTACAGAAGGTAATTATAATCGTCGTTCGTCGCTCTCGCTAAATTTCCGAGTCGAACGTGTCCCAGTTCTTTTCTTGGAAGCACAGTGACGTCTATAATATGATGTAGTTTCTGTACTATGAAGACTATTATGATTACAGTTTCCGCTTACTTTCTTTTTTTCTATATTTTTAGGTAACGTAGGTTGGGGTCAGAAATGTGATTTATAGAGTGCGAAATCTATTTAAACTTTGGATTTTGTCAAGTGACAATTTCGTATTTATGTGTTAAAACCTCAAAAGATAGTCGAGATCGACCCAACTCCAGTTACCTGGTTACTATGAACCTCGGGGTCCGCCGCAATGACCCTGTTTTTATGTTAGGAGCTCTCCTCATTTACCTAGGGTTTTCAATGTTTGAAATTCCGAATGCTGACGTAGCAACGCTGTGGGCAGTACCAGGAATTGAAATGGCTTATTGTGCTTTTATAAATTAAATGTATCAAACTAATGACCCACATAGCACCTGTTTTTACGCGGCAGATCGGGTTTTTTAGATTAGGCTTGTATGTATCAGTGAGGTCATCTATTGAAAGGATAATTCCACCGATACAAGCGTTTCGTATATAGAAAAGTAATACATCCGAGGTTAGGAATCGATTAAGATAGTAGATACGCGTGGAAAAAATCACGAGCTCTTGCGACAAAGCTAAAAATCTTGATCGGAACTTTTTGGAACAACCACGAAGAACGCGATAACGAAAAGAGCTATTCAGCTCAGTTGATGTGCAAAAACGTGTGTTCATTGACGTTCATAAATTTTGAACAAACAATCATAGGATTTTTCTACGTTTTGGATACTACGAAGTTTGCAAGGTCATGCTGTTATTCTTGGCAAGAAATCTTCTGAAATTTTTCAATTCATTCCAGATTTATTGTGTTAATATTTACAAATCGTGTAATATTTACGAATCTTATGAATATTTCTTTCAATGAAACAAGAGAGGGCATTATTATTCGTTCCTATTAAACTATGCATAATTAAAAATATAAAGATTGGCTGATTTGCCTATGCATAATGGCTTGACTATTTATTTGAGTTAAAAACGTTTATATACGTCCCTTTTATGTATGCATATTTTCTACTTAATAAAATTTATTTGATAACTATATTTAAATATAATGATAATAATATTATACAGGTAATAATATTAGATGTATCAGACCATAGTCCAATTTTCAAAACTTGAGAATCTTACACTAAAATAGGTTAAAATGTGGTAGAAATGGATAAATTATAACATGTTAAGATGATTTTAAGTTTATCTAGGACAATATAGCTAATTCCGTTCCTCTCAACCTAGACAACCTTAATACCGTTTTGCGTTCCATTTTTTGCTGTCTGAGGTGGTGGTTAAGTGGAAATCTTATTTTTCTTTGTCGAATTTAGCCTGTTTTCTGAGAATAGCCACAACCTTATTGTTACTGCTCAAGTCAGAGTCGTGCACAGTAATCTTGATGTATTCAATTCAGTTAACAATGGCATACCATTTTTTCTCCCCTTAGAGGTGAATGCTCGGATACGTAATGGTTCAGGTTTTTTGTTACCACTATTGAATGATTCGATGGGAAATGAGGACATGACGAGCAGTGATCATATCCAATTTGAATGATAGCCCTCGGTGTTACGAAACAATTCTCGTGATGGTGCCCAAGTTTTTGAATGCCAAGTAACGCTGCTAGACAAGTTTTAATAAGATGGAACAACTGATAACTACTAGAATTTCTCCCCGTCGGCTCACGGGAGGATCACAAGGCGATGGGTATTCATTGAGGGGTTTCGAGACGGCAAAGAAAACGCTCCGCGTTTCATCATAGCCAATGAATATGGAAAAGCTCCAGTTACAGGTATAAGGTGCCATTGTATGCAGGTGGTGAAAGGGTATATCCAGATTCTAACTCTTTCCCATTATTCCAAGACTTTACCGGTCAATTAGCATAATGAATCCGACCTATCGTACGCGGGGAACTAAAAGTGATTGCCTTAGGAGCTTATCGTCCGTAAATATGACCCCGTTCGGGGATTAGAATGGGAGTTGTCGAAACCGAAATGCGGTAGGTTGGAGGTTACGACAGTTCTGGAACGAATCCGTTGTCATTCATCAATAGATTTCAGAAACAAAGCATACCTAATGCTGGATTCGGTGCGGTACATTTCCCATGTTTCACTGTGATGGAGTTTCAATTCGGAGAACAGCACAGTTAGCGGGCCCCTAATGAACTACGCTGATGAAGGTGACAACCTGTGGAGTACCTACTGCATTAGAGATGGGATTGATTTCCCGATGGAGCAATACCACGGTTATTAGCTAGCATCGCATAACTGTCCTCCTTATACGTGGTTTTACAAGCAAAAATCTTACATTCATAACTAGGGAGACTATAATTGGTGAGCATGCAAATGGCTTCAAGTACGTTTGATCTTGGAATCGACAAGTTTCTCACATATTAAAAAAGGTTTATAGGGAAGAATTTCCCCACACCGTAGAACATTGTTCCGTGTTGTGAGGGGGACTTGTAAGTTCTTACGCACTAAAAAGAATCCTTCTTATAGACTGCGCACAAAAAACCGCATTCAACTTATAACAGATCATTGACTCCAAAGATTACTCAATTTATAAATGCTTTTTAATACGTTTTCACAAATTGAATGTCCCTGAGAAACTATAGGGAGACATAATTTAGGCGCACGGGAGGGAAAAAGTTGGGAAGCAATATAAATGTCCTGAAAAAATCAGATGGGAAATCAACTGTTTCAGCAATTGATCAATGCTGTAAGATCCGCTCCATCTTCCATTCCGAGTGATCGTACTGTTCGTCTGGCACCTCTTATACGAAGTGACACTGCCCTTGCTATGGCGAATTGTGTTGTCACTCTCACCCATCCTACTACAAGCGAGTAAGGACGAACGTGTGCTGCTCTTTACTCAATACCAGTACCACTCAATACTCGAACATCTCTATTTGATCATTTACCAGGAAAAAGTATGTACTTATCAATCATTGCCTCTTTTACACATGCGTCGCCACATTAAATAACTAGAGGTAAGAAGGTGCAGTTAGGTAGGTAACTTTTCATTTTGTGCTTTCCATCTTTATCCGACCGTACTCATTTGCAAGTCTTGAAGTATTGAGAGTCGGCTATGAGAATAACAGGTTGTGAGAAAATATATGACAATATCATTTGTCACAAATTGTCACGCTACCACGCGGCCCTTTTTCGTGTAAAGCAACTTGGCAGCCGCACAAGGCCAGCGCAAATGGTAATTTAAATCTATCGATAAATTTTGCGCTCGTTGGACCGTTGTTATTATTGCTGTATAGAGTTGTTATCCTTCTCTTCAAAATAATATCAGCGGTGGGCAATGAAGTTTGTTTGAAGTGACATTTGAGGTTTTTTTGGCATTTAAAAATGACTTCCTTCTACTATTTATTGACTTCTAATATGTCTCACAAAAATTTAATAAATTTGCATTGCAACGCAGTTCCTAGTTATAATGTTTCGCAAACTCCAATACAAAATTTTTATTCAAACATTATTAAACTTTTCTTACACATAAACTAGTCACAACATTGTTTCTATATTTTCTGTTTACATTATTATTTTATTCTTTATTCATTAACCGTCAACAATAGTGTTATCATTATTACAATCATCTGACGACTCTAGAAAAGAAATTATTGGCTCACGGTAACTGAAATAAGAGATAAATGTTCTTGACTCAATTTTGTGTAGGTAATTTTCTGTTATGGTGCGCGTCTACAATTACTATAAGCAAGATTAACTTCTCAACCAAGTGACAACAAAACAAGCGGCATTGTTTACTATATCCATTTATAACATAAATAAATATAAAACTACGACATGAATAGAAGAACAAGTACGAAAGAAATGCGTGATAAATCGAGAGCTTTCCAACGAGTGGAGAACGATTTTTGTCCGGTGAAAAATAAAGAAGTTTCATTTCCCCAGCAACGCCTTGGTTGTCAAAACAGCGCGACGACGGAAAAAAAATGTGACGGTAAAATCGTATTCACACCCCGCTAAATTTTTCGACGAGGTGCGTCTATAGAAGTTTACACTAAAAACCCTCAACCACAAAAGAACTAGAACAGACTCGAATGAAATTATGTAGTACAATCGTGGAGTTGATCTGTGGCTTCTGAGCGTTTCAATAATTCACTTCTTAAACTTTAAGGTGTTGTGAAAATCGCGAAGAGAGAAAAATTTCGCATCCGTGACATTTACGAGCCACATGTATACATTTCACTGGGGTCGGCACCTTAGGCCTCGGTCGGAAATGAAAAACTTATTATACCCCCATAGCATTGCGTTACGAGTAAATTACCTTTTGGACGTAAGGCATGTGGCTAAGGTCTCAGTAATAGCATCTCACCTCTATTAATCAACCACAGAAATTTCGATTATAGTCACGCTGTCAAACTCATCGTGTGAAGCTGCGAATCCCGTGCACTATGATTAATGTGATGAACCACCGCCGTTCAATAGGAACATTATCGAGTCTATGGCTGTATATTCAGCTGCTTCTGAGTCACATTTCCATCAGAACCGTTCAGAAGTTATTCAATAATTTTTATTTTTGAGTCAACCAAAGGTTGCGGAACTTTATTTTGTTAAAGCTTTCGAATAGTGAGACGCGATCGGTTATTTATGTTGGGGTTTCTACCCTGTTTTTCACCATTCCAATAATTGAAGACATCATGTTTAACCCGTTTTTCCAATAACCGATTTTTTTGGGATCCTTGGTTCCGTCCTGGTGTCTGTGCAAGACGCTCTCTGTGTTAGAATTTTCTTAAACATACATTGCCCTCACTTACAGGGCTTTTCCTTTGGAATACTCGAGCCAAAACTTCTATTTACTTCTCTTTTAGCCATTTATTTACAGGTACCAATTTGATTTACACGGTGCGTTTCTAACTGAAATTCTAATGCGTTTTGCAATATGAACAAAAATATCGGATTAGCATAACAACTTTCTATGGGTTTGATGAGCGGTTAACTAAAACCAACACTCACCCAACATAAGTGTTGGAAAATTGTTATAAGAGTCAATAGTGCTGGGATGAATATAAACAGCCTGATCGGAAAGAGTGTCATGTCCAGGCCATTGGGGCCTTGGTTCCTCACATGCTTTGAAGAATAGCAGTGCTTTATTGAATCAATATTACACTTTATTCTGTTCTTTCTTTTTTTCTGTTATTTGAAAAGTTCAAATTATAGTAAAACATTACAAAAAAAAATCTTTTTTTAAATTTTATTTTCTTTAACGCTTTTTTTCGGGAACAAGGGCTTCTTCAAGGAGGTTAATATTAAATTCAAATCATCAAATTTAAAATAGTAAAATCTCTATTGTTTTCTTTTTGTATGAAAATCAAATTAAGAGTTAACACAACGAAAATATGTGTTAATATTATAGATAATAATGAAAATCGAATTTGAAATATTTACCAGTATTGTTCATCTTTAAAATTTAAATAATTTTAAATTTGATTTTCATAAAATGTTAATATTCAATTTGGTATCCAAAACATTAAGCTTCCCAAACGAAACGTTCGTTGGCCAACACTTCTTGAGCATATTAGATTGGTAAAATGTCAAAAAATGTACTTAAAATCTAAAAATCTAAAAATAGCTTAATACGACCAAAACGGCTAAAAATCGTTACATTCATGTTTTATAGCGAAAATTTAGTAATAAAAGCTAATCAACTACAAACTAGAACAATTTAAAATTACTGCTAAAAATATGCAAAATTATGTACTTAAATTTCATTAGGTAATATTTGGTGAAAAATCGAATAAAAAACTGGAAAATTGGTAAAAATCCAATATCTGTTTAGAATTGCAGAATATTATGTAGAACTAGTTTATTTGCCATAAAATTGGTGATTAAAAGTTCTGTGCCCTAATAATGTTCAAATTTCAAAACAACATAACATAATACATATAATACTCTAATAATCTACAAAAATTCGCTCATACGATCATGCTGCATGACTGGAACTTTCGACATATATTGATCCTCATGTTTATGTGTCACTGATAACGATAATTTTCTTGTTAGAATCAACAAAAAATCGCTTCTTTCGAAAAAAAAAAAAAAAAAATCAAGCATCACTTTTTGAACTCATTAAATTTTTCAAATTTTAATTGCATTTAACAAGGACTTATATGATAAGATCAATCATATATGGCATGGTAAGATCATTTTGGAATATAACGTAATACGATCATGCTACGAGGCTGGAACTTTTTTCGTACCCTTAGCTGTTTCTTCTGGTACAATTAATTTACACGTTATTAACTATTTAATTAATTAATTTTTTTCCTGTTACAGTTGACTCCTGTTGGCACGACGGTATTTCAAGGCTTGAGGGCGGTGGACAAGGACACGGGGGTCAATGGACTGGTGGAATACCACATTGTGAAGGGCGAGCCGCAGCAGGAGGAGCGACTTCAGGTTGCTGATGGCTCAGACCATTTCGCGATCAACCTCCCGCACCAGGGACAAATCACTGTGGCTAAAGAACTCGACTACGAGAAAGTCCAGCGCTACCATCTCACCGTCATTGCAACCGTAAGTTAATTTTGTGACAAATACGTTTATATGAAAACTACTTCTGGGACCGTATAAAGGGCTATGTGGGAGAAAGCTGAATTGTTGATAGATAGAATATAGAATAAAGCTTTATTCGTGGCATAAAACAGGCAAGCCTAATTACAGTATGGCACACGTTAGACAATTGTACAATAACAAAGTTTTAACAATAATAAAAATAGAAAAGATAAAAATTAAAAAAAATAAAATATAAATATATTGGACTACGAACATTTGAGCCATTGGTCCAACAAGGTAGAGCAGCATAAAGATTTGAACTCGCCAAAAGAGCTGTGAAAGATATCGATTTTTGGGTTTAAACTCTCAACTAAATTGTATGACAATACGGATCTATGACTCAACATTGCTGAATGAGCTGCAGTACGCCCAAATGGAACATGGCTGATCTGTCTAGAATGAGAAGACGGTACCCTAATAGAAAAAGTTGCTAATAGTTCAGCAATAGTTGATCTCCCAGTTATCGAGATTGTAGAGGCCATGGGATTTTGTTACCTATGAAAACCAGTTTGTAGGGCACACAAAGGCAGGTTTTTCATGCTTAGAGCCTTTATTTGTTTATCAGCCGGAATCAAAAATTACCTGTTGACTTTTCGAATCAAAGGTTTCTGAACGATTCTGGTTGCATGTGTGTGTCTGTTGGTCCATACTTTGTTGTGTGCAAAACTATACCAAATTACATTCCACAGTTTCTAGTGGTCTTGCTGAGCATTAACGATACGTCGTTTTATATGATTCGTCATTGTCAAACCAATAGAAGAATTTGCACTTGCTCCAATGAAAGCTTCCTGAAAAATACTGTCCCCTGCGGTCGAATAGGCCGAATTCGCTCACCTACATACTTCATGTAAAGAGCCTAGTACGTAAAATTTATATCATTTGGAACCACTATCTTCTAACAAAAAATATCTGAATTATTAAAGAAGTTGGTATGAAAATCCAAGATGATAAAAAATATATTTTTATTTAGGTTCCAAGATACGAATAAAACACGAGTTTTCCTTCAGATAAATGCATTTTCAGATAAATGCCGAGATATTTTCACCTATGGATAGGAGTATAAAGACATTAAAAAAAGATGAGAAAGATCACGAGAATATGCTCGCATGTTTTCCTGTAGTTTGTTTGACGTGTGGAATGATACACAGGAGGGGTATTCGTAGATGTTTTTATCTTAGCCCAGTGTTTAGTTACGTTGATAAAATAATCATGCCTCTGATGCCTAACCTACTTTCTTTACTCCATTCTATAGAATAATAGATAGATCATTTTGTCTATAAACGTTACTTCTTCATGAATAGCTGGATCCGAAACAAAATGCTAAATCATTGCACTACCCATTGTGGGTTTAACTAAGAGCAAAATGTTTTAGAGACAAAGAAATAATGTCAACGTGAAAACGCTTTTGACGGCATCGGAGGAAACGAAAAAAACTTTTCAAAAGAATGAAACTCCTTGTACTTCGTCGTTATTGAGTCATTTCTTCTACGGGACGGTGTCAGTAAATAAAAGAGCGGAACTTTAAGTTAGAAAGCTACTAATGCATATTTGCTCGTTGCCCACGCCTGGATGTGCCAGTGAATGTGACTATTGTCTGGATAAGAAAGCATTTTGTAAGGAGTACCTACCTAACTGAGCTCGCCTACGCGCATGTTATGGAAGTTCAAACGTTCGCCACCCCCGGGCGTCTTACCGAAACGAGCGTATGGTACATATCCTATGGGACACATTTCTTTCGAAGGCCGGGTCTTTCATTGGAGCCATTCTCCGATTGGATAAGATGTTGTGGTGCACTATTCACTTATCTGAAGAAAAGAAAATATAGTTCCTGTAAAATCATAAAATGACACGGCCCAACCTACATTGATTGCGAGAGGTATTGCAGTCGTAGTCGTTGCCTCTAATCCTGCAAAGGTTGATCATACTTACCAGCGCCCCACTGTTTAAAAGTTTATTTATTTATTTACGGGCTAGTTTGCCCAATATACAACAAGGAAACTATTCATGGAAAATACCGAAACTTGTTACAAGTACCTTTTACCAGGTTGGAAATTTAGATCAATCGTCCGGGACAAAAAAGGGACGGAAAGTAATACGAAAATCAAAATAAGATCTGGGGGCTCTCAATTTTGCAATTGTAATCACCCACGACTCGTCTATTTTGGAGTGATAAAAGACCACATTCGCACGTTTTTTAAAAGCAATTTCAGTAATAATTTATCAAAATCTCGACGCTTAAACTAGCAAGTCATTTTTGGTTTAGTCATCATTATGGAACCGAACTTCTTTAATTCGAATTCTTCTGTATTTCTCTTGTAAAAAATCGTGGATAATTCGAATTTTATTTTGGATAATTCGAATTTCCGGCGTGCTAATTAGTATAAATTTTAAGCTTTGGTATAGTGCTAATCAATTTGAAACATGACCCATGACCAGCGTCTTGTCCGCTGAGTGCGAGCCGGAACTGTGTGGCCTCCCACCTCCGTCTCCGATCCACATCGCATGGCTCGACTATGACCAAAGTTCGATAAAATGTTAGAGTTAAATAAAAACTACTGCAGTCAAATTATAGTATTTAATCCCCTTAAACTCACTTAACTTTAGTAAAAAGCGATAACCTCGTACTACAATAGTTTTATTGATGAATCCCATATTTGGTGCAGTATGAGTTGAGCAATCGCTTCACAAATGTAAAAACACAATGAGCAACGGCAAATTGTTCTCATATACAAACGCAGTATGAAATCGTGGATTCAGTTGCAACGCAAATGTGGCTCACCCTACTCCAATTTTTGACAACTTTGTATTTTACTTTCCGCGTTTTGCCGTTCCGAGTTTGATCTTGTAACAGAATTTCAAACCACTCTCCCATTACTTCAGCTGAAATTTCGCACCCTTCTGTAGCTCCACTAATATTCTAATGTCAAACTCTCTGTGGATGTAGAAGGTGCCGAGTCGCAGCCACTTCAAGAGGTGATGAGTTAAATTTTTCTATCAATTCAATTCGATTCAAATTTCTTTACTTACAAGATTTATGCTGTAAATACTCATGCCATTTGCAATGTAAATACTTACCTATGTAACAGATACTGAAACAAAAAAGTTGAGTTCATGAATGTGCTCCTTAGGTTTTGATTACCCATTCAGGATATAAACTAAATCACTCGCGACGAAGTTGTGGAAACCCATTTCAAAACGAAAGTTAGTGAAACAACTGATCTGTGTAAAATCTCATGGCGACTGGAGCGCTGGGAATGCGACGCGGTGGGTAGTCAAACTAAAGAGCAAGTCAGGGTCGAGAGTTATTGTTTGTTACTGATGATGGCCTAACCGTCGAAATCGATTAAGTAACATTGTAACTCTTTATTTTTCGTGGAAATAGACAACTTTTTTTCACTAACTTTCGTTTTTACCCATCCAGGAGTTAGATGTGACAGAACTAATGTACATATTAGTCTTTTGTTACTCACATTAACTTGTATACTTACATACATAGTCAACATAGAAACACAATTTAAATCATAAGTACCTACTTAGTTGAATACCCAAATAAAATACCTGAACCTATTTTTTCGTTCTAGTAAATGATCAGACTAAGGGGCCGTTTCTCAATCACAGATAAAGCCCAGGCAAACTCTAGGTAACTAAAGGCCATGTACGACTTCTCGTTGGATGTATCTCAACTCACGTTTACCTGCAACATACAGCAGCCATCAGCAGCAGCCAGCAGCTATCTGCTTGGTATCCTTACCTTAGAACCGTCTCCCTCAGTTAGCAATTTATCCAGTATATAACGTTTTGTAGAGAGGTTATAACGTGTAATAGTAATAATAATATAATATATATTATAATAATTAAATTCATAATGTACAACGATGTTAACTTGATTGATTCCGATTTTTCGGATTAAGAAATCTTTCAATTTCTAGAATACGAACGAAGACCTTATACGGTTCGTCCACGTCCGGATTATTTTAATTATTTTAACTCGATGATGTCGATTTTCACACCTGTTTACGACTATCAAAAGAAACGACGATGTTTGTGCTGGAGTTGATTAAAGGGAAATTAGAATCCCGCAGTGAGAGAAACAATTTCATATCGCAGATCACAGAACTTCTCCTTACGCTCAGATTCTATGGTCTTGGTGAGTAGTTGCTACCTAATAATGTAGCATAAAATGACAATCGAGATCCCTTGGCATCAGAGATGAAACAGAAAGGACAGGAGTGTTGTTGTTGTTGTGTGCTATACATATCTACTTTTTACCCATGGACGTCACGAAGAACTAAAAATACCAGTGTTGTAAGGCTATTTTGTGGGGAAATCAATGTTGTAGTAGTGGTACCCCTTTTTCCCACAGAAGAAGTTATCTGAGCAGTAAGCTATCTGTAGGTAGCTACCTGAGGGCATACAGTTGATTGATAAAAGCCCTACCAAATTTGTTCAATAGGTTGCGGTACCTCTAGGTATCTAAAAGGTTATATACCTACGGTTATATACCTCTAGGTATATAAAAGTACAACATATGTAATACAATAATAGAATATTTTGATATATATACCCGGAGGGGGCCCGGAGGGGAGTTACCTGATTGGTGAGGTAATATAATATTAATCTGTTCCAGATACTTGTTTGTGTACAATTAGATATTTTATTCAAAGTTACCGCTGTAATTGATAAACGGGCCTTAATGTCGTTTGTAACGTATTGTTTATGTGCAAATGTGGAAATTATGTGGTAACATTAATGAGTGAATGAGGCTTGGGAGGGGGGGTGTTGTGTTCACAAATTGTTGGTGGCTTCATCGATAGAAGTTCTTTCACTTGCTTGGCCGACCACGCTGAATGATCACTACTTTACTTTCCCGAGGGGTTTTGACGTGACATCAGCCATCTTACGAATAGGGAAAAGCGATCCCATGGGATCTCGATTCCTCAAAATCTGCCTGAGGCGAGCCAGCGCCCGCAATGCTCGTGTCCGGGTAACCGCACCCGTATCATCGCCGTGTTCCTCCTATCTCTCAGCGTCATCGTTTCTTTCCGGTCTTCTTCTACCGTATTTCTTTGTCCCGCGGAATCGGTTGCTTTCCATCCCCATCCCTTGAGGCCATCAGTTTTCGTTCTTCCGCCATTTTTCAAAACAGGTCGAGATCGTAATTGGGGAGCAGTCAATTACCAGGAGTTTGTAAACCCTTTCAAGTTAATATCAGCAAACAAAATTGAACCTTCTTGTTTCATGTTTAAATAGTGAAACGAGTTTTTTAAATTTGGTTTCTAGATGGTAAAACCATTAAACACGTGATTGAGGGAGAAAATTAATTGTAAATAAACCATCAAAATCTCTCGCCATCTCATGACCTTATATTTTATCCACATCTGGGTAACATGAACGAAAAACGTAAAACCCAATTGTGATAACCCAAGGGCTGTTAGGTAAGGGTGGTAGTTTGTGTTTGTGAAATAATTGTTTGATAATATTTGTTTCCTTCAATTAGATAGCGGACACGCCTATTTATGCCTGAAAATATGTACCACCAAAAATACTCCTTTAGGAAACACCATGTACATCTTTGTACCCCTTGTTGGCCGTCCACCTTTTAGTCAGGAAGAGTCTGGCAACACTGGATCAACTCCTGTTATACTCCAGAGTATGGTACAGGTACGTCTAACCAAAAAAAATTGCACTAGAAAAGTTGTACACAACACGAAGCAATAAAATGGCCTCGTGTTGCGTCAAGATGTTGCAAGGAATTAATCGCACTGTGTTGCACCAAAACGTTGAGCAATAGAAATTGTTCAATTTTTTCGTTTACACGGGCGACAACAGTTCGCGCCATGGACGGCGAAGAGGTGGTCGTCGCTGCTGATGTGGTCGTCGTCGCTGCTGCTGCCAACCAAAGGAAAAAGAGGGGAATTTGGCAGCGCCAGTTTCTGAGCCAGAGAGAATGTGGGTTGGCTCTCACCTCTGAAATTCTTTCACGTCAATATTTGCTCATAAGGCCATGCTCATGGGGCAATGCTGCACCCCACCAGTGCAGTTTCACGTCAATATTTGCTCATAAGGCCATGCTGCACACATAAACTCGTTAAAATTCTCTCATGAGGCACTGCTGCACCCCATCAGTGCAGTTTCACGTCAGTATTCGCTCATAAGGCCATGCTGCACAGTGCAGTTTCACGTCAATATTTGCTCATAAGGCCATGCTGCACAAATAAACTCCTATCTTTCCTACGTTAAAATTCTCTCATGAGGCAATGCTGCACTCCATCAGTGCAGTTTCACGTCAATATTTGCTCATAAGGCCATACTGCACAAATAAACTCTCAATGTGATTGGCTGTTTCGTTCCCTCTCCCGACCCAAGGCCGAAAAATTGCCGCAATAGTGCAATAATTTTCCAAACCCCTTGGACTTCATTTCAACACGATGCAACAGTTGCCGAGAGGGCTCGTGGGCCTGAAATGTTGTACAACTCCCGTCAATTAATTTCGTGCAATCTTCGGCAATTTTTTCGAGGAGAGAATAGTTGTCCAACTTTTTTGAAATAGTTGTGCAATACTTTTTTCTGCAATTATTGCCGGAAAAAATCGCTCGTGTAAACGGGCCTTAACGCGACTGAATTCAGCGAATCTGGATTTTATGTTGCTGACGATGATGGTGGAGAGTTCCCCAGCTAAGTATGACAAGATTCCGCGCAGGGTCTTAGTCTTGATCCACCAATATATCCGGTCCAAGAGGAAAAGGATGAGGTAATAGTTAAGAAATAACACAATTAAATAAGAAAGGAATCAGGTTTGAAAGCACTGATTTTTTTTTTTTTTTTTTTTTTTTTAGTTTTACTGCGCCAAGTAATAACAACTTATAAGCAATATTCATGTGGTAAATTATTAAACATTTTCTTAAGACCTAATATACTTCACTTTAGACTTATTGTTCTGATAATTGAGTCTCTAGTCTTGATGTTCATTTTATTTCACTTAGTTCATGCGGTTTAGTTCTTTCAAGTCTTCTAAGTAGATCTCCGGTGTCAAGGAGCTGGACGACATCCTCGTTAATATGATCTCTGAGCTTCAAAAGGTGATTGACGGCTTGTTTGCGGATATCCTCATTGACAGATTCAACTTTCAACTCATAGTGTAATCTGTCGTTTCTTAAGTATCTGTATGCGACGACGCAGGTACGCAGAACATTATTCTGAAAGCGCTGAATAATGTTGCGGTTCTTTGCGCAGTGCACCCCCACAGTTGAGCACCATATGTCCAGACAGGTTTGAGGACTTTATCGATTGATTGATTAGAAATTGATTTAATGCACCTATAAACCAAATATGGTGAATGAAAATAAGTAAATAATTAGTGTGCAGACCACAAAATTCTCCTTTTTGAACTTTTTATCAATCAACAATATTAACTGATTTCCTCTTAAACATTTTTCAAATGAATAATTACATATGCATTCACTTGATGATGCTATACGAACTATAGTTAAATACAAATTCCATTGCTACCTTGAGCAGTTGAGTGCGATTAACGACCCTGCTCATTGCGTTCGTCCAATAAATCACAGTTTTTCTACCACAATCCTTTCCTGCTTTTACAGCTCGAAGTTTTACCACCTTTTCCGACAATGTGGGTCGCTAATTGTTTTATTATTATGGCGCGCATTAAACCTTGGGAGACGGATTGTGGAGTCACGATTGAAGCCATACTGTTTCAAAACGGTGTTGTTTTTAGAATGACATCATCTTTGTTAATAGTGATTTCAACATGAACGCGAATATTAGCCAAGGAATGTGAAAACCAGTACTTTTTAGGCTTATGTGACACGTCTGATATTGGGATTAGATAATGACCGATGCGATTACCTCGTAAATAGTATAATATC